>JBAMBS010000186.1:0-586094 GCA_037044455.1 Zygothrica quintamaculata | reverse complement strand
GGTGAGAGGGAGAGTGAGAGAGTGAGAGAATGAGGAAGAGGGGCTAGAGAGGTAGCAACGCGTAGTACAACAAATGGGTGGCCCGCGTTGGTTTCGCCCCTTTTGCCAGCCTTTTTTTTATGGTCGTCACGGGCGCCGCCCCGCGGCGAGACAACCCCATCGGCAACTGCCCCCCTCCCCGCCTCCTTGGCCATACTAGTGTGACAGCAAAGAACTCCACCCACATGGTGCACGCCCTGCTGGCACATTATTTTGCCACTTCTTCAACTGAATTTGAATTAGATCTCTCTCTTTACCTAAAAGGTTTGTCAAACGCTCTTTGAGCGCTTTGGCAAATGACCCGCAGCGTGTTTGTAATGTTTTTTCTATAGAGGTTTTACGGCTCTGATGATCTAACAATACCGCAAAAAAAAAAAAATATAAAGGTATTAAATAAATGAATGAAAATGGAAATGATAATGAAAATGGGAATGGAAACGACAAAGATTTATTTTAAAAAGATTACTTTCAATTAAAATTACTTTAAGCTCTGAACTGTACTGAAAATCTGTTTAAATATTTAATTAAAATGTTTAAATAAAATTTATTTAAATTTTTTGTTATAAATATTGCTATAAACTTTATAATATATTTATTTAAAATTTTATTAAAAATTTTTTTAAATTTTTGTTATAAATTTATATCAACTTTTGATATAAATACTTTCATAAATTTTTCTAAAATTTTATTATAAATATATTTATATTTTCTGTTATAAATTTATATATATTTATTTTTTTTTAAAATTTGGTTATAAATTGCTATAAATATTGTTATATTTTTTGCTATAAATTTATTTAAATTTTTTTTATAAATTTATTTAAAATATTTGTTACACTTTTATTAATTTAATTTTGGTATAAATATATTAAAAACTTTCATATAAATTTATGAATATTTTGTTATAAACCTTGTTATAAATTTATTTAAATTTTCGTTTTAAATTTATTGAAATTTTTGTTATAAATTTATTGAAAACCCTATTATAATTTTTTTAAATTTTCTGTTATAAATTTTTTATCGAAAACCCTTGGAGATATTTAACAAAGTCATAAAGCAGCAAATGTTGCAATTTCAGCTGTGTTAACTTCTAACGCTCTAATGAAATCTTTTAGGATTTATGACTTTTAACACACATATACTTTAGTGTCAATCACACACTCACACACACACACACACACACACATACACGAACAATTCTAGTTTGCACCTTTGGGTCTTAAGTCAATGTCTTCAAAGCAACCAAACACTCATCAAATGGTGGCGCCTTCTACGCACACACACATTAAACCCTAAACACTATATTACTACACCTACACACCTATATACATATATACCTTTATAACAACTATATATGTACATAGAGCATATGCAACCTGGTCCCATGTTGCATGCATAGAGAGCGAGCTAGAGTCATAAAACTTCCGCTTACCTTTTAGTTGTTTGCACTTGGCTGTTGGCTACAGTGAGAGTAGGAGACAACAACAACAACAAGAGAAACAACAGCCGCCTACATATCAACATCAACACCCTTGATCCTCTCTATCGCCACCTTTCGGGGACATTGCTATTAGCAGTACATTTCATACATTTTGTAGTGAACATAAAATGTTACGTTTGTTGCTGCTGTTTGTTGTTGCTGTTGCTGTTAACTGTTGACAGGCTGCGTCGCAGAGGCGATGCGAAGCGAGTCAAATGAGCTGCAGTCGTAAAAGAAGAAAACAAAAAAAAAAGAAACAACAACAGAAGAGACAAAGACAATTGAGCTCATATATTCTACACATAGGGACAGCGTTGACAGATCGTAAAAGGCCGTCAACTGAGAAACCCGTCCATGAAGACAAGAGACAAGAGACTCCCACATAAATATTAAGCCCCGGCCAGTAGACATCGTAAAAAACACCACCACCACCACCACCATCAGCACCACAAATGCGCCAGGCTTTAACTTCCACAAAAAAGACCACAAGTTCAAACAACAAACAAACACATGAAGAAACAATAACAAAAAAAAAAACAAAAAACAATAAAAGCAGAAAAAAAAACAAAAAACTCAAAAACCAAAAAACCAACAACAAAAATTGATTAATCTCATTAATAAAATGCTAACCTGCATGGTGCGTGCAATCAACGCGTTGCCTCGCTTCAACCCCAACCCCAACCCCAATCCCAACCTCATATCATGCCCTTCTCTAGGGTTGAGGCAATAAAAAAACGCAATCGTAAAATATGAGGAATCAGTAGTAATGATCTAGGTATGCATTGAGTTAATTTAGACTATGCAAATACCCTGTAAAAATAACAAAAGTCTACGTCTAAGCAGATTATCTACTGAAGGCAAGTTTAGTCAGCAATTAGCTGACTTGCAGTTTATATATAGCATATATAGTAATATATATTTATACATAGAAAATGACATTAGAATATATAGTTATATATATATGGTAAATCTTATATTATTATATACCTTTTAATCTCCCTTTAAAAGCAATGTCAAACAGCGCTCCCTTAGTAAATCTAGTCAAAATTTTGCCTTGCAGCTGCTTTAAGCTCATCTTTCCTATATTATATAGTACATATATAAATCAAAATATAACTTATGTAGAGCACTTATAAAGACTTACTAAGTTATAGTTCCTGATGCTATAATTATCGGCTATATACTCAATATTAATTTCCACACATTTCCCCCTCTCAACAGAATACAAAAGGTATTGCTTGTATGAAAATTTACAAGATTTTCACTTGCAGCTTCTTTCGCTCAACTTTTAACCATTTTACAGGGTATATAGAAATCATAATTAAAGTTATATAGTAAGCTTATTAGAGTACCATTCTTTTATTTAGAATATTATTTTATTATTTTTCTACTTTTTGACCATTAAATGCATTTTATTACCAAACATTGGGTTAATTTTTTAAAAGGGCGGTTCAAACTGTCAATGCGCATAAATTTTAATAAAGACAAAACTCAGGCATAATTTTAATAATTTTCATTTGTTGTTGTTGGTGTTGTTGTTGCATTTAACTATCTTCGTTATTGTGCAATAGTTAATTAGAAAATTTAAAATATATATATAAAAAAAAAGGAAAATTTAATGTGTACTCATTACGTGTTATCAGCCAACAACATCTCAGTATAAGTGAGCGTGTGTGTATAGGCCCAGTATCTCTGACGAGGCTGAAGCTGAGCAAACTTTGAATCACAAATGAGCCTCAGGGCTGAAAATTTGGGGGAAGCTGGGGGCTGGGGGATTGGGCCATAACTGAACAGGTGCTTTAACATTTAGTATTGGTTTTGTTTTGCTTTTTGTTTCTGGTCTCTTTGGTTTTGTCTCTTGTTTCTGTTTCTGTTTTCATTACAAACTTGTCAGTTAGATAAGCAAATGTTGTCGCATTGAGTTTAAGATTTTGTTATGTTTCATTTGGGAAAACAAAGTTATTTTTTTCTTTTAACTGAATTTTGAATAAATAAACAAATATATTGCATGTTTAGATATATATATATATAGAAAATTAGATATGTGCGTAGATAGTAGCCAAATTATAGCATAGCTTCATCAATAGTTTCGATCAAGGTAAATGCTTTCAAATGAAGCCAAAAAAAAAATGCATTGGAAATCGTATCAAAAAATAAAAGAAAAGGTTATACCCGCATATAGATTCAACTGTTTTGATATTAAAACTATAACATCATAAGACTAATGATGAGCATTGATACTATATATTAATTGAGCTATGCTATAAAATAGTTTCATATCAGGGTTTGGCCATATATTCAAGGTCTTAGCCAACAATTAATGTATGGTAAAGCGCAAAGTTCAAGGGGTAACAGCAAAAGCTAATTGATAGATTCTTCTCAGAGCTTTCTTTCGACCTACTCATAGGCCAAAGTAAATAACGAATAATGCCTATACAAAATCCATTTGTCTTGATGTGAATATAAAACACTTTAGGGCCAACACAAGTTGGCACTCAACCAAGGCTTTCATTAGTATAGTTAACCAGTTCTATTATTAACCCAATCAAATAAGTTAAAGAACCTTATATATATATATATACATATATATATATGCTTATATATATATTAGATATGTATCATCAAAAAGCCATAAGGTCAACGTTTATCAAAAAAATTGCCGCAACTTTTAACTGCCTTTGGTCGCCTCTCCAAAATGTATCTATCATATCAATCAATAGTCAAGTTCGGTTAGTTGATGGGTTTTTAAGCCAAGATGCTTATCGGTCAGCTAATAAATTTCACTGTGGGGGTGTCTTCAGTCCCCTCCTTCCCTATCTCCCTCAGTCTGCTGCTTTGGTATTTAATTTTAAACGTTTTGGCTATGCGTGCTGATTTTATAGCATATCTTTTGCCTATCATTTTCTGATTTTTTTTCTATCTCACTTTTTATGTAGCTTATGAAATCAGAAACTTTTGTTGTTTATTGTTTGAACACTCAAACAACACACACACCGTATCACAATCGCATCAGCACAAAAAAAGAATCTCAATAAAAATGCCCAAAAAAAAATAACATTTTGTTAGCCAAGTTAATTTGTAACTTAAGTTGAGAGGCTGCGACGATAAGATCTTTTCAAATGTTTATGACAGCAACACAAAAAAAGCAAAAATAAAAATGAATAAGAAAAAAAATTTAAAAACAAAAAACAAAAACAAGTTTCATTCGCGGATTTAGCATATTACTCAATGGATTTCATGTGGCTAATAATTTCTATTGATGGCCTGTCGGACAGCTGCCTGACAGCCGCCAAGCCAAAAGTGTTCTAGGCTTTTTGCATTTAAATACATATTGATTTCTACACTGACAGAAACCAAGTTTAACTTTTCGAAACTATAAAACCTGCTTTATGGTTTTATTAGTTGCATTTGGCATCTTTTTGCCTCTCATTTTAAAGCTTTCTATAGGCCTACTTTAGCACCTTCTTTTAGACCTTCTTTTGTCTCATTTTCAGCTATGTTCTTTTAGTTTTCAGTTCTATTTGATTTTCTTTTGTTAACATTAACTGATAATCACATACTTTAAGGATATCTTTAGCTTTATTTGAACAATCCGTTTTATGCTATACTTTTCCTTGCCACACACACGCACACCCAGCAACACCTAGGCACATACACACACACCTAGACATAGCACTGCGTGCTCCACTTTTATGAGCTCCATAAAGTTAGTTCAGAGCTCATATAAACATTTATGGGCTTTATTTAAATAATAAAAACTAAGCAGAGTTAAATACTTTGTTGTTCTTGTTGCTTCTGTTGTTTTTGTTGTTGTTGTTGTTGTTGTTGCTTTCACTGCATGCAAAATTAGCCCAGTGCCGCTTATAATAGCTAATTATGTGGTTATAGTTTTATGCATTTTTAATGCACAAATATATAAATCCAGATATATATCTAGATATATATATATATACTACTATAACTACTACATACTATAACAAAGTCACCTTATAAAACGGAACCCCCAAAAGTAGCTCATAAAATGTCTCTGATTAGACGCGACGCACGTTTTGTTTGTTTTCAGTTTGTTGTTGTCGTTGTTGTTGTTGTTGTTGTTGTTGTTGTTGTTGTTGTTGTTGTTGTAAGGCCATAAACCATTTTATTGTTTAATAAAATTTATTAATAAATTTAAGTATAACGGTATTAGGAGACCTTGTCACACGCCTCTGTTTAAGGCAAATCAAAGTTTTTATTAAGATGCAAGTTTATTTTTATATAATTTTTCTTCTGTTTTCTTCTGTTTTTTTGTGTGTTTTTGATGGGGCAAATAAGGGTTAAGCCCTTTCAAGCAACGGCATACTATTAACACTTTATAAAGTGCAGCCTCGGGGCACTGGCAAACATTCAACAACAACAACAACAAAAGCTTTTTTTTGTTAAAAAAAAAACTTTGTTTTTCTCTTCTGTTTTTCTGCTACTGCCCCGAAATTTGAGTAAGCAAAGTAAATGAAGTAGAAACGAGTTCAACAAAAAACAACAACAACAGTAACAAAATAAAAAAAGTGAAAATAAGATAAATATATATATATTAAAAAAAACCCTCTGAAAATGTTAATTACTTCCTTGTTTGTACAAAAATATAAGTGCCTCTGCACGTGTGCGTCTGTGTGTGCGTGTGTATGTGTCTGTGTGAAGGCAGTTGAATATGGCAAAATAAGAAGATGCGCTACAAGCCGCCAATAAGGGTTAATGTTATGTGTACTTAATGTAAATAGAGCACTTCTTCTAAATGAAACCTAACTAAATTCGAATAGAGCACAGAACCAGTTTCTATAATCTCTATACCTTCAAGGAAAATTTTGATCAAATATAACAAGATTGTTAAATAGGGAAAAAGAGTTTAAAGGATATAAATAAACATTAAAATTAATAAATAAATAACTAAAAAGCAAATAAAAATTCTTTAAAAATAAAGTACTCAAAAATAAATATATATAATTATTAAAAAAAAAAAAATAATAAATAAATAAACAAATTTAAATAAAAAAATAACTAAATTTAAAAGAAAAATCAAATTTAAACAAAAATAAATAAGAAAAATATTTAATAAAAAAAGCTCAAAAATAAATGTTTAAAAAATAAATATTAAAAAAAAAATTAATTAATAAAAAATGTTAACGTAAAATAATTAAAAGAAATCTAAAATAATAAATAAAATAAATAAATATATAAAAAAAATAATAAAAATAAATATAAATGAGAGGAGTAAAATAATTAAAATAAAAATGCAAAACATAAAAAATCGAAGCAAACAAAATAAATTAAAAAAATTAAGCAAATAAAATTGTTTGTAATAAAATCAAAAAAATCAAGAAAATAAAATATTTAATAAAAATAAATAAAACAAATAAAATAAATACATTAATTGCAATACATAAAATAAATAAAAAATCTTAAATAAAATATATAAAATCAAGAAAATAATAAATTAAATAAAATAAAATAAAATACATATAATAGAATATTTTTTCGCTTTAAATTCATATTCTAGTTAA
This sequence comes from Zygothrica quintamaculata, assembly GCA_037044455.1. Lineage (NCBI taxonomy): Eukaryota > Metazoa > Arthropoda > Insecta > Diptera > Drosophilidae > Zygothrica > Zygothrica quintamaculata. The sequence goes on along the minus strand of JBAMBS010000186.1, from coordinate 579,041 downwards.
GCATATAACATTTTTTACTCTTCAGCTGCGCCTTTCCTTTACTTGAATTAAATTTGCTTTACATTCTCCATATGTGGAGCAGACTGAACTTATGCTACGTTGCAGACATCAAATCAAATGAATAGTTATTTCAACAAGTTCCAAGAAAAAAGTATAACTTGTAGCCAGTAATTTTCAATCTTATTGAGAAGAAGTCTAGAGTCGAATAGAGTAGAGTAGAGTAAAGAAGAATAAAGCACATGAAGGAGGAGAGCACATTGTGTCAAACTGTTTGTTAATTCAAGCAGCACAAATCAATTCAACTCTTTGGCCGAAGGGTGTTGATTACCGTCGATTACAAAGTCCTTGACAAGTAGTAGAGCTATCTAAAGTATACACACATACACTTAAACACATATGTGCACACATACAATCACATATACACACACATACACACACTGTCTGCATTTGCTTAGACGTAAAGCCAACATGTAAGTCTATCATTAAACTTTAGCAAAAGTCAAACAAAATTAAGAAAGCAGCGTTCAGTGCGTTCTGCAAGTTCTTCAAGTTCCAAGTTCCAAGTTCTAAGAGCTCACAGAGTCGAGAGTTGAGAGCTGAGAGCTGAGAGCTGAGTGTTGCTTGGGGGCCACTTGGCGCTAAGTAAACCGAATTAAAAAGCACACATACTAAAGTATAAATATATATATACACACACATATACGCATATTTATATATATATACATCCTAGGCTAAAGCCTGTCAAGAAACAGCTTTAGATTTTTTAAGTCTTTAAGTTTAGCAAAAGAACCGAAAGGAACGAAGTAACGAAGAGTAACGAAACGAACGGACGAATATAAAAGCAAAAGACCAACTGACCAACTGGCCAGGCTAAAGGAATGATGACTGCATGCATTGACTGTGTTGCCAACCATCGATGGCATGTGCGGTCAGTGGTAAGGATTATCGATCGTTGCCTTTATTTTCAATTGAATTGTCTTCAATCTCATTGCTCTTGACCAAGTCGTTGCTTTTTATGTGCCTTTGCCCCATGCTTTTCCAATATTTCCGTACCGGCCACCAGCCTTAGCGGACTCTTAGACTCTTGCTTCAACTATCTATCTATCTTACTCTATATATATATATATTTTGTTGTGTGTCCTGGTCTTATGTCCTAGCAGGTTTTGACTTTGCTTTCTTTGCGTTTTTCTTCATTTTTTTCTTGTCGTATTCTTGCCTTCCCTCTACCTTTTCCCCTATTGCATTCTGCTTGGGGTGCCTCAACACTTGCTCAACGAAATTTAATAAGCAAAGGACATGTTTGGTGTCGTCTTCCTTTACAATACGTTTCCCTTAACCTAACCCAGCACTCCAACTTGCCGTGCCCAGTCTTTGCTCTTACATTGCGTGTAAGCCGTCCATCAAGTGAAGCAGCCGGCTCATTAAACTTGTTTTGTTTTGTTTGGTTTTTTTTTCCCTCTCTCTCTCTCTCTCTCTTCTTTTTTGGAGTACCTTGTGAAACTGACTTTAAAGCCAAACAACCAAAACATGTCCTTAGCTTATTGATTTTTCATATGTTTATCCTTACAATATTGTCAGCACAGCAGGAGTTATTGTTAGGGGCTTAACCATAAAAGGTGTGTTTACTCTACTCAACATACTTGATTATATATGGAATAACTAAAGGATAATTGCATTACTTACATGCAGCTTAAGTCGATTGTGCTTAAAAATAAGCTAACAAGCATACTTTAAAGCATATATAAGCAGGATATTTACAGTTTTTATACCAAAAAGTTTTATTTCTCTCATTTTGTTATGAATGGCAAAAGTTTTGTTTAGTACGTAGCATGTTTATGGTTTAGTTTAAGGATCAACAAGAAGTAGACTCCCTTTTTTTAAGTAGTTTACCCACATTGAATCCTACCCAATTAAGGCACTCACCTAACCCAAGCCGCCTACAATTGCTGGCTAAGCTTGGCCAATTTAATAAGCTCCAAAGGGCCGCCATAACGCAAATGTCACAAGTGCCAACAGGCGACACTAACACACACCGCACACACATACACATACAAGTACACATAAAAGTGACAGCTATTGCCACATATATACATACATATGTACACATTATATATATGTACGTGCTTGAGTATCTATGTGTGTGTGTTGTGTGTATGTTTGTCATAATTTCACGTCCATTGTCAGCATTTATTCAACGTCGCATACAACATGGCGAAGAGAAGGAGCCGCACCAGTACAAGCCTGTCGCAGGACGAACAACAACAACAACAAAAACAACGCTTTGTCCTGGTTGGTAGTAAGCCTGTTCTTGGGTTTACCATTGCCCGCGTCTCTACCGCTGCTGCTGCTCCTCCTTCAGTCAGTGTTGCTCCTCCTCGGCATAATTATTTGTTTTGGCTTGCTGGGTTCATTTACTTCACAAAAAAAAGAATAAAATAAAATAAAAGAAAAACCCCTAAAGAAGTGAGTAACACACACACACACACACACAGCAGGCATAGAAACACAAATCTGCATGTATTGTGGCCCCGTAGCAAGGGTTTTACTCCTTGTCACTCCCTTTCATTCTATCTCCCTCACTCACTCACTCTCTCCATCTCCTTTTGGTTGTGTGGCCTGCCCCACATGTGTTGCCGCTGTGTCGCTTGGTTTGCCTTGTTTGTTTGTGCACATGTGTTTTAATTTTTGTTTGTTGTTTCTTAAAAACAATAACAGCAACAACAACAACACCAGTAAAAACTGTTACACTTTTGCCTTTTGCTAATGTTGTTGTTGTTGTTATTGTTATTGTCCTCGTCGTTTCATATTGTCTTTTGCGTGGGCTCAAACAATTACAAATTATGGCCCACTGCACGTTGCATGTGTCTGTGTCTGTGTCTGTGTGTGCGTGTGTGTGTGTCTGTGTGTTTGTTAAAGTTGTTCCTTTGCTTCATCGTTTCGGGTTACCTTTCTTAATTGTTTTTTCCTGGTGTATTATGGTTACTGTTGTATTTCCATTCTTCTGCTTCTTCTTCTTGTTCTTGTTGTTGTTGTTTAGGTTGTTATGTTTGAGTGTCACCTTTGTTGATTTTAGTATGCTAAAGGTTTTTAAGTGTCGCAATGGCCTAAACAGGTCAAAGTTTAACAACAGCCTACGGAATATGCTTCTATATATAAAGTAACCTTATTGAGCTTGAAAATAGCGTAAGATACTTGAGACAAAGTCATATGCTATATATATAGTAATGTATACATATACAAGCATACATACATATATACATATACATACATATATAGTTATATATGTATAGGTATAGAAGGACAATTCGAGACTCACTTGAAGCTTGCGTTTCGGGTGAACTTATTGAACTTATTTTCCATACAACATTTATCGCTTTTGCTTTTCACTCGTAAGCAAACATTTATCCATTTTCTTTGCTACTTATAAAAATTTATTATTTTATCTCTAAATCTGCTTACTAAGTCCTCTTTTTTACACAAATCTTTAATACCTTAAAGTACCTTTAACATTTTCAACTAATTTCTGCTGCATTTGCTTCTATTTAAATTTAAATTCTATTTTTTAAACATTAAGTTTTACTGTTAGTTTTTGTTTATTAAATTGAAATTGACACATTTTTGTTTAGTGAAGTTTGTGGCATAATTTATTCATTTTATTTCTCTTTTTTTAGTTTTTTCTTTTTATTTTATTTTGTTTTTCTATTCGTGAGGACAACGACATTGATTTGCATGCTGTTACAGTGAACTTTACACCTTTGTGTTTCCATTTGTTGTTGTTTATGTGCCGGAAAATGGGAAAACTGTATATATATATATTACATAAGTCTTTATATATACAATATATATATTGGATATATATATATGCATATACATACAAATCTATATACATATGTAGCGGCAACACTGACTAAGCGTTTATTTCACAGATTTATTTGCCTATTTCTGTGCGCGGAACGTGACGAAAAGCACTTTTTGTATGTATGACAAAAGCATAAAGAAAAAGGAATAAATATGCTAAACGACTAGCAGATATCCTGTAAAAGGTATACTTATAAATATTTGCTTATAAAAAGCTGTAAATTATTTTATTAAAACAAGCTATGTCCAACTCCCTCTTTATACTGAAATTTCTCTCTACCTTTTAAAAGTGGCTAAATTTACAGGGTATCTGTACAGAGCTGACTTGGCCCTGCAGCAACAATTTGTGTTGCTTTTGTATATTGTATAATAATAATGCGTATGCCTAAAAGTCTGTCTTGGGGTTAAGTCTTACTGCAAACTGTTTTGACAGTGGCCTGTGTGGCCCACATTTGTCCAGACTTTTGACACGCAAAAAAATCAAAGAAAAAAAGGAAAGGAAAGAGCAGAAAAAGAGAGTAGAATAAAGTAGGGAGAGTAGGGGAGGGTAAAAAATAATGCTGTTGCTTGCTCTTGCTTGTCAAGAAGATTACAACGGAACCTTTTTATTACATTCAAATAATTTGATTGCAAGTGTGTGTAGTCGGGTCCGGTTGTAGCGCTTAAAACTTGCCCCTTGCCACAAAATGTTGGGGCCTTTTTTTCCTCCCCCCTCTCATGCTCTCTCTCTATTTCTTTATCCCTGTTTTGCTCTCTCTCTCTGTTTCTGTTTATTATTATTTTGATACAGTTTTCAATTCAATTTAATTCACTTTACGTTTTGTGCTGTATCTGTGTGTATATATTGTGTGTGTGTGTGTGTGCGTGGGTGGCGTCTCAGTTAAATTTGTATTTTTTTTATATATTTTATTTAATTTTTTTTTCTTGCTCTCTTTTTCTGCACTTGGTTTTATTTCTTACAGCATAAAAATTTATTATCATAATAAGCAGGCGGCCGTCTACATTGAGCAACTTTTTGTTCTTTCTGAGCTGCAAGCACTCCCCATATGAGAATATATATATATATATATATATATATATAAGAAGAAGAAGCAAAAATGTTTGCTTTTGCTTTTCTTCTTCAACCCTCAAATGTTTTTTATGGCAGTTTTTTGTTTTGTTTCTTTGTTTCTGTTTTGATGGAAATTCGATATCTAGAACATGTATTGAATTTTGATCAGTTACCTAGTAAGTAATATGCCCTATAAACAGACACATATCATTACTTGCTTCCCTCTTTTTTTTCATTTTTTTTATTCATTTTCATTTTTTGCTTACATTGATTTTAAGTGCTGAGCTAATTCAGGGGTTAATTCTATTGATTTAAACCAAGTAAAAGCAAAAGCTGAAAGAGCTGAGAGCTAAGAGCTGAGAGATGCGTATCTGCAAGCAATTAAGAAATTGTTAAATGAATTTTACGAAAAGAAAGCAAAAACAGAAAAAAAAAGAAGCACAAAACTAAAGAAATTCCAAAACTCAATGTTGCCACTTACCCTATACTACTCCCCCACCCTCCGCTCACTCTCTCTCACTGTGCAAACAGTAGCAACTCATGTCTGTTACCATTTGTATCTAGATACGCATTTGTAGTTTACGTTTAAAGCTACAATAGAGGGTTCCAAATTGTCTGTGTGTGTGTGTGTGTGTGTGTATTGTTTCTTTGTAGGTTTTGTAATTCTATTAGTTGCAAGTTGTAGCTATAGTGTGTGTGTGTGCTACACAGCTTTTGACTCAAACAGCCAACGACAACCTCAATGAAAGCAAATTAAAAAAGTTTTTGCTCTGCCAATGGCATGGGGCTGCCAAAAAGGGGGAACAGAGTTGTGGAGAGTGGGGGACATGGTAAGGCCAACAAATGGACAAACAAACAAATGGCAAGTTCTCACTCGCTTTTCACTCTATTTACGCCCTCCCTCCCCACCATACACACACTTTTAAAATCGTTTTTCGTTTCATGTTAACCGAAATTAAGTGCAACTGCTGTCAATGTGAATTGAACTACTTTTTGGTAGTATGCAACTAACTGTATGTTGGCGTAAAGCTACTAAAAGTAAATTCTAAATATATATATAATTAAGAATATTAAAATTTAATTATAACTATATTGATTAAAGCTGGCAGCAGTTGTTAAGAATTAAAGGAAACTGCAGCTGTAAAAAGGAATAAAAAAAAAATAGTTCTAAATTTTTTATAATGTATTTTATACTGTTCGAAATTGCTGCTTTAATTACTTGAATAATTAATTTAAATTGCATTTTATTTTTAACAATTCCCACATCTCTTAGACAAGTACTGACGCCTCATGATTTTCAGCTTTTGGCCACATTTTGCAGCACTTTTCTACTCTCTAATAAGAACTTTAAAGTTGTTGCCTTTTTAGCGTTACCTTTCCCTTATATATATATATATAGATTGTACCTTTTGTTACCAGTTTTTAGCGCGTAAGTCTACACACTTATAGGCAACCTCAAGTTTTGCACTTACTCAGCGCTTTTGTGGCCAAGACAGACAGACGCACAGCGCATATATCGTAGAGCACTTCTCATAGAGCTTAACTTGGCATAAATGCCAAAACCGTCATATACTGAGAGAGAATCCGCTTTGACTAGGTTTTATGGCAAATGTTTTCTATGACTGTATGAGTGTGTGTACGTGTGTGTATTTGCTACCCTTCAATTTGATGCACAGACGTGCCGTCATTTAGGCAGACAAACACTCAAACAAAAGCAGCAACTGACAGACCAAACCAGACTCTACTTTGGTCTCACCACTCTGCAGCAATAACTATGTGGCAAGTTATGGCGGGATTACAGAGGGGCATAAAACAAAAAAAATTATATATATATATATATATATATATATAAATATATACATATAAATGTGTGCAATGTGAGACGCATTTGTATTTTGGTTTTATCTACATAACTATAGGAAAATGATTTATCACCCTGCGAGAGCTGAGCTGAGCTCAGTGGACTTTGACAGGCCGCCGACCAAACTCCGACCCGACTCCTCCTCCTCCACCTTCTTCTGCTCCCTCCTCTGCTCTAGCTAAGCGTGAGGATAACAAAACAGCAATTCATGTGCATGATGAATTAAATTAGCAAAAGAAAACAAAAAAAAAACAAAAATTATCCAAAATATATATAGAAAAAGAGAAAAACAACATACAACACAATTATAAACATCATCAACAACAACATAATTATCATTCCCAAATCATTCCCAACATCATTATCAGCTATAAAAGAAAAAAAACAATTTTGTTTTATAGTTTTTAAAAAAGATTTTTTTTATATGTTTTCATTTAGTTTTCATTTCATTTGCATTTTGTTCGCTTGCGAAACAGAAAAATATCTTTGTTATCGTACATAGATGTATATAATAGTTATATACACATATATACATACATATATATATGTATATAGTATATATATATAGTATATATATTATAAATAGGTATTCACAAGAATTGAATTATCCGTATATATATATATATAGAGTACATCATAATAGAGTGGCATTAAATTATACAATTTTTATTTTTACTTTTAAATTTAATTTTAATTAATTAAGAACTTAAATTAAAACTTAGCTGCATTTATTTCAGACACATATATATGTATATATACGAATATATTACAAAAATAAAAAATAAATAACAGTTTTGGGCTTCTTTTTTTTGCTTTTCAATATACTGGTACAAGTGTTTTTACTCCTCTTGCTATCTCTATCGCTCACATTATCCTCTGTTTAGTTTTCAACTGTTTCCTTTCTTTTTTTTCATTGCGAGTTTATGATTCAAAAATTATTTAATAATTATAATTATTATTATTTTTATATGAATTTTTTTGGTTTTTTTTCTTTTACTTGCAAATAAATGCTTTTAAATGTTTTGCTTTACTTCATTTTGTAGGCAATTTTGTGTGTGTCTCTGTGTGTGTAGTTTACTATATATGTTTGTTATATATACGAGTATATAAAGTTTATTTATAACTAGTATATACACACACACACACACATGTTAAACATACACACACACACACACACATCACTACATAAACTATTCCATCCAATATTATACTATCATTATTACTATTATATTATTTTATTATTAATATTATTATTAATATTATTATTATTTAATTATTATTTTTATTATTTTTGTTATTATTATTTGAATTATTATTTTTATAATTATTATAAATTGTATTATTTATATTTTTTTTAATTATTATTATTTAATATTATTATTTATTTTTATTATTATTTTTATTATTTTTATTATTTTTATTATTATTATTATTATTTTTATTATTATTATTATTATTTTTATTTTTATTACAATATAATTTGGTAAGCGTAAGTGTTTAAAATGAGCTTTTACTGCATAGTTTCTCCTTAACTTTTTCTTTCCTTTATCATGTTTGCTAGCTAGCTAATGTGTGTATGGTGTATGGTGTGTTATAATTTAATGTGATTATTGAGACATTCACTATTAGCAGACTACGTATATTTGCAGTGAGCATTTCACTCAGTATTATGTATAACTATACATACATAAATATATATATTGTATATATATATATATCGGAGAGCAAGGTTCTGTAAGGGATTTACTAGCATATAGTGTCAAAGAGTTGTTTTGTGCCTTTTAGCCATAGTTTAAAGCAGTTAATAGCAGTGACTTTTTTAAACAAGTTATAGAACAGTTTAAAGCAAAGTTCGCCTTAAACAAAAAACAAAAAAAAAATGTGGCAAGAGTATTATTGTTAAGACAAAATGTTTGCCCAGTTAGTTGGAAAATCTGAGTTTATGTTTTGTTGCTATTGTAAATTGTAAGTTCATAAATCTTATGATTGTTTTGTTGTGCTGTGCTGTGTTGGTCAAACTGATTAAAAGCATATTAAGAAAGTTATCAGAGAAAATGGTGTAAATGCATTTTCAGTTTCAAGAAAATGAAATGAAAACGAATGAAATTTCTTATGGAATACAAGAAAGTTCTTCGTTAACTTGTGAAAACTTTTACACTGCTTGCTAAAAAAAAAAAAAACAACAACAGCAACAACAACCACAATAACAACTTGACATTGTCAGACTTCCATACCCCTACCCTCCCCTTCTATTACTCTCTCTCACACTATGCTTAATACATCCCTCTGCACAATTCATGCTCCACATGCGACTTCTTACATAAACACAACAAACACACACATAAAATGCAACTGCAACTGTAGTTGTAGCTTTTTGTTATATCTACTCATATGTGTGTGTGTGTGTGTGTGTGTGTGTGTTTAATGTACTTGGATTTATGTTTGTACAGTGCACTAAAATGACTTTACACTGGGTAAACAAAATATTTGTTACGCTCCGCGCACTTCCTGAATATATATATATATATATATTGTGGATAGGCTGACTTTGGTAAAGGGAGAAGGGGTTTGGGGGGTACATTGTACAAGTGTAGTTTTTTGGGGATTTTAAATATTGTGGGGAAAGGGCATTGTATTTATTATATTCTTATGTTATCTGACTTTGCTTGCTTCTTCTACTCGTTTTATTTTCATGTCTATGTTTATCTCTGTCTCTCCTACTGTTTGTATCTCTTACTCTCTCTCTCTCTTTCTCTCTCTCTCTCGCTCTGTCTGTCTGTCTCTTAATGTAACTCGCACATATTTTAGTAATTAAAATGATGCACAGGAACCAGTCCCTAAAGAAATCACTGTCACTCTGTCAGGCTGCCACTGCTGGACCCTACTGACTGCAGCTCTGCATCTCTGTATTCGACTCCAACTCTGACTTTAAACTCTTTTACTTTCCTCTCTCCTTTCCCGCTCTATACGAGATATGCCTGCACATGTGGACCTTGTTGTTGGCCCGAAATACTGGCCTGTTGTTGCTGCTGCTGCTGTTGTTGGTGTTGCTGCTGCTGTTGTTGGTGATGCTGTTGCTGCTGCTGTTGCTGTTGATGTTGAGGATTCGTCTTGACCGCATTGGGACCAAGTGTGCCCGCATGTGCCGACTGCAGCTGTTGCTGCTTTGGCTGTGGTCGCCAGGTCTGTGCACGCTGTACATCAAGTGGAACTGTGGCAGCTACACCTCCTGAGGGCAACATGAGCATATGTTGCTCATTGTCCAGCGTGGAATAATCGGAGTCAATGCTCGAGTAGATGTGCTCCGATGGTGGACGCATGCCGTGATGTTGATAATATTGTGCATGCAAGTGATGTGGTCCACCTGAGATGGCGCCACTGGCGCCGACACCCTCGCCACGTTCCCCGCCACGTTCCCCGCCACGTTCCCCGCCACGTCGCTGAGGTCGTGGACTAGGTGTAGCTGTGGTAGCTGTGGAATAGTTCTGCTCATTGGCAGCAGCAGCAGCAGCTGCAGCTGCAGCCGCAGCCGCCTCCGCTGGTCCACAGTAAGCGGGTGGCGGTGCCTGGCGATAGAGCAGGCCAGGACTGGCTGGTTGTTTAACACGTTCATGATTATGATCCAGCGTATAGTTGTTGCCACGATATGTTGGATACTCCACGGGCAGTGCATAGCGTAACTTCTCCCAGAAATGGCGATCAGTGCGTCGTATGCGATGCACGGCTGAAGTCTTCAAATAGGGCAACAGCTCAATGTCACTCTCCGCCTCGAAGGCCACCTCTGGCTCCTCGATGATGACCAGCTTTTGTGGCCTGCCCCGCAGTGCATCATGCACAGATCTGCGTAGCTCACAGCGTGACCATTCTGTCTGCAAGAAGTTGCGTGTCAGCAGGATTACCACCCGCCTGGAGACGCGACTTGCCTCCAATAGCTGATAGTGTGTGGCATCATGGGCCAGATCACGATGTTGCAGGCAAACCCTTAACGGTGGACGTCCAGCTTCCAATTCGCTGGCCAAATGTTGACACACAAATTCTGAATCTTTGGCTGAATGCAACAACACGGCATCGTACAACTTCTCCGACTCCTCGCAACGTGGCCCAAAGACACGCACACCATAATGTGCAAAGAGCCAAATCCTAAGGGATTCTCTGAAGACAAACACTATGATGACAACTACTAGAAGAAATACTAATGCCAGCGCAGCAGCAAGCAATGGTATATAGGATTCAGGTATGCCATGTTGCAGCATTGAGCCACCGGAATAATAGTCTGTACATGCAGCACCTGTCGAATTGAAGTCCAGGTCACGTTTCTGTGTGGCGTGTGTAGTATCTTCATAGGCAGCTGTATTGGGTGCAGCCATGCAATAGATGTCCTGTGCATCCTGTACGATAAGTGCATTGTCTGCCACATAAGAGGTGAGTGCCTGTAGGAACTGGCAGCGGCAACTCCATTGATTGCGACCCAGCCATATTGCACGCAATCTCTGTCCAAAGTGTGTGGCATGCAACTGCCAGATAGGCAACGTTACCAATCGATTACCATCGATCCGTAGCAGCTCCAATGACACCAATGAAGCAAATGTGCCATTCTCAATATTAACCAGCTGATTATTCTGCAGGTAAAGTTCACGCAATGCAGCAAGTTGCTCAAATTCATAGCCATGCAGAGTCGTTAGACGATTGTCGGAGAGCTGCAACAGCTGCAGTGTGGCCAGACTGGCAAAAGTTCGATTCTGTATAGAGTTAACCTGGCTGCTATTAACATAGAGAGCCTTCAGATTCTTACGTCCAAAGAAGGCATGATTCTTAAGCACAGGAAAATTATTACCATCGAGATAGACAATGCTTGAGTCCATAGGTACACGTTGTGGCAACTCCATGGTCTGTTGATTGCCACAGTCCACAACGTTTGTGGACCAAATCTGGTCATGATAACAGGTGCAGTTATGTGGGCAAGTCATCTCACAGTCACAAGCATCAAAGTCACAGCAATGGCAGAGAGCAAAACAATGCGATTCATAGCGGCAGAGGAAATCCTGTGACCTCAAGGTAGACAACGGACGTACAGCAGCGCCACGAGCATGTGGCATGACACACTCAATATTTGGCATATCCATGACACGTGGATGTTGACGTGTAGTTAGATTATTGATGCGTTGCAACCAATCCATGGTGCAGTCACATTCGAATGGATTGCCACCCAAATAGAACTCGGGCAATGGCTTCGGGGCTAACACTGGGGCAATGCGCAACTGTTGCAATTGCAGTTTACTTAGCTGATTGGCATAGAGATCCACACGAGCCAGATTCGTCTTGTCCACAAAGGCATTGGGTTGCACATTACCAATCAAATTGTTATTGATGAACAGTAATTCAATTGTATTTGGTATGGACATGGGTCCAATTTCAGTGATGCGATTATGACTGGCATCCAATGTCTTGACACGTATCTCCTCCTGCAATTTATAGTAGTTGCCTAAGGCTTCAATATAATTACCATGTATATCGAGCCACTTCAGATTGGATGGTATAAAGGCATAATCAAACCAGACCAAATGATTTTCCGATAGATTCAACCACAGCAACGACACCAATGTGGCAAATACACCATTTATATCGGAGAGGAAATTACGATCTAATCTGATGGCTTCCAATTCGAAATTCTTATCGAATGCTCCACGTTCAATGCTCTGTATACGATTCTTGGCCAGATTCAATACACTCAAACGTGGCAGATCTCCAAACATGCCCACAGTTATGTTACCAATTTGATTATCGATGAGACGCAAACCCGTCAGCTGATGAAGATTCTTGAAGCTCTGATTATCGAAGGTACGTATCTGATTCTCGCCCAGATCCAAGGTACGTAGCATGGCCAAATCTTGTAGTGCACGTGGTACCTCATTTAATTGATTAGAGCTAAGATCTAACTCCTTGAGATCTGAACAATTTTTGAATACAGATTGCTCCACAACACTTATTAGATTATTATTGAGGGTCAACTTGGAGAGCACATAGAGACCATTGAAGAGCTTATCGTCCAGGGTATGAAGACGATTTTCAGCAAGATTTAAAGTATGTAAATTGTATAAGGGTAGGAATGCATTGTCCTCGATGTGCCCAATGGAGTTGTTGCGCAGATTGAGTATCTGGAGGAAGTAGAGCTCTTTGAAGGTGCGGTAATCGATGCGGGTTAACGCATTGTGCGCCAAATTTAATACAATGAGACGTATGAGACCCGCAAAGGTTGTGTTATCCACATGATTGGAGGTCAACTGATTGCCGGACAGATCCACTACCAGCAGCTGCTCAAGTCGATGGAACAATCCCTTGGGCAATTCATAAAGCTCATTATTCTGTATATGTATCTCACGTAGCTCCTTGCTGCCAGCGAATAGACCCTCTGGTAGCGTCTCTAGATGATTATTGCTCAGATTGACAATACGCAATGAGGATAAACCAGCCAATGATTCACCAGATAGTTCCGATATATTATTATGCTGCAGATTCAAATGTTGCAAACGCCTCAGCCTCGAGATGCCCCAACTCTCTGTTATGGTACGCAATTCATTGTGACTGGCATCAAAGAGCTGCAATTCACTGCCACTGCCACCGTTGCAATTCATATCCGCAAAGCCCAGCTGTTCAGCCGTACGTATGCGATTCCTTGTTAGATTTAGTATCTGCAGATTACCCACTGGACAGAGGAAACCACTGGGCAGAGCACGTAAATTGTTGTCACTCAAATCCAGTTCCGTCAACTGTTTCAGGCCATTGAGTGAATCTGGATACAATTCAAGTACCTTGGCTGGACCCCATTCGGCATTACGTGTGCTTAGCTTGAGGGATTTCAATGTGTTCAATCCCTCAAAGGCATTATTGGGCAGTTGGAGCATCTTGCAAGACTCTAGGCGTAGTGTGTCCAAAGTTTGCAAACGAGCAAATACAGCCACTGGCAGCTGAGATTCAAAGAGATATAAATCGCTGCATTTGATGGTCAACTGACTGCTGCCATCGGCGCCCTGCAAATCGAGCCCCGGCTGACGCTCAATTATCCGTAAAGCACAATGGACGCCACTGGTGCCATTATATGTCCAGGTGCATTGATTGTTTGGTCCGCTGTGTGCCGGTGCCGGTGATGATGCCTCCGGCATTGTGGCAGTCAGCAACGAGCCATAATCACTAGACAACCCAACGCTAGCGGCACCATTGCCGCCACCAAACATAACGCTGGCGGCAGCACTATTATCACTGCTGCTCGACTCCTTCGGCGTCACTGCGGCTCGGCAGCTGCTGGTCATTAGCATGCCAAGGAGCAGTAGCCGCAGCTTCATGTTTATATACAACTTGATTGTATACTCGTATCGTTTGGGATATAAGGGAAATGTGTTTCAATTTCTAGGGTTTTGTATCGCGTTTCCACTGCTGCTACTTCTGCCTTTGCTGCTCAATTGTATTTTGTACATGGAATTGACATTTTTAGATGGTTTTTTGTGTTTTTTGTTTTGGGGAATTATATGCGCACACACGAAGCGAGTCACATACACACAGGCGATGGAAAACACTTTTGTATTTTATTTAATTTATTTAATTCGTATTTCTTTTTGTTGTATTTTATTTTGTGTTTCCGCAAATTAAATTCTTTTGCGTTTCGTTTTGGTTTGTAAATGCACTTCACTTAGAATTCAAATAAAAATTTATTTAAATTTATTTTTTTTTTTGGTAATTGTATTTTCGTTTTGTACAATTTTCAACATAATTTCCATCACTTGGTTTAATTTCACCGTTTTGCGATTTTTTATTTAACAGAAATTTTGTGCGTGCGTCACACGTCCGTACCGTACGGCGGTCGCACTCGAACTGTTTGATGCTTCGCAATGGCAACTGACAATCGACCAACGAAATAACACAGAGCTCGACGAATATGCTCGACTTTAACATATACAGAAACAGAATTACACTAACTCTATGGAGAACCCGAACCAGAGAGTTTGTATGAATGATTGAATGAGTGAATGAGTCAAAGTGAGAGCGCGAGTGAGAGAGCAACAGAAAACAGAAGACACGAACATAGGAGGTGCATGGATTCGGGTGGGTTTTGCCTTTGACACGATGATGGCTGCTCTTCTGCTCATACTACAACATAATTCTCCCAATCTCCCATTTTATGTAAGTTAGTTACATTTCTTGCCGCTGCTTGCACAAATGGCGCTAGTGTGCCAACAAAATTTAAGAGAAACAACATTTTTTCTCAGAGCAACATTGAGTGGATTTTTGAGTGAATTTTAACTAGTAAATTATAAACAATATTCTGGTAATATAATCTGTAAAGTTTACAACAATTAATCAAATTCTATTTATTAATAAAAATCCATAAATTAATGAAATATTCATTTCAACTTTTTGTGTATTCTTTTTTTTTTTTTTTGTTGTGAAATTCCTAGCTAAAGACCATAAAAGTAAAGTTGTTCAAAAAGTATAAATTTATACTAAAAAATAAAAAATTAATAATAAAAATTAATAAATAAACAATTAAAAAATATATTTAATTAAAATAAATGAAAACAAAATATAAAAATGATATACAAAATATAAAATAAAAAAATAATAAATTATATAAAATAAAATAAAATAATATATATAATATAAAATTAAGCTGAAATAATAATTTATTAAAAATAATAAATATTTAATTAAATTAAATAAATTTATTAAACTCTGTTCGCTTTATTAACTAAACTGCACAAAATTTGTAACAATTGTTTACTTATTGTCGATGATGCTTATATTCTCTTTCTTTCTCCCACTCTCTTTGCATTTGACGCTCTCATTTTTAGACACTCAATTTATCAGCAGGCATCACTCAACACTAAATTGACTCAAACTGCTGCCATTACCGCTACAATTTGGTTTTTGTTGTTTTTGGGCTCACACGCGCCGCCATCAGCAATAGCAGCAACACCAAAAGCAACAGCAGCAACAACTTTGAAATGCATCCGTCAGATAGTTTCCTATTGCAAGGCAACTTCTAATTGTTGCAGCTGCAATGCATATAGTGGTAGGTAGGTTCAGGATTAGGAGCTGAAGCGAAGGCATTGACTTAGGGTATGCAATTTTGTCAATGCTAAAAGATGTTTAACACATTGCTTGGATCTAAACTCATGCCACAGCCTAATGCGTCGATACGTCCCGAATGCGCACTTTAAGATACATTAGGCAATTTGCTGCTTCTCAAGTGGCGAAAGAAGAGCAATAGGCAGCAGCAATAGGGAGCAGCAATGGAGCAAATGAGAGTATGATGGAATAAAGTTATTTTTAGTAGTTCATTGTTTGGATAAGCAGCTCGAATGTAGAGAGTTTAGTTTATTCAAAAGTATCTATAGTATAGATATAAGAAATTTTTGGAGTTTATATTTTATTTTTGTTTTTGTGTTTTGTTTTGTTTTGCATCGTTTAAGGCCAAGGCCGCCGCTTGACTTTAAGATAGAAAAACTTCAAGTGGAGTTCACAACTTCATCACTCGTTTTGCCATTTCAAAAAATTTATTATTTATATAAAAAATGGATAAAAAAAAGAATAGAAAACAAAACAAAAGAAGTAAAAGACAAGTAAAACTTTATTTTGTACTCAGCGTATGCAACGAGTTTTCCTCTAATGCATTTATTATTCATGCCAACTTTTTCATTAACCAGCAACACCCACACCCACACACATGGAGAGAGAGAGAGAGAGAGAGAGAGAACACACATGACCGGAAGCTGTCTGTGGGCTAAAAGGTGAGTCGTCCAATACGGAAGACTATTTCACACCCAAAACACAACTAGTCCTTTAGCAGTCGTCATCGACAACAAATCTACTACAGCAAGTCAACTATATGGACCAAAGGTGAAGACGAAGCTGCTGCTGTTGCCGCCGCCTCTTCCGGCTGCTGCTTTGATAACTAAGTTAGTGTGTGTTTTGTTTGTGCCTCCTACTCCTACTCCTAAATCTTCTGCTATATATCTGCCCCCTTTTAGACTGACTCAGAGCCTGTTCGACACTGCAGCACCAGCAACAGCAGCGGCAGCAGCAAAAAAGCAGACGAACTCTCAACACATTGGCATTGTTTTTCGGCTTCTTCTGCTGCTGCTGTTGATGCTGCTGCTGGTAGTAGTACTCCTGCTGCTAAGGTGTCGTAAACTTGTTCAACTTGTTTTCATTTTACTATTTTTTATTCACATGTCTATACATATATATATATATATATATATATAGCTGCTTGTGTATAGGTGCGAGAAGGTAAAAATAGCAACAGCGCCCAGCCAAGTACCTCATATTTAGCTGTAGCAGCAGCAGCAACTTTTTTGAAAGGAACTGAAAAAGGAACAGGACACTTTTGCTAGTAAAGAAAACAAAAATTGTTTTCTTTTTTCTTTTTGTTGGAAAACATGTAAGCTCCATTATAAACATAACTATTTTGAACAACAGTATAATATGCTCCGACTTCATTAACATAGCTTAACTCTAGACTTGTTTAAACTGTTGTCAAGAGCAACAGTTGCTGTGACTTCTAAAGATCTGATAAGGGTATATATTATATATATATTATATATATAATATATATATATTTATATGTATAGAAGTATTATTTCTAGTTTCAAGGTTACTTTTCATTTACTTTTTTATAACAATTCATATTGTTTTCAAATACCCTTTTGGACCCTCGAACTAAGATAGCCCCTCAATTATCACTCTTTACTAGAATTATGCCTAAAACAACAGACAGTATATATATAGTATAATATATATTATTTAAAAACACATCTTAATACATATACATATATATAAATATAGTATATACATATATATTTATTCTAGACGTTAATGACCTCTGGCAGGTCCATGGACAACAGTCGTTGCGTGTTCACTTTCGTTATCTTCATGGATTGTGGACGACGACTATAGAGACTATCGAGAAGATGTGGTAGCCCACCATGAATTACTATCTATAGTCGGTCGAGTAGATTGTCTTGTCCTATGCTATAGAGCAATAATCTGCATATATATATGGTACAACTCCATCTTAAGAGTAAACAAAGACAACTTCATACTAGAGAGATAGAGAGAGTGAGGTAGGTATGCCTTAGGTTATCAGAGTTGCTGCTGCTGCTGCTGATATGATGCCACTTGCTGCACTTGCCACCAGACACGTATTATATTTCAATTTATTGTGCACATTTATGTGTTTTGTTATGTGGCAGAGGCAGAGGCAAAGGCAAAGCAATCCATTTAAATGCACATTAAATTGTGTGATAAATTTTCTAGCTCTTCTTACACTCTCACTCTCATTCTTACTCTCCCTATCTCTTTCTATATATAGCTGCATAAATATGTAATTAGAGATTGAGCGTAATAATAAAATGTTACGGCAAAGTTTAATTACTAAAGTGCAACAACAACGACAACAACACCAACAAAATTCTGTGCAATTTTTCGATTACAGGCAAGCAAGTTGCGTCCTGTTACCAATTTTGATTCCAATTCAATGGAGCAAGAGTAATAGGGAGAGAGAGCGAGAGCGAGAGAACTGGTCTGATAGTATTTGTAGTGGGTGCCATTATCAAGTCCATTGCAGCAGCCAAAAAAGGAATTTGTCATGAGGAATGAAAAGGCACAAACAAAATTGTTCAAATGCCAAAATTTTGCAATCCACGAAGAGCCGCAGAGTTGTTATAAAATATGCCAGCCGGTAGGTTGGTTTGTTGGCCTGGCTCATACGGCCGGACAACACCGAATCTTTTGACCAAAAAATTTTGAACTAAAAACAAATTTTGTGTTTTTCTTTTTGGTGAAAACAGCAGCAGCTGAAATTGACAGGCGATTGCATAGAATGGATAGGATAGCAGAGGGTGCACAGGGTGTATAGAGAGCGCAGAGGGAAAGGCAAATTTCAGGATGTGGCTAAATGGAACAATCAATGTACAGTGGAGCTGGCGATAAACTAAACAAAAAAGCGCAAATTTGATGGAAGGGCATATAAATTATATATATAATAAAAGGGCAGAAAACTGATCAATCATGTATACATATATATATACGTATATATATATATAGTATATATTCAAGTGTAAGTAATTACATAATGATAGACTTAGCCAAGGTTTAATTATATTTTTTTATGCCAATAAGTTCTAGTAGTCCTTTATCGTTATGTGTGTGTGTGTTTGTAATCAACTTGAATTAATTACATAAAAAAAAAATCACTACCTGAAAGCCATTTTTTAACCAGTGTGCGCACTGCTCTTTGCTTTGGCTTAAAGAGCGCTTCCTCCTCGCAAAGTGTGAAGATTGCGCTGAACTCTTGCAGTTCTTTCTTGTGGTTTTTGTTGTTGTTATTGTTATTGTTGCGTTGTGTTATGTTATGTTGTTGTTATGTTGTTGTTGTGTTGTTTTGGTTGCTGTTGCTGTTGCTGCTCCCATGATATAAATTGCACAGCTGAGCAGGCAGCATAATCGCATGCAATTATGCCGCACACAATCACAACGGCAAAACTTTTGCAAAACTTGCCAGGCAACAACTCAGCTGGAAATGCAAGCACGGCAAGCAGCAACTAGCAAGCGGCAAGTGGCAAGTGGCTAGTGGCAAGCGGCAACAGGAGCAGTATCTAAAGCAGCAGCTAAAACTGTAATAGTGTTGAGAGTGTAGGTAAAGATGAGGCAGGCACAGGCCCAACAAGCTGGCACTAACAGGTGAGTGAGTGTGTTGCAAGTTAAGACTCCGATTGAGAGTACGCCCCAGAACAAAACAGAATGTGTAGCAGCAACAACAGCAGCAGCAGCAAGTTGCAGTTGCTATTCTGTGCCTTCTACTTCTTCTTCTACTTCTGTTACTGCTACTACTGCCACAGTCTGCCTGCCACTTGTTTTGTTTTGTTGCACAATCTTGTCTAACTTTGTTTAAACATCGCCAACGCCAGCGCCATTGCCATTGCTCTGTACATGGTCAAGCATTGGCAGCAAGAAGGAGTTAGTCCTGATATCCTGCAGAGTCTGTTAGCAAAACTCTGTTGATTTTTTGCACTGCTGCTTCGTCCTGTGTCCTTTTGCCTTGGTTTTTGAGGCCTATCGTCTAGGCGCATCTATAACGCGTTATGTGCAGCTTTGCTTAACAATATTTTCCGTTTCTTGTGGCGCCTCCTTTTTGCCTTTTCTGTTTTTGATTGCAATTCGTTGCATTGTATGCTCATCCTCTAGACTTTTTTTTTGGGATCTATTGATGCTTTTTCTATTTCTTCTTCTTCTTCTTCATCTGATGCTGCTTGCTGTTGTTGCTGTTGTTGTTGCTGTTGCTGTTCCATTTCAGCATTTCCATTTCTCTGTTAAGCAAATATTGCATTTTGCGTTTTTCAATTAAACTTCAACAACTTCAACAAGATTCTCTGTCTTTGCTACCAATGGAAACAGTGTTAAGGAACAACAACAACAACAACAACAACTTCAACTTTTGTATATTGAAAGTTGCATTTGTATCCTTGTTATTGATGATGATGATCATACTGTTGATGATGATGATGACAGTCAACAGCAGTAGGCTAAGCCTCAAAGACTGTTACTGACAGGCAACTGAAATCACAGCAAATTGATTTGAAACAATTGCCAATAACAGGCAGCAACGGCAACAACAACAATAGAAACAACAACAACAACAAAAGTTGTTCAATAGGAATCTTTAAATTGTATATTTTTTATATTTTATGATAGTTTAAAAAGTTGCTACAATAAAGTCAAGGAAATGTTATTTACCTAACGCATAAGTAGATCTTTGATATATATCTAAGTTTTTCCCAACATTTGCTTTATATACCGTTTATCGTTTGATTAAAACCTTAACTCTTAACTAGTACTTAAATCATTCATAGAAAACTGTGCCGCCTTCCCATGAAAAGGCCAGCAATAACTGGCCAACACTGTGCAATAATTCCAGGAAAACTTACAGGCCAAGCCCAAGAAGCGTCCACAGAGATAGTTAGAAAAGGGGTCTGTAAGGGGGGTGGGGGAGAACAGCAGCTGTGGTATAAAAAAAATAATAGCAATTACATATATGTGCGAGGCTTGTTGGCTAATAAAAAAAGCAGCTAACTGAGAGAGAGGGTGAGAGATGAAGAAACAGAGAGAGAGAAGCACATTAGAGACATAAAACAAGCGCCTTTTGGCCAGCCCAAGAACGTTGAACGTTAAGCGATACATTTATAGCACTTTATGTTAGCCCTGCTGTTCGTTAGAATGTTCTTTTGGCCAAATTGTGCCTACTACCTACTTGTACTTCCATTTCTACTTCTACTTCTAATCAACGAAAAGTGTGCCTTCAATTTAGACACGTGCAACACACTCGAGAGGCTTCCTTTAAAGTACAATTTACAATTTACAATTTTCATTAACGAGTGGTAGTATGAGTAGTAGTAATAGTGGCTATAGTAGCAGTAGTAGTAGTAGTAGTAGTAATAATAGTACTTAAGCTGCCCCTTTCTTAGGAAAAAAAAGTAACTTACAAGGCGTCTAAGCTAGAGTTAACAGTAAATGGTTTAAAGGCTTGATAAGAAACTATATATAAGAATATATATATACAAATATAAATATACATACATACGTATTTATATATGTACTATACAATCATAAATTACTCATAAAAATAAAACCAAAAAGCAGTAGAAGTTTGTCATGCAAGACATAACTGAAATATGATGATAGAAGTAATTGGTCAGAATGCCGTGCACGTAGGCCAGAGCTCGTTAATTCCAAGAACTCAAAAATCATACATATATATACATATAGAATATATAAACTCATATATGAACAATAACCAAAAAAAAATAAAGAATAACAGAGACAATTAAAGCAGTTTTTTGTTGGTTTTCATTCCTGGTAGAACGCCACACGTAACCTTGGTTGCATTTTAATCATCAACACGTTGTCTTCACAGTTTCTCTCAGTTTCTTACAGTTTCTCTCAGTTTTTATTCTTTATTTCATTTTATATATTTTTTTTATATTTCTTTTACTGTGACGCATTTCAACGAGTTTGGTTGCACGTGCTGCACTATGCTGCCACATCAATCAAAAATAATTTATTTGAGAGCAATGAAAAACCATAAGCCAAAGCTCTTCGTGCACTTTACCATCTAAGATAGCCAAAGTCATGGGCCTTATGCTTATGGCCCAAAAACAGAAAAAAATATATATTTTTGGTTAAAAGACAAAAGATCAGAAAGCAAATGAAAAACTGTTTTTCCTGGTTTTCTCTAATAATAGTAAAAATCCGATTTTATGTATTCATGACAATTGCTCAGGTTTATAATTTACGAGCTCGATTTGCTTACAAGCCTGTCCAACAATTAATTGATTTATAGAGAAGTAAAAGCCACAACTAAAAACGTGTGGAAAAGTGTGAAGAAAAATACACAAATACACAAGTAAAAAGGTACGTTAACAATACAGTTTATAGAAAGTGGTAAAACAATAGAAAAATTCTATTTCAAATAAAATTCAGTTCAAGTTTCAATTGCAGTTTAGAAATAAAAGTCTAAGGTTTACAATTGATTCTTAGGTAAAGATATAAATAGTTAGAAATATTTTCAACACTTTCACAATTTTATGGAAAATCTAGTTCAACTTTTTTAGTACGTGCCTTTGAACAGGACACGGTACAAAGATAAGGATATACAGCGCCTTAACACATGTCAACTGAGAGCAACAAAACAAAACAAAGTAGAGCAGAGAATGACAGAAAAAAGCTGAACTAGATTTTCCATAAAATTGTGAAAGTGTTGAAAATATTTCTAACTATTTATATCTTTACCTAAGAATCAATTGTAAACCTTAGATTTTTATTTCTAAACTGCAATTGAAACTTGAACTGA
Source organism: Zygothrica quintamaculata (assembly GCA_037044455.1). Classification (NCBI taxonomy): domain Eukaryota; kingdom Metazoa; phylum Arthropoda; class Insecta; order Diptera; family Drosophilidae; genus Zygothrica; species Zygothrica quintamaculata. Next base: position 556,370 of record JBAMBS010000186.1, on the reverse strand, counting down.
ATTTTATTTGAAATAGAATTTTTCTATTGTTTTACCACTTTCTATAAACTGTATTGTTAACGTACCTTTTTACTTGTGTATTTGTGTATTTTTCTTCACACTTTTCCACACGTTTTTAGTTGTGGCTTTTACTTCTCTATAAATCAATTAATTGTTGGGCAGGCTTGTAAGCAAATCGAGCTCGTAAATTATAAACCTGAGCAATTGTCATGAATACATAAAATCGGATTTTTACTATTATTAGAGAAAACCAGGAAAAACAGTTTTTCATTTGCTTTCTGATCTTTTGTCTTTTAACCAAAAATATATATTTTTTTCTGTTTTTGGGCCATAAGCATAAGGCCCATGACTTTGGCTATCTTAGATGGTAAAGTGCACGAAGAGCTTTGGCTTATGGTTTTTCATTGCTCTCAAATAAATTATTTTTGATTGATGTGGCAGCATAGTGCAGCACGTGCAACCAAACTCGTTGAAATGCGTCACAGTAAAAGAAATATAAAAAAAATATATAAAATGAAATAAAGAATAAAAACTGAGAGAAACTGTAAGAAACTGAGAGAAACTGTGAAGACAACGTGTTGATGATTAAAATGCAACCAAGGTTACGTGTGGCGTTCTACCAGGAATGAAAACCAACAAAAAACTGCTTTAATTGTCTCTGTTATTCTTTATTTTTTTTTGGTTATTGTTCATATATGAGTTTATATATTCTATATGTATATATATGTATGATTTTTGAGTTCTTGGAATTAACGAGCTCTGGCCTACGTGCACGGCATTCTGACCAATTACTTCTATCATCATATTTCAGTTATGTCTTGCATGACAAACTTCTACTGCTTTTTGGTTTTATTTTTATGAGTAATTTATGATTGTATAGTACATATATAAATACGTATATATGTATATTTATATTTGTATATATATATTCTTATATATAGTTTCTTATCAAGCCTTTAAACCATTTACTGTTAACTCTAGCTTAGACGCCTTGTAAGTTACTTTTTTTTCCTAAGAAAGGGGCAGCTTAAGTACTATTATTACTACTACTACTACTACTACTACTACTATAGCCACTATTACTACTACTCATACTACCACTCGTTAATGAAAATTGTAAATTGTAAATTGTACTTTAAAGGAACCCTCTCCAGTGTGTTGCACGTGTCTAAATTGAAGGCACACTTTTCGTTGATTAGAAGTAGAAGTAGAAATGGAAGTACAAGTAGGTAGTAGGCACAATTTGGCCAAAAGAACATTCTAACGAACAGCAGGGCTAACATAAAGTGCTATAAATGTATCGCTTAACGTTCAACGTTCTTGGGCTGGCCAAAAGGCGCTTGTTTTATGTCTCTAATGTGCTTCTCTCTCTCTGTTTCTTCATCTCTCACCCTCTCTCTCAGTTAGCTGCTTTTTTTATTAGCCAACAAGCCTCGCACATATATGTAATTGCTATTATTTTTTTTATACCACAGCTGCTGTTCTCCCCCACCCCCCTTACAGACCCCTTTTCTAACTATCTCTGTGGACGCTTCTTGGGCTTGGCCTGTAAGTTTTCCTGGAATTATTGCACAGTGTTGGCCAGTTATTGCTGGCCTTTTCATGGGAAGGCGGCACAGTTTTCTATGAATGATTTAAGTACTAGTTAAGAGTTAAGGTTTTAATCAAACGATAAACGGTATATAAAGCAAATGTTGGGAAAAACTTAGATATATATCAAAGATCTACTTATGCGTTAGGTAAATAACATTTCCTTGACTTTATTGTAGCAACTTTTTAAACTATCATAAAATATAAAAAATATACAATTTAAAGATTCCTATTGAACAACTTTTGTTGTTGTTTCTATTGTTGTTGTTGCCATTTCTGCCTGTTATTGGCAATTGTTTCAAATCAATTTGCTGTGATTTCAGTTGCCTGTCAGTAACAGTCTTTGAGGCTTAGCCTACTGCTGTTGTTGACTGTCATCATCATCATCAACAGTATGATCATCATCATCAATAACAAGGATACAAAATGGAACTTTCAATATACAAAAGTTGAAGTTTTTGTTGTTGTTGTTGTTGTTCCTTAACACTGTTTCCATTGGTAGCAAAGACAGAGAATCTTGTTGCACTTGTTGAAGTTTAATTGAAAAACGCAAAATGCAATATTTGCTTAACAGAGAAATGGAAATGCTGAAATGAACAGCAACAGCAACAGCAACAACAACAGCAACAACAGCAAGCAGCATCAGATGAAGAAGAAGAAGAAGAAGAAGAAATAGAAAAAGCATCAATAGATCCCAAAAAAAAAGTCTAGAGGATGAGCATACAATGCAACGAATTGCAATCAAAAACAGAAAAGGGAAAAAGGAGGCGCCACAAGAAACGGAAAATATTGTTAAGCAAAGCTGCACACAACGCGTTATAGATGCGCCTAGACGATAGGCCTCAAAAATCAAGGCAAAAGGACACAGGACGAAGCAGCAGTGCAAAAAATCAACAGAGTTTTGCTAACAGACTCTGCAGGATATCAGGACTAACTCCTTCTTGCTGCCAATGCTTGACCATGTACAGAGCAATGGCAATGGCGCTGGCGTTGGCGATGGTTAAACAAAGTTAGACAAGATTGTGCAACAAAACAAAACAAGTGGCAGACAGACTGTGGCAGTAGTAGCAGTAACAGAAGTAGAAGAAGAAGTAGAAGGCACAGAATAGCAATTGCAACTTGCTGCTGCTGCTGTAGTTGCTGCTACACATTCTGTTTTGTTCTGGGGCGTACTCTCAATCGGAGTCTTAACTTGCAACACACTCACTCACCTGTTAGTGCCAGCTTGTTGGGCCTGTGCCTGCCTCATCTTTACCTAAACTCTCAACACTATTACACTTTTAGCTGCTGCTTTAGATACTGCTCCTGTTGCCGCTTGCCACTAGCCACTTGCCACTTGCCGCTTGCTGGTTGCTGCTTGCCGTGCTTGCATTTCCAGCTGAGTTGTTGCCTGGCAAGTTTTGCAAAAGTTTTGCCGTTGTGATTGTGTGCGGCATAATTGCATGCGATTATGCTGCCTGCTCAGCTGTGCAATTTATATCATGGGAGCAGCAACAGCAACCAAAACAACACAACAACAACATAACAACAACATAACATAACACAACGCAACAATAACAATAACAAAACATAACAATAACAACAACAAAAACCACAAGAAAGAACTGCAAGAGTTCAGCGCAATCTTCACACTTTGCGAGGAGGAAGCGCTCTTTAAGCCAAAGCAAAGAGCAGTGCGCACACTGGTTAAAAAATGGCTTTCAGGTAGTGATTTTTTTTTTATGTAATTAATTCAAGTTGATTACAAACACACACACACATAACGATAAAGGACTACTAGAACTTATTGCCATAAAAAAATATAATTAAACCTTGGCTAAGTCTATCATTATGTAATTACTTACACTTGAATATATACTATATATATATATACGTATATATATATGTATACATGATTGATCAGTTTTCTGCCCTTTTATTATATATATAATTTATATGCCCTTCCATCAAATTTGCGCTTTTTTGTTTAGTTTATCGCCAGCTCCACTGTACATTGATTGTTCCATTTAGCCACATCCTGAAATTTGCCTTTCCCTCTGCGCTCTCTATACACCCTGTGCACCCTCTGCTATCCTATCCATTCTATGCAATCGCCTGTCAATTTCAGCTGCTGCTGTTTTCACCAAAAAGAAAAACACAAAATTTGTTTTTAGTTCAAAATTTTTTGGTCAAAAGATTCGGTGTTGTCCGGCCGTATGAGCCAGGCCAACAAACCAACCAACCAGCCGGCCGGCATATTTTATAACAACTCTGCGGCTCTTCGTGGATTGCAAAATTTTGGCATTTGAACAATTTTGTTTGTGCCTTTTCATTCCTCATGACAAATTCCTTTTTTGGCTGCTGCAATGGACTTGATAATGGCACCCACTACAAATACTATCAGACCAGTTCTCTCGCTCTCTCTCACTATTACTCTTGCTCCATTGAATTGGAATCAAAATTGGTAACAGGACGCAACTTGCTTGCCTGTAATCGAAAAATTGCACAGAATTTTGTTGGTGTTGTTGTCGTTGTTGTTGCACTTTAGTAATTAAACTTTGCCGTAACATTTTATTATTACGCTCAATCTCTAATTACATATTTATGCAGCTATATATAGAAAGAGATAGGGAGAGTAAGAATGAGAGTGAGAGTGTAAGAAGAGCTAGAAAATTTATCACACAATTTAATGTGCATTTAAATGGATTGCTTTGCCTTTGCCTCTGCCTCTGCCACATAACAAAACACATAAATGTGCACAATAAATTGAAATATAATACGTGTCTGGTGGCAAGTGCAGCAAGTGGCATCATATCAGCAGCAGCAGCAGCAACTCTGATAACCTAAGGCATACCTACCTCACTCTCTCTATCTCTCTAGTATGAAGTTGTCTTTGTTTACTCTTAAGATGGAGTTGTACCATATATATATGCAGATTATTGCTCTATAGCATAGGACAAGACAATCTACTCGACCGACTATAGATAGTAATTCATGGTGGGCTACCACATCTTCTCGATAGTCTCTATAGTCGTCGTCCACAATCCATGAAGATAACGAAAGTGAACACGCAACGACTGTTGTCCATGGACCTGCCAGAGGTCATTAACGTCTATAATAAATATATATGTATATACTATATTTATATATATGTATATGTATTAAGATGTGTTTTTAAATAATATATATTATACTATATATATACTGTCTGTTGTTTTAGGCATAATTCTAGTGAAGAGTGATAATTGAGGAGCTATCATAGTTCGAGGTCCAAAAGGGTATTTGAAAACAATATGAATTGTTATAAAAAAGTAAATGAAAAGTAACCTTGAAACTAGAAATAATACTTCTATACATATATATATTATATATATAATATATACCCTTATCAGATCTTTAGAAGTCACAGCAACTGTTGCTCTTGACAACAGTTTAAACAAGTCTAGAGTTAAGCTATGTTAATGAAGTCGGAGCATATTATACTGTTGTTCAAAATAGTTATGTTTATAATGGAGCTTACATGTTTTCCAACAAAAAGAAAAAAGAAAACAATTTTTGTTTTCTTTACTAGCAAAAGTGTCCTGTTCCTTTTTCAGTTCCTTTCAAAAAAGTTGCTGCTGCTGCTACAGCTAAATATGAGGTACTTGGCTGGGCGCTGTTGCTATTTTTACCTTCTCGCACCTATACACAAGCAGCTATATATATATATATATATATATATGTATAGACATGTGAATAAAAAATAGTAAAATGAAAACAAGTTGAACAAGTTTACGACACCTTAGCAGCAGGAGTACTACTACGGCAGCAGCAGCAGAAGAAGCCGAAAAACAATGCCAATGTGTTGAGAGTTCGTCTTCTTTTTTTGCTGCTGCCGCTGCTGTTGCTGGTGCTGCAGTGTCGAACAGGCTCTGAGTCAGTCTAAAAGGGGGCAGATATATAGCAGAAGATTTAGGAGTTGGAGTAGGAGGCACAAACAAAACACACACTAACTTAGTTATCAAAGCAGCAGCCGGAAGAGGCGGCGGCAACAGCAGCTTCGTCTTCACCTTTGGTCCATATAGTTGACTTGCTGTAGTAGATTTGTTGTCGATGACGACTGCTAAAGGACTAGTTGTGTTTTGGGTGTGAAATAGTCTTCCGTATTGGACGACTCACCTTTTAGCCCACAGACAGCTTCCGGTCATGTGTGTCTCTCTCTCTCTCTCTCTCTCTCTCTCTCTCCATGTGTGTGGGTGTGGGTGTTGCTGGTTAATGAAAAAGTTGGCATGAATAATAAATGCATTAGAGGAAAACTCGTTGCATACGCTGAGTACAAAATAAAGTTTTACTTGTCTTTTACTTCTTTTGTTTTGTTTTCTATTCTTTTTTTTTATCCATTTTTTATATAAATAATAAATTTTTTGAAATGGCAAAACGAGTGATGAAGTTGTGAACTCCACTTGAAGTTTTTCTATCTTAAAGTCAAGCGGCGGCCTTGGCCTTAAACGATGCAAAACAAAACAAAACACAAAAACAAAAATAAAATATAAACTCCAAAAATTTCTTATATCTATACTATAGATACTTTTGAATAAACTAAACTCTCTACATTCGAGCTGCTTATCCAAACAATGAACTACTAAAAATAACTTTATTCCATCATACTCTCATTTGCTCCATTGCTGCTCCCTATTGCTGCTGCCTATTGCTCTTCTTTCGCCACTTGAGAAGCAGCAAATTGCCTAATGTATCTTAAAGTGCGCATTCGGGACGTATCGACGCATTAGGCTGTGGCATGAGTTTAGATCCAAGCAATGTGTTAAACATCTTTTAGCATTGACAAAATTGCATACCCTAAGTCAATGCCTTCGCTTCAGCTCCTAATCCTGAACCTACCTACCACTATATGCATTGCAGCTGCAACAATTAGAAGTTGCCTTGCAATAGGAAACTATCTGACGGATGCATTTCAAAGTTGTTGCTGCTGTTGCTTTTGGTGTTGCTGCTATTGCTGATGGCGGCGCGTGTGAGCCCAAAAACAACAAAAACCAAATTGTAGCGGTAATGGCAGCAGTTTGAGTCAATTTAGTGTTGAGTGATGCCTGCTGATAAATTGAGTGTCTAAAAATGAGAGCGTCAAATGCAAAGAGAGTGGGAGAAAGAAAGAGAATATAAGCATCATCGACAATAAGTAAACAATTGTTACAAATTTTGTGCAGTTTAGTTAATAAAGCGAACAGAGTTTAATAAATTTATTTAATTTAATTAAATATTTATTATTTTTAATAAATTATTATTTCAGCTTAATTTTATATTATATATATTATTTTATTTTATTTTATATAATTTATTATTTTTTTATTTTATATTTTGTATATCATTTTTATATTTTGTTTTCATTTATTTTAATTAAATATATTTTTTAATTGTTTATTTATTAATTTTTATTATTAATTTTTTATTTTTTAGTATAAATTTATACTTTTTGAACAACTTTACTTTTATGGTCTTTAGCTAGGAATTTCACAACAAAAAAAAAAAAAAAGAATACACAAAAAGTTGAAATGAATATTTCATTAATTTATGGATTTTTATTAATAAATAGAATTTGATTAATTGTTGTAAACTTTACAGATTATATTACCAGAATATTGTTTATAATTTACTAGTTAAAATTCACTCAAAAATCCACTCAATGTTGCTCTGAGAAAAAATGTTGTTTCTCTTAAATTTTGTTGGCACACTAGCGCCATTTGTGCAAGCAGCGGCAAGAAATGTAACTAACTTACATAAAATGGGAGATTGGGAGAATTATGTTGTAGTATGAGCAGAAGAGCAGCCATCATCGTGTCAAAGGCAAAACCCACCCGAATCCATGCACCTCCTATGTTCGTGTCTTCTGTTTTCTGTTGCTCTCTCACTCGCGCTCTCACTTTGACTCATTCACTCATTCAATCATTCATACAAACTCTCTGGTTCGGGTTCTCCATAGAGTTAGTGTAATTCTGTTTCTGTATATGTTAAAGTCGAGCATATTCGTCGAGCTCTGTGTTATTTCGTTGGTCGATTGTCAGTTGCCATTGCGAAGCATCAAACAGTTCGAGTGCGACCGCCGTACGGTACGGACGTGTGACGCACGCACAAAATTTCTGTTAAATAAAAAATCGCAAAACGGTGAAATTAAACCAAGTGATGGAAATTATGTTGAAAATTGTACAAAACGAAAATACAATTACCAAAAAAAAAATAAATTTAAATAAATTTTTATTTGAATTCTAAGTGAAGTGCATTTACAAACCAAAACGAAACGCAAAAGAATTTAATTTGCGGAAACACAAAATAAAATACAACAAAAAGAAATACGAATTAAATAAATTAAATAAAATACAAAAGTGTTTTCCATCGCCTGTGTGTATGTGACTCGCTTCGTGTGTGCGCATATAATTCCCCAAAACAAAAAACACAAAAAACCATCTAAAAATGTCAATTCCATGTACAAAATACAATTGAGCAGCAAAGGCAGAAGTAGCAGCAGTGGAAACGCGATACAAAACCCTAGAAATTGAAACACATTTCCCTTATATCCCAAACGATACGAGTATACAATCAAGTTGTATATAAACATGAAGCTGCGGCTACTGCTCCTTGGCATGCTAATGACCAGCAGCTGCCGAGCCGCAGTGACGCCGAAGGAGTCGAGCAGCAGTGATAATAGTGCTGCCGCCAGCGTTATGTTTGGTGGCGGCAATGGTGCCGCTAGCGTTGGGTTGTCTAGTGATTATGGCTCGTTGCTGACTGCCACAATGCCGGAGGCATCATCACCGGCACCGGCACACAGCGGACCAAACAATCAATGCACCTGGACATATAATGGCACCAGTGGCGTCCATTGTGCTTTACGGATAATTGAGCGTCAGCCGGGGCTCGATTTGCAGGGCGCCGATGGCAGCAGTCAGTTGACCATCAAATGCAGCGATTTATATCTCTTTGAATCTCAGCTGCCAGTGGCTGTATTTGCTCGTTTGCAAACTTTGGACACACTACGCCTAGAGTCTTGCAAGATGCTCCAACTGCCCAATAATGCCTTTGAGGGATTGAACACATTGAAATCCCTCAAGCTAAGCACACGTAATGCCGAATGGGGTCCAGCCAAGGTACTTGAATTGTATCCAGATTCACTCAATGGCCTGAAACAGTTGACGGAACTGGATTTGAGTGACAACAACTTACGTGCTCTGCCCAGTGGTTTCCTCTGTCCAGTGGGTAATCTGCAGATACTAAATTTAACAAGGAATCGCATACGTACGGCTGAACAGCTGGGCTTTGCGGATATGAATTGCAACGGTGGCAGTGGCAGTGAATTGCAGCTCTTTGATGCCAGTCACAATGAATTGCGTACCATAACAGAGAGTTGGGGCATCTCGAGGCTGAGGCGTTTGCAACATTTGAATCTGCAGCATAATAATATATCGGAACTATCTGGTGAATCATTGGCTGGTTTATCCTCATTGCGTATTGTCAATCTGAGCAATAATCATCTAGAGACGCTACCAGAGGGTCTATTCGCTGGCAGCAAGGAGCTACGTGAGATACATCTACAGAATAATGAACTTTATGAATTGCCCAAGGGATTGTTCCATCGACTTGAGCAGCTGCTGGTAGTGGATCTGTCCGGCAATCAGTTGACCTCCAATCATGTGGATAACACAACCTTTGCGGGTCTCATACGTCTCATTGTATTAAATTTGGCGCACAATGCGTTAACCCGCATCGATTACCGCACCTTCAAAGAGCTCTACTTCCTCCAGATACTCAATCTGCGCAACAACTCCATTGGGCACATCGAGGACAATGCATTCCTACCCTTATACAATTTACATACTTTAAATCTTGCTGAAAATCGTCTTCATACCCTGGACGATAAGCTCTTCAATGGTCTCTATGTGCTCTCCAAGTTGACCCTCAATAATAATCTAATAAGTGTTGTGGAGCAATCTGTATTCAAAAATTGTTCAGATCTCAAGGAATTAGACCTTAGCTCTAATCAATTAAATGAGGTACCACGTGCACTACAAGATTTGGCCATGCTACGTACCTTGGATCTGGGCGAGAATCAGATACGTACCTTCGATAATCAGAGCTTCAAGAATCTTCATCAGCTGACGGGTTTGCGTCTCATCGATAATCAAATTGGTAACATAACTGTGGGCATGTTTGGAGATCTGCCACGTTTGAGTGTATTGAATCTGGCCAAGAATCGTATACAGAGCATTGAACGTGGAGCATTCGATAAGAATTTCGAATTGGAAGCCATCAGATTAGATCGTAATTTCCTCTCCGATATAAATGGTGTATTTGCCACATTGGTGTCGTTGCTGTGGTTGAATCTATCGGAAAATCATTTGGTCTGGTTTGATTATGCCTTTATACCATCCAATCTGAAGTGGCTCGATATACATGGTAATTATATTGAAGCCTTAGGCAACTACTATAAATTGCAGGAGGAGATACGTGTCAAGACATTGGATGCCAGTCATAATCGCATCACTGAAATTGGACCCATGTCCATACCCAATACAATTGAATTACTGTTCATCAATAACAATTTGATTGGTAATGTGCAACCCAATGCCTTTGTGGACAAGACGAATCTGGCTCGTGTGGATCTCTATGCCAATCAGCTAAGTAAACTGCAGTTGCAACAGTTGCGCATTGCCCCAGTGTTAGCCCCGAAGCCATTGCCCGAGTTCTATTTGGGTGGCAATCCATTCGAATGTGACTGCACCATGGATTGGTTGCAACGCATCAATAATCTAACTACACGTCAACATCCACGTGTCATGGATATGCCAAATATTGAGTGTGTCATGCCACATGCTCGTGGCGCTGCTGTACGTCCGTTGTCTACCTTAAGGTCACAGGATTTCCTCTGCCGCTATGAATCGCATTGTTTTGCTCTCTGCCATTGCTGTGACTTTGATGCTTGTGACTGTGAGATGACTTGCCCACATAACTGCACCTGTTATCATGACCAGATTTGGTCCACAAACGTTGTGGACTGTGGCAATCAACAGACCATGGAGTTGCCACAACGTGTACCTATGGACTCAAGCATTGTCTATCTCGATGGTAATAATTTTCCTGTGCTTAAGAATCATGCCTTCTTTGGACGTAAGAATCTGAAGGCTCTCTATGTTAATAGCAGCCAGGTTAACTCTATACAGAATCGAACTTTTGCCAGTCTGGCCACACTGCAGCTGTTGCAGCTCTCCGACAATCGTCTAACGACTCTGCATGGCTATGAATTTGAGCAACTTGCTGCATTGCGTGAACTTTACCTGCAGAATAATCAGCTGGTTAATATTGAGAATGGCACATTTGCTTCATTGGTGTCATTGGAGCTGCTACGGATCGATGGTAATCGATTGGTAACGTTGCCTATCTGGCAGTTGCATGCCACACACTTTGGACAGAGATTGCGTGCAATATGGCTGGGTCGCAATCAATGGAGTTGCCGCTGCCAGTTCCTACAGGCACTCACCTCTTATGTGGCAGACAATGCACTTATCGTACAGGATGCACAGGACATCTATTGCATGGCTGCACCCAATACAGCTGCCTATGAAGATACTACACACGCCACACAGAAACGTGACCTGGACTTCAATTCGACAGGTGCTGCATGTACAGACTATTATTCCGGTGGCTCAATGCTGCAACATGGCATACCTGAATCCTATATACCATTGCTTGCTGCTGCGCTGGCATTAGTATTTCTTCTAGTAGTTGTCATCATAGTGTTTGTCTTCAGAGAATCCCTTAGGATTTGGCTCTTTGCACATTATGGTGTGCGTGTCTTTGGGCCACGTTGCGAGGAGTCGGAGAAGTTGTACGATGCCGTGTTGTTGCATTCAGCCAAAGATTCAGAATTTGTGTGTCAACATTTGGCCAGCGAATTGGAAGCTGGACGTCCACCGTTAAGGGTTTGCCTGCAACATCGTGATCTGGCCCATGATGCCACACACTATCAGCTATTGGAGGCAAGTCGCGTCTCCAGGCGGGTGGTAATCCTGCTGACACGCAACTTCTTGCAGACAGAATGGTCACGCTGTGAGCTACGCAGATCTGTGCATGATGCACTGCGGGGCAGGCCACAAAAGCTGGTCATCATCGAGGAGCCAGAGGTGGCCTTCGAGGCGGAGAGTGACATTGAGCTGTTGCCCTATTTGAAGACTTCAGCCGTGCATCGCATACGACGCACTGATCGCCATTTCTGGGAGAAGTTACGCTATGCACTGCCCGTGGAGTATCCAACATATCGTGGCAACAACTATACGCTGGATCATAATCATGAACGTGTTAAACAACCAGCCAGTCCTGGCCTGCTCTATCGCCAGGCACCGCCACCCGCTTACTGTGGACCAGCGGAGGCGGCTGCGGCTGCAGCTGCAGCTGCTGCTGCTGCTGCCAATGAGCAGAACTATTCCACAGCTACCACAGCTACACCTAGTCCACGACCTCAGCGACGTGGCGGGGAACGTGGCGGGGAACGTGGCGGGGAACGTGGCGAGGGTGTCGGCGCCAGTGGCGCCATCTCAGGTGGACCACATCACTTGCATGCACAATATTATCAACATCACGGCATGCGTCCACCATCGGAGCACATCTACTCGAGCATTGACTCCGATTATTCCACGCTGGACAATGAGCAACATATGCTCATGTTGCCCTCAGGAGGTGTAGCTGCCACAGTTCCACTTGATGTACAGCGTGCACAGACCTGGCGACCACAGCCAAAGCAGCAACAGCTGCAGTCGGCACATGCGGGCACACTTGGTCCCAATGCGGTCAAGACGAATCCTCAACATCAACAGCAACAGCAGCAGCAACAGCATCACCAACAACAGCAGCAGCAACACCAACAACAGCAGCAGCAGCAACAACAGGCCAGTATTTCGGGCCAACAACAAGGTCCACATGTGCAGGCATATCTCGTATAGAGCGGGAAAGGAGAGAGGAAAGTAAAAGAGTTTAAAGTCAGAGTTGGAGTCGAATACAGAGATGCAGAGCTGCAGTCAGTAGGGTCCAGCAGTGGCAGCCTGACAGAGTGACAGTGATTTCTTTAGGGACTGGTTCCTGTGCATCATTTTAATTACTAAAATATGTGCGAGTTACATTAAGAGACAGACAGACAGAGCGAGAGAGAGAGAGAAAGAGAGAGAGAGAGTAAGAGATACAAACAGTAGGAGAGACAGAGATAAACATAGACATGAAAATAAAACGAGTAGAAGAAGCAAGCAAAGTCAGATAACATAAGAATATAATAAATACAATGCCCTTTCCCCACAATATTTAAAATCCCCAAAAAACTACACTTGTACAATGTACCCCCCAAACCCCTTCTCCCTTTACCAAAGTCAGCCTATCCACAATATATATATATATATATATTCAGGAAGTGCGCGGAGCGTAACAAATATTTTGTTTACCCAGTGTAAAGTCATTTTAGTGCACTGTACAAACATAAATCCAAGTACATTAAACACACACACACACACACACACACACACACATATGAGTAGATATAACAAAAAGCTACAACTACAGTTGCAGTTGCATTTTATGTGTGTGTTTGTTGTGTTTATGTAAGAAGTCGCATGTGGAGCATGAATTGTGCAGAGGGATGTATTAAGCATAGTGTGAGAGAGAGTAATAGAAGGGGAGGGTAGGGGTATGGAAGTCTGACAATGTCAAGTTGTTATTGTGGTTGTTGTTGCTGTTGTTGTTTTTTTTTTTTTTAGCAAGCAGTGTAAAAGTTTTCACAAGTTAACGAAGAACTTTCTTGTATTCCATAAGAAATTTCATTCGTTTTCATTTCATTTTCTTGAAACTGAAAATGCATTTACACCATTTTCTCTGATAACTTTCTTAATATGCTTTTAATCAGTTTGACCAACACAGCACAGCACAACAAAACAATCATAAGATTTATGAACTTACAATTTACAATAGCAACAAAACATAAACTCAGATTTTCCAACTAACTGGGCAAACATTTTGTCTTAACAATAATACTCTTGCCACATTTTTTTTTTGTTTTTTGTTTAAGGCGAACTTTGCTTTAAACTGTTCTATAACTTGTTTAAAAAAGTCACTGCTATTAACTGCTTTAAACTATGGCTAAAAGGCACAAAACAACTCTTTGACACTATATGCTAGTAAATCCCTTACAGAACCTTGCTCTCCGATATATATATATATACAATATATATATTTATGTATGTATAGTTATACATAATACTAAGTGAAATGCCACTGCAAATATACGTAGTCTCCTAATGTTAATGTCTCAATAATCACATTAAATTATAACACACCATACACCATACACACATTAGCTAGCTAGCAAACATGATAAAGGAAAGAAAAAGTTAAGGAGAAACTATGCAGTAAAAGCTCATTTTAAACACTTACGCTTACCAAATTATATTGTAATAAAAATAAAAATAATAATAATAATAATAAAAATAATAATAATAATAATAAAAATAATAAAAATAATAAAAATAATAATAAAAATAAATAATAATATTAAATAATAATAATTAAAAAAAATATAAATAATACAATTTATAATAATTATAAAAATAATAATTCAAATAATAATAACAAAAATAATAAAAATAATAATTAAATAATAATAATATTAATAATAATATTAATAATAAAATAATAATAATATTAATAATAATAATAATATTATTACAATATAAAAGTTTTAATTGTAATTGAAATATGACTACATAATTGGGATCTATAAATATATATATAAACCTACATGGCGTATACACAATATACATAAAAAAGAATATTAATAATATATATAAATATATCTTATATATATATATGTGACTGTAAAATTAAACTACTCAAAAAATCCGATATTATAGCTACAACTATATAAGATAAACTTTATATACTCGTATATATAACAAACATATATAGTAAACTACACACACAGAGACACACACACAAAATTGCCTACAAAATGAAGTAAAGCAAAACATTTAAAAGCATTTATTTGCAAGTAAAAGAAAAAAAACCAAAAAAATTCATATAAAAATAATAATAATTATAATTATTAAATAATTTTTGAATCATAAACTCGCAATGAAAAAAAAGAAAGGAAACAGTTGAAAACTAAACAGAGGATAATGTGAGCGATAGAGATAGCAAGAGGAGTAAAAACACTTGTACCAGTATATTGAAAAGCAAAAAAAAGAAGCCCAAAACTGTTATTTATTTTTTATTTTTGTAATATATTCGTATTATATACATATATATGTGTCTGAAATAAATGCAGCTAAGTTTTAATTTAAGTTCTTAATTAATTAAAATTAAATTTAAAAGTAAAAATAAAAATTGTATAATTTAATGCCACTCTATTATGATGTACTCTATATATATATATATACGGATAATTCAATTCTTGTGAATACCTATTTATAATATATATACTATATATATATACTATATACATATATATATGTATGTATATATGTGTATATAACTATTATATACATCTATGTACGATAACAAAGATATTTTTCTGTTTCGCAAGCGAACAAAATGCAAATGAAATGAAAACTAAATGAAAACATATAAAAAAAATCTTTTTTAAAAACTATAAAACAAAATTGTTTTTTTTCTTTTATAGCTGATAATGATGTTGGGAATGATTTGGGAATGATAATTATGTTGTTGTTGATGATGTTTATAATTGTGTTGTATGTTGTTTTTCTCTTTTTCTATATATATTTTGGATAATTTTTGTTTTTTTTTTGTTTTCTTTTGCTAATTTAATTCATCATGCACATGAATTGCTGTTTTGTTATCCTCACGCTTAGCTAGAGCAGAGGAGGGAGCAGAAGAAGGTGGAGGAGGAGGAGTCGGGTCGGAGTTTGGTCGGCGGCCTGTCAAAGTCAACTGAGCTCAGCTCAGCTCTCGCAGGGTGATAAATCATTTTCCTATAGTTATGTAGATAAAACCAAAATACAAATGCGTCTCACATTGCACACATTTATATGTATATATTTATATATATATATATATATATATATAATTTTTTTTGTTTTATGCCCCTCTGTAATCCCGCCATAACTTGCCACATAGTTATTGCTGCAGAGTGGTGAGACCAAAGTAGAGTCTGGTTTGGTCTGTCAGTTGCTGCTTTTGTTTGAGTGTTTGTCTGCCTAAATGACGGCACGTCTGTGCATCAAATTGAAGGGTAGCAAATACACACACGTACACACACTCATACAGTCATAGAAAACATTTGCCATAAAACCTAGTCAAAGCGGATTCTCTCTCAGTATATGACGGTTTTGGCATTTATGCCAAGTTAAGCTCTATGAGAAGTGCTCTACGATATATGCGCTGTGCGTCTGTCTGTCTTGGCCACAAAAGCGCTGAGTAAGTGCAAAACTTGAGGTTGCCTATAAGTGTGTAGACTTACGCGCTAAAAACTGGTAACAAAAGGTACAATCTATATATATATATATAAGGGAAAGGTAACGCTAAAAAGGCAACAACTTTAAAGTTCTTATTAGAGAGTAGAAAAGTGCTGCAAAATGTGGCCAAAAGCTGAAAATCATGAGGCGTCAGTACTTGTCTAAGAGATGTGGGAATTGTTAAAAATAAAATGCAATTTAAATTAATTATTCAAGTAATTAAAGCAGCAATTTCGAACAGTATAAAATACATTATAAAAAATTTAGAACTATTTTTTTTTTATTCCTTTTTACAGCTGCAGTTTCCTTTAATTCTTAACAACTGCTGCCAGCTTTAATCAATATAGTTATAATTAAATTTTAATATTCTTAATTATATATATATTTAGAATTTACTTTTAGTAGCTTTACGCCAACATACAGTTAGTTGCATACTACCAAAAAGTAGTTCAATTCACATTCACAGCAGTTGCACTTAATTTCGGTTAACATGAAACGAAAAACGATTTTAAAAGTGTGTGTATGGTGGGGAGGGAGGGCGTAAATAGAGTGAAAAGCGAGTGAGAACTTGCCATTTGTTTGTTTGTCCATTTGTTGGCCTTACCATGTCCCCCACTCTCCACCACTCTGTTCCCCCTTTTTGGCAGCCCCATGCCATTGGCAGAGCAAAAACTTTTTTAATTTGCTTTCATTGAGGTTGTCGTTGGCTGTTTGAGTCAAAAGCTGTGTGGCACACACACACACTATAGCTACAACTTGCAACTAATAGAATTACAAAACCTACAAAGAAACAATACACAAACACACACACACACAGACAATTTGGAACCCTCTATTGTAGCTTTAAACGTAAACTACAAATGCGTATCTAGATACAAATGGTAACAGACATGAGTTGCTACTGTTTGCACAGTGAGAGAGAGTGAGCGGAGGGTGGGGGAGTAGTATAGGGTAAGTGGCAACATTGAGTTTTGGAATTTCTTTAGTTTTGTGCTTCTTTTTTTTCTGTTTTTGCTTTCCTTTCGTAAAATTCATTTAACAATTTCTTAATTGCTTGCAGATACGCATCTCTCAGCTCTTGGCTCTCAGCTCTTTAAGCTTTTGCTTTTACTTGGTTTAAATCAATAGAATTAACCCCTGAATTAGCTCAGCACTTAAAATCAATGTAAGCAAAAAATGAAAATGAATAAAAAAAATGAAAAAAAAGAGGGAAGCAAGTAATGATATGTGTCTGTTTATAGGGCATATTACTTACTAGGTAACTGATCAAAATTCAATACATGTTCTAGATATCGAATTTCCATCAAAACAGAAACAAAGAAACAAAACAAAAAACTGCCATAAAAAACATTTGAGGGTTGAAGAAGAAAAGCAAAAGCAAACATTTTTACTTCTTCTTCTTATATATATATAAATATATATATATATATTCTCATATGGGGAGTGCTTGCAACAAAAAGTTGCTCAATGTAGACGGCCGCCTGCTTATTATGATAATAAATTTTTATGCTGTAAGAAATAAAACCAAGTGCAGAAAAAGAGAGCAAGAAAAAAAAATTAAATAAAATATATAAAAAAAATACAAATTTAACTGAGACGCCACCCACGCACACACACACACACACAATATATACACACAGATACAGCACAAAACGTAAAGTGAATTAAATTGAATTGAAAACTGTATCAAAATAATAATAAACAGAAACAGCGAGAGAGAGAGAGAAAAACAGGGATAAAGAAATAGAGAGAGAGCATGAGAGGGGGGAAGAAAAAAAGGCCCCAACATTTTGTGGCAAGGGGCAAGTTTTTAAGCGCTACAACCGGACCCGACTACACACACTTGCAATCAAATTATTTGAATGTAATAAAAAAGGTTCCGTATAATATTTGCTTGACAAGCAAGAGCAAGCAACAGCATTTTTTTTACCCTCCCCTACTCTCCTGCTTTATTCTACTCTCTTTTTCTGCTCTTTCCTTTCCTTTTTTTTTTTTTTGATTTTTTTGCGTGTCAAAAGTCTGGACAAATGTGGGCCACACAGGCCACTGTCAAAACAGTTTGCAGTAAGATTTAACCCCAAGACAGACTTTTAGGCATACGCATTATTATTATACAATATACAAAAGCAACACAAATTGTTGCTGCAGGGCCAAGTCAGCTCTGTACAGATACCCTGTAAATTTAGCCACTTTTAAAAGGTAGAGAGAAATTTCAGTATTAAGAGGGAGTTGGACATAGCTTGTTTTAATAAAATAAATTACAGCTTTTTATAAGCAAATATTATTTACTTTTATAGGGTATACCTTTTATAGGATATCTGCTAGTCGTTTAGCATATTTATTCCTTTTTCTTTATGCTTTTGTCATACATACAAAAAGCGCTTTTCGTCACGTTCCGCGCACAGAAATAGGCAAATAAATCTGTGAAATAAACGCTTAGTCAGTGTTGCCGCTACATATGTATATTGATTTGTATGTATATGCATATATATACATATATATATCCAATATATATATTGTATATATAAAGACTTATGTAATATATATATATATATATATACAGTTTTCCCATTTTCCGGCACATAAACAACAACAAATGGAAACACAAAGGTGTAAAGTTCACTGTAACAGCATGCAAATCAATGTCGTTGTCCTCACGAATAGAAAAACAAAATAAAATAAAAAGAAAAAAGTAAAAAAAAAGAGAAATAAAATGAATAAATTATGCCACAAACTTCACTAAACAAAAATGTGTCAATTTCAATTTAATAAACAAAAACTAACAGTAAAACTTAATGTTTAAAAAATAGAATTTAAATCTAAATAGAAGCAAATGCAGCAGAAATTAGTTGAAAATGTTAAAGGTATTTTAAGGTATTACAGATTTGTGTAAAAAAGAGGAATAAGTAAGCAGATTTAAAGATAAAATAACAAATTTTTATAAGTAGTAAAGAAAATGGATAAATGTTTGCTTATGAGTGAAAAGCAAAAGCGATAAATGTTGTATGGAAAATAAGTTCAATAAGTTCACCCGAAACGCAAGCTTCAAGTGAGTCTCGAATTGTCCTTCTATACCTATACATATATAACTATATATGTATGTATATGTATATATGTATGTATACATTACTATATATATAGCATATGACTTTGTCTCAAGTATCTTAGGCTATTTTCAAGCTCAATAAGGTTACTTTATATATAAAAGCATATTCCGTAGGCTGTTGTTAAACTTTGACCTGTTTAGGCCATTGCGACACTTAAAAACCTTTAGCATACTAAAATCAACAAAGGTGACACTCAAACATAACAACCTAAACAACAACAACAAGAACAAGAAGAACAAGAAGAAGAAGCAGAAGAATGGAAATACAACAGTAACCATAATACACCAGGAAAAAACAATTAAGAAAGGTAACCCGAAACGATGAAGCAAAGGAACAACTTTAACAAACACACACACACACACACACACACACACGCACACACAGACACAGACACATGCAACGTGCAGTGGGCCATAATTTGTAATTGTTTGAGCCCACGCAAAAGACAATATGAAACGACGAGGACAATAACAATAACAACAACAACAACATTAGCAAAAGGCAAAAGTGTAACAGTTTTTACTGGTGTTGTTGTTGTTGCTGTTATTGTTTTTAAGAAACAACAAACAAAAATTAAAACACATGTGCACAAACAAACAAGGCAAACCAAGCGACACAGCGGCAACACATGTGGGGCAGGCCACACAACCAAAAGGAGATGGAGAGAGTGAGTGAGTGAGGGAGATAGAATGAAAGGGAGTGACAAGGAGTAAAACCCTTGCTACGGGGCCACAATACATGCAGATTTGTGTTTCTATGCCTGCTGTGTGTGTGTGTGTGTGTGTTACTCGCTTCTTTAGGGGTTTTTCTTTTATTTTATTTTATTCTTTTTTTTGTGAAGTAAATGAACCCAGCAAGCCAAAACAAATAATTATGCCGAGGAGGAGCAACACTGACTGAAGGAGGAGCAGCAGCAGCGGTAGAGACGCGGGCAATGGTAAACCCAAGAACAGGCTTACTACCAACCAGGACAAAGCGTTGTTTTTGTTGTTGTTGTTGTTCGTCCTGCGACAGGCTTGTACTGGTGCGGCTCCTTCTCTTCGCCATGTTGTATGCGACGTTGAATAAATGCTGACAATGGACGTGAAATTATGACAAACATACACACAACACACACACATAGATACTCAAGCACGTACATATATATAATGTGTACATATGTATGTATATATGTGGCAATAGCTGTCACTTTTATGTGTACTTGTATGTGTATGTGTGTGCGGTGTGTGTTAGTGTCGCCTGTTGGCACTTGTGACATTTGCGTTATGGCGGCCCTTTGGAGCTTATTAAATTGGCCAAGCTTAGCCAGCAATTGTAGGCGGCTTGGGTTAGGTGAGTGCCTTAATTGGGTAGGATTCAATGTGGGTAAACTACTTAAAAAAAGGGAGTCTACTTCTTGTTGATCCTTAAACTAAACCATAAACATGCTACGTACTAAACAAAACTTTTGCCATTCATAACAAAATGAGAGAAATAAAACTTTTTGATATAAAAACTGTAAATATCCTGCTTATATATGCTTTAAAGTATGCTTGTTAGCTTATTTTTAAGCACAATCGACTTAAGCTGCATATAAGTAATGCAATTATTCTTTAGTTATTCCATATATAATCAAGTATGTTGAGTAGAGTAAACACACCTTTTATGGTTAAGCCCCCAACAATAACTCCTGCTGTGCTGACAATATTGTAAGGATAAACATATGAAAAATCAATAAGCTAAGGACATGTTTTGGTTGTTTGGCTTTAAAGTCAGTTTCACAAGGTACTCCAAAAAAGAAAGAGAGAGAGAGAGAGAAAGGGAGAAAAAAACCAAACAAAACAAAACAAGTTTAATGAGCCGGCTGCTTCACTTGATGGACGGCTTACACGCAATGTAAGAGCAAAGACTGGGCACGGCAAGTTGGAGTGCTGGTTTAGGTTAAGGGAAACGTATTGTAAAGGAAGACGACACCAAACATGTCCTTTGCTTATTAAATTTCGTTGAGCAAGTGTTGAGGCACCCCAAGCAGAATGCAATAGGGGAAAAGGTAGAGGGAAGGCAAGAATACGACAAGAAAAAAATGAAGAAAAACGCAAACAAAGCAAAGTCAAAACCTGCTAGGACATAAGACCAGGACACACAACAAAATATATATATATAGAGTAAGATAGATAGATAGTTGAAGCAAGAGTCTAAGAGTTCGCTAAGGCTGGTGGCCGGTACGGAAATATTGGAAAAGCATGGGGCAAAGGCACATAAAAAGCAACGACTTGGTCACGAGCAATGAGATTGAAGACAATTCAATTGAAAATAAAGGCAACGATCGATAATCCTTACCACTGACCGCACATGCCATCGATGGTTGGCAACACAGTCAATGCATGCAGTCATCATTCCTTTAGCCTGGCCAGTTGGTCAGTTGGTCTTTTGCTTTTATATTCGTCCGTTCGTTTCGTTACTCTTCGTTACTTCGTTCCTTTCGGTTCTTTTGCTAAACTTAAAGACTTAAAAAATCTAAAGCTGTTTCTTGACAGGCTTTAGCCTAGGATGTATATATATATAAATATGCGTATATGTGTGTGTATATATATATTTATACTTTAGTATGTGTGCTTTTTAATTCGGTTTACTTAGCGCCAAGTGGCCCCCAAGCAACACTCAGCTCTCAGCTCTCAACTCTCGACTCTGTGAGCTCTTAGAACTTGGAACTTGGAACTTGAAGAACTTGCAGAACGCACTGAACGCTGCTTTCTTAATTTTGTTTGACTTTTGCTAAAGTTTAATGATAGACTTACATGTTGGCTTTACGTCTAAGCAAATGCAGACAGTGTGTGTATGTGTGTGTATATGTGATTGTATGTGTGCACATATGTGTTTAAGTGTATGTGTGTATACTTTAGATAGCTCTACTACTTGTCAAGGACTTTGTAATCGACGGTAATCAACACCCTTCGGCCAAAGAGTTGAATTGATTTGTGCTGCTTGAATTAACAAACAGTTTGACACAATGTGCTCTCCTCCTTCATGTGCTTTATTCTTCTTTACTCTACTCTACTCTATTCTACTCTAGACTTCTTCTCAATAAGATTGAAAATTACTGGCTACAAGTTATACTTTTTTCTTGGAACTTGTTGAAATAACTATTCATTTGATTTGATGTCTGCAACGTAGCATAAGTTCAGTCTGCTCCACATATGGAGAATGTAAAGCAAATTTAATTCAAGTAAAGGAAAGGCGCAGCTGAAGAGTAAAAAATGTTATATGCTTAACAAGAATATGAATTTAAAGCGAAAAAATATTCTATTATATGTATTTTATTTTATTTTATTTAATTTATTATTTTCTTGATTTTATATATTTTATTTATGATTTTTTATTTATTTTATGTATTGTAATTAATGTATTTATTTTATTTGTTTTATTTATTTTTATTAAATATTTTATTTTCTTGATTTTTTTGATTTTATTACAAACAATTTTATTTGCTTAATTTTTTTAATTTATTTTGTTTGCTTCGATTTTTTATGTTTTGCATTTTTATTTTAATTATTTTACTCCTCTCATTTATATTTATTTTTATTATTTTTTTTATATATTTATTTATTTTATTTATTATTTTATTTATTTATTTTAGATTTCTTTTATTTATTTTACGTTAACATTTTTTATTAATTAATTTTTTTTTTAATATTTATTTTTTAAACATTTATTTTTGAGCTTTTTTTTATTAAATATTTTTCTTATTTATTTTTGTTTAAATTTGATTTTTTTATTTAAATTTGTTTATTTATTTATTTAAATTTGTTTATTTATTTATTTTTTATTTTTTTTTATAATTATATATATTTATTTTTGAGTACTTTATTTTCAAAGAATTTCTATTTGCTTTTTAGTTATTTATTTATTCATTTTAATGTTTATTTATATCCTTTAAACTCTTTTTCCCTATTTAACAATCTTGTTATATTTGATCAAAATTTTCCTTGAAGGTATAGAGATTATAGAAACTGGTTCTGTGCTCTATTCGAATTTAGTTAGGTTTCATTTAGAAGAAGTGCTCTATTTACATTAAGTACACATAACATTAACCCTTATTGGCGGCTTGTAGCGCATCTTCTTATTTTGCCATATTCAACTGCCTTCACACAGACACATACACACGCACACACAGACGCACACGTGCAGAGGCACTTATATTTTTGTACAAACAAGGAAGTAATTAACATTTTCAGAGGGTTTTTTTTAATATATATATATTTATCTTATTTTCACTTTTTTTATTTTGTTACTGTTGTTGTTGTTTTTTGTTGAACTCGTTTCTACTTCATTTACTTTGCTTACTCAAATTTCGGGGCAGTAGCAGAAAAACAGAAGAGAAAAACAAAGTTTTTTTTTTAACAAAAAAAGCTTTTGTTGTTGTTGTTGTTGTTGTTGAATGTTTGCCAGTGCCCCGAGGCTGCACTTTATAAAGTGTTAATAGTATGCCGTTGCTTGAAAGGGCTTAACCCTTATTTGCCCCATCAAAAACACACAAAAAAACAGAAGAAAACAGAAGAAAAATTATATAAAAATAAACTTGCATCTTAATAAAAACTTTGATTTGCCTTAAACAGAGGCGTGTGACAAGGTCTCCTAATACCGTTATACTTAAATTTATTAATAAATTTTATTAAACAATAAAATGGTTTATGGCCTTACAACAACAACAACAACAACGACAACAACAAACTGATAACAAACAAAACGTGCGTCGCGTCTAATCAGAGACATTTTATGAGCTACTTTTGGGGGTTCCGTTTTATAAGGTGACTTTGTTATAGTATGTAGTAGTTATAGTAGTATGTATATATATATCTAGATATATATCTGGATTTATATATTTGTGCATTAAAAATGCATAAAACTATAACCACATAATTAGCTATTATAAGCGGCACTGGGCTAATTTTGCATGCAGTGAAAGCAACAACAACAACAACAACAACAACAACAACAACAACAACAACAATAACAACAGAAGCAACAAGAACAACAAAGTATTTAACTCTGCTTAGTTTTTATTATTTAAATAAAGCCCATAAATGTTTATATGAGCTCTGAACTAACTTTATGGAGCTCATAAAAGTGGAGCACGCAGTGCTATGTCTAGGTGTGTGTGTATGTGCCTAGGTGTTGCTGGGTGTGCGTGTGTGTGGCAAGGAAAAGTATAGCATAAAACGGATTGTTCAAATAAAGCTAAAGATATCCTTAAAGTATGTGATTATCAGTTAATGTTAACAAAAGAAAATCAAATAGAACTGAAAACTAAAAGAACATAGCTGAAAATGAGACAAAAGAAGGTCTAAAAGAAGGTGCTAAAGTAGGCCTATAGAAAGCTTTAAAATGAGAGGCAAAAAGGTGCCAAATGCAATTATTAAAACCATAAAGCAGGTTTTATAGTTTCGAAAAGTTAAACTTAGTTTCTGTCAGTGTAGAAATCAATATTTATTTAAATGCAAAAAGCCTAGAACACTTTTGGCTTGGCGGCTGTCAGGCAGCTGTCCGACAGGCCATCAATAGAAATTATTAGCCACATGAAATCCATTGAGTAATATGCTAAATCCGCGAATGAAACTTGTTTTTGTTTTTTGTTTTTAAATTTTTTTTCTTATTCATTTTTATTTTTGCTTTTTTGTGTTGCTGTCATAAACATTTGAAAAGATCTTATCGTCGCAGCCTCTCAACTTAAGTTACAAATTAACTTGGCTAACAAAATGTTATTTTTTTTTGGGCATTTTTATTGAGATTCTTTTTTTGTGCTGATGCGATTGTGATACGGTGTGTGTATGTGTGTGTTGTTTGAGTGTTCAAACAATAAACAACAAAAGTTTCTGATTTCATAAGCTACATAAAAAGTGAGATAGAAAAAAAATCAGAAAATGATAGGCAAAAGATATGCTATAAAATCAGCACGCATAGCCAAAACGTTTAAAATTAAATACCAAAGCAGCAGCAGACTGTGGGAGATAGGGAAGGAGGGGACTGAAGACACCCCCACAGTGAAATTTATTAGCTGACCGATAAGCATCTTGGCTTAAAAACCCATCAACTAACCGAACTTGACTATTGATTGATATGATTTTGGAGAGGCGACCAAAGGCAGTTAAAAGTTGCGGCAATTTTTTTGATAAACGTTGACCTTATGGCTTTTTGATGATACATATCTAATATATATATAAGCATATATATATATATATATATATAAGGTTCTTTAACTTATTTGATTGGGTTAATAATAGAATTGGTTAACTAAACTAATGAAAGCCTTGGTTGAGTGCCAACTTGTGTTGGCCCTAAAGTGTTTTATATTCACATCAAGACAAATGGATTTTGTATAGGCATTATTCGTTATTTACTTTGGCCTATGAGTAGGTCGAAAGAAAGCTCTGAGAAGATTCTATCAATTAGCTTTTGCTGCTACCCCTTGAACTTTGCGCTTTACCATACATTAATTGTTGGCTAAGACCTTGAATATATAACCAAACCCTGATATGAAACTATTTTATAGCATAGCTCAATTAATATATAGTATCAATGCTCATCATTAGTCTTATGATGTTATAGTTTTAATATCAAAACAGTTGAATCTATATGCGGGTATAACCTTTTCCTTTATTTTTTGATACGATTTCCAATGCATTTTTTTTTTTTTTGGCTTCATTTGAAAGCATTTACCTTGATCGAAACTATTGATGAAGCTATGCTATAATTTGGCTACTATCTACGCACATATCTAATTTTCTATATATATATATATCTAAACATGCAATATATTTGTTTATTTATTCAAAATTCAGTTAAAAGAAAAAAATAACTTTGTTTTCCCAAATGAAACATAACAAAATCTTAAACTCAATGCGACAACATTTGCTTATCTAACTGACAAGTTTGTAATGAAAACAGAAACAGAAACAAGAGACAAAACCAAAGAGACCAGAAACAAAAAGCAAAACAAAACCAATACTAAATGTTAAAGCACCTGTTCAGTTATGGCCCATCCCCCAGCCCCCAGCTTCCCCCAAATTTTCAGCCCTGAGGCTCATTTGTGATTCAAAGTTTGCTCAGCTTCAGCCTCGTCAGAGATACTGGGCCTATACACACACGCTCACTTATACTGAGATGTTGTTGGCTGATAAGACGTAATGAGTACACATTAAATTTTCCTTTTTTTTTATATATATATTTTAAATTTTCTAATTAACTATTGCACAATAACGAAGATAGTTAAATGCAACAACAACACCAACAACAACAAATGAAAATTATTAAAATTATGCCTGAGTTTTGTCTTTATTAAAATTTATGCGCATTGACAGTTTGAACCGCCCTTTTAAAAAATTAACCCAATGTTTGGTAATAAAATGCATTTAATGGTCAAAAAGTAGAAAAATAATAAAATAATATTCTAAATAAAAGAATGGTACTCTAATAAGCTTACTATATAACTTTAATTATGATTTCTATATACCCTGTAAAATGGTTAAAAGTTGAGCGAAAGAAGCTGCAAGTGAAAATCTTGTAAATTTTCATACAAGCAATACCTTTTGTATTCTGTTGAGAGGGGGAAATGTGTGGAAATTAATATTGAGTATATAGCCGATAATTATAGCATCAGGAACTATAACTTAGTAAGTCTTTATAAGTGCTCTACATAAGTTATATTTTGATTTATATATGTACTATATAATATAGGAAAGATGAGCTTAAAGCAGCTGCAAGGCAAAATTTTGACTAGATTTACTAAGGGAGCGCTGTTTGACATTGCTTTTAAAGGGAGATTAAAAGGTATATAATAATATAAGATTTACCATATATATATAACTATATATTCTAATGTCATTTTCTATGTATAAATATATATTACTATATATGCTATATATAAACTGCAAGTCAGCTAATTGCTGACTAAACTTGCCTTCAGTAGATAATCTGCTTAGACGTAGACTTTTGTTATTTTTACAGGGTATTTGCATAGTCTAAATTAACTCAATGCATACCTAGATCATTACTACTGATTCCTCATATTTTACGATTGCGTTTTTTTATTGCCTCAACCCTAGAGAAGGGCATGATATGAGGTTGGGATTGGGGTTGGGGTTGGGGTTGAAGCGAGGCAACGCGTTGATTGCACGCACCATGCAGGTTAGCATTTTATTAATGAGATTAATCAATTTTTGTTGTTGGTTTTTTGGTTTTTGAGTTTTTTGTTTTTTTTTCTGCTTTTATTGTTTTTTGTTTTTTTTTTTGTTATTGTTTCTTCATGTGTTTGTTTGTTGTTTGAACTTGTGGTCTTTTTTGTGGAAGTTAAAGCCTGGCGCATTTGTGGTGCTGATGGTGGTGGTGGTGGTGGTGTTTTTTACGATGTCTACTGGCCGGGGCTTAATATTTATGTGGGAGTCTCTTGTCTCTTGTCTTCATGGACGGGTTTCTCAGTTGACGGCCTTTTACGATCTGTCAACGCTGTCCCTATGTGTAGAATATATGAGCTCAATTGTCTTTGTCTCTTCTGTTGTTGTTTCTTTTTTTTTTGTTTTCTTCTTTTACGACTGCAGCTCATTTGACTCGCTTCGCATCGCCTCTGCGACGCAGCCTGTCAACAGTTAACAGCAACAGCAACAACAAACAGCAGCAACAAACGTAACATTTTATGTTCACTACAAAATGTATGAAATGTACTGCTAATAGCAATGTCCCCGAAAGGTGGCGATAGAGAGGATCAAGGGTGTTGATGTTGATATGTAGGCGGCTGTTGTTTCTCTTCTTGTTGTTGTTGTTGTCTCCTACTCTCACTGTAGCCAACAGCCAAGTGCAAACAACTAAAAGGTAAGCGGAAGTTTTATGACTCTAGCTCGCTCTCTATGCATGCAACATGGGACCAGGTTGCATATGCTCTATGTACATATATAGTTGTTATAAAGGTATATATGTATATAGGTGTGTAGGTGTAGTAATATAGTGTTTAGGGTTTAATGTGTGTGTGCGTAGAAGGCGCCACCATTTGATGAGTGTTTGGTTGCTTTGAAGACATTGACTTAAGACCCAAAGGTGCAAACTAGAATTGTTCGTGTATGTGTGTGTGTGTGTGTGTGTGTGAGTGTGTGATTGACACTAAAGTATATGTGTGTTAAAAGTCATAAATCCTAAAAGATTTCATTAGAGCGTTAGAAGTTAACACAGCTGAAATTGCAACATTTGCTGCTTTATGACTTTGTTAAATATCTCCAAGGGTTTTCGATAAAAAATTTATAACAGAAAATTTAAAAAAATTATAATAGGGTTTTCAATAAATTTATAACAAAAATTTCAATAAATTTAAAACGAAAATTTAAATAAATTTATAACAAGGTTTATAACAAAATATTCATAAATTTATATGAAAGTTTTTAATATATTTATACCAAAATTAAATTAATAAAAGTGTAACAAATATTTTAAATAAATTTATAAAAAAAATTTAAATAAATTTATAGCAAAAAATATAACAATATTTATAGCAATTTATAACCAAATTTTAAAAAAAAATAAATATATATAAATTTATAACAGAAAATATAAATATATTTATAATAAAATTTTAGAAAAATTTATGAAAGTATTTATATCAAAAGTTGATATAAATTTATAACAAAAATTTAAAAAAATTTTTAATAAAATTTTAAATAAATATATTATAAAGTTTATAGCAATATTTATAACAAAAAATTTAAATAAATTTTATTTAAACATTTTAATTAAATATTTAAACAGATTTTCAGTACAGTTCAGAGCTTAAAGTAATTTTAATTGAAAGTAATCTTTTTAAAATAAATCTTTGTCGTTTCCATTCCCATTTTCATTATCATTTCCATTTTCATTCATTTATTTAATACCTTTATATTTTTTTTTTTTTGCGGTATTGTTAGATCATCAGAGCCGTAAAACCTCTATAGAAAAAACATTACAAACACGCTGCGGGTCATTTGCCAAAGAGCTCAAAGAGCGTTTGACAAACCTTTTAGATAACTGCAAAAAAAAAAATAAATAAATAAAACCAAAGCAAAAATGAAAAGAAAAGGAACAAAAAAAAACCGAAACGAAACCGACAAACAATTGCTTAAAATACAAAAAAAAAAAAAAAAACGAAAAAAAGAGGCAATTAAATTCCAAGAAATTTTTTGATACATAAACCAAAGCCAAGCCGAGTCGAGGCAAGCCCCACCCGCTATGACACACATAAAGAGGCAGGCGACAAACCACAATGCTGCAACATTGGCCACAGGCTACAAAAGCGCAGCGGATGCCTAAATAGAGACGGAGATTTAGAGTGAAAGAGAGAGGGTGGGGTGAGTTGTAGGAGCAATCGGTAGTCTTTAAGTAGCCGAAACTTCTTTGTGTCTAACAATGCACTGATTGTTGCCATTGAGCGGCAGTTTTAAGGTCACAAGAGACACAACAACAGCAACAGCAACAACAACAACAACAACAAAAGACACACAAAAAAATAGCAAAACAAATAAAATGAAAAAAGAGGGCTCGTTGCTCTTGACCAGGTTTGTTGTTTGTTGTTGGTCAGGCAGGTAGTGATCACATCAATTCAGTTGAGATGATCATCAGGTGGCATGACAATTAAAATTAGGTAACACGGTGAAAATTGGAAAGTTGCCGCCTCTCCTTAAGAACTTTGAAATGTGCCGCCAACGATCCAAATTTAAGTTAAAATTTTTTTTCTTCTAATTTTTTTTGTGTTTTTCTTTTTGATGCGCCGCCAAAATGCTGATGAAGTTATTTTCTATTGGCCCTGGCTCTCTGGCTCTGACTCTTACTCTGACTCTCGCTCTGACTATTTAACCAAATATTTTGATTAAAGCCATGCTGCTGTGGCTTTAAGTTGAAGCTAGCGTATGCTAGAAATAAAAAGTAAAATCAATAGACTTCCGCTGCTACCGCTGCTATGAGTGCTGCTGTTGCTGCTGCTGCGAGTGCTGCTGTTGACGTCGACGTCGTCGCTGCTGTCGCTTTATTTAAATGGCAAGTTCACGCCCGACGTCGTCGTTTTGTCTCGTCTGTGTCCATTAAAAGCAAATTCCTCAAAACTTTGCTGTCAGCAGCAAACAATGTCAACATGTCCAAAACATGGACCTGACTTTGGGTTCTGGGTCTGGGTCTGGGTTCTGTTACTCGTCTCGTACCCTGATCCTGTTCATAGCATAGCGGAGCATAGCTTGTGTCTGTTTGTGTCCTTGTTTTGGTCACCCTTAAGAAAAATCAACGAAATATTCATGCGAAAATTTGTTAACTTTTTCTCCGAGGCTTTTTCTGTTCTGTTCTGTTCCCGGGACAGCAAACACAAAATGGGACAAAGCATGAAACGAAAGCATGAGGAAGAAGTGAAGAGAGTGTAGGACAGGACACAACACAACACAACACACACACACAAACACACATACAAAAGGGCTAAGCTATACAATTTTGGGGCCATCTATCGTTGTCGCTCATGACGCGTATTCCTACTCCTTTTTCTCTTATTTTTTTTTGCTCCTTTTCTTATTCATGAGCACACAAAAATAATACAAATGAAAATAATAAAAATACAAATTGAAAGGAAAACAAAACACTTTTTGTGTTCTTGATCCAAAAAAAGGTGGTGTGGGGCAAGGGGCAGACACAAAATTTGCCCCTTAAGTCTCACACACTTTCTTTTTGTGCAAATAAAAATAAATATATTATTTTACACGCTGCCAAGACGCATGCCAGACGCTACACACATACAGAGAGAGGCAGAGAGAGAGAGAGGGAGAGAAAGACATATTGTGATAGAGAGGGGTAAAGAGAGAGATCTAATTCAAATTCAGTTGAAGAAGTGGCAAAATAATGTGCCAGCAGGGCGTGCACCATGTGGGTGGAGTTCTTTGCTGTCACACTAGTATGGCCAAGGAGGCGGGGAGGGGGGCAGTTGCCGATGGGGTTGTCTCGCCGCGGGGCGGCGCCCGTGACGACCATAAAAAAAAGGCTGGCAAAAGGGGCGAAACCAACGCGGGCCACCCATTTGTTGTACTATGCGTTGCTACCTCTCTAGCCCCTCTTCCTCATTCTCTCACTCTCCCTCTCACCCCCCGTACTCTATACAGAAAGCCAGCACTCCCCAAACATGTCCAAAATAACTCAACTCACTCATTCTATATGCGATTCTAACGTTTGCAAGGCTGAAACCAATACGTGTCCTTGCCTCAAAGATACATTAACATATTTGTTTTGTCTGCTTTACTTGTACGTGTAGACTCCTTACATATCTATATACATGTATATACATATATGTATATGAATGTGTGTGTGTGTGTGTACCTTGGGCTCCTTAAGTGCCTATGAAATTATGGCGACAATGGAAAATATGAAAAGCCACTGAGCCACTTTTACCACTGAGTCCGATTGTCAGAGAAAACAAAGTTATTGCGTGCACACTGCACTAAGCACTAGGCTATAGACGACTACCCAATGCGCTACCTATAATAATTTCAATTAACTAATACTCCCTTATATGCTTGGTTTATCAACAGACAGAATATTAACTAATTGTAGCCATTTTATTATCCTTTCACAACACCTTTCAAGCTTATATCCTTAAGGCTTAAATTGGAGTGTGATGTTAAGATAAAAAGCAATCTATAAATATATATATATATATATGTATATATATATATATCCAATCACAATCACACTTTGGACATGTGAAGCTCTAACGAGTTCTGGCAGCTATTCCACAAAATTGGCCCCTGTCTCCCTGCTGCCTGCTTCCCCACACAGCAGCATTTGTGCCGTGTCTGTTTTTGGCTGCTGCTACACTCTGACATCCACTTAGAGTGCTGAGGCATAAAAAACATATGTTGCCGGTTTGGTTGATTGTCCTTTCTATACGTAGTAGTAGTATGCAACTCCTTCTCAACTCAACTCAACTCAACTCAACTCCACTCCGACTCCATTCCACTCGGAGTCGACTCGACTTGCTTGTGCTTTTTCCAACAATTGGTTTTTAGGTGGCACTCGAGCACATTTTAAGTGGTAATCATTTACGCTTCGCAAATAAATACCGAGTTTGTGATTTGAATTTTCCTCCCTTCTTACCCCAAAATGTTGCCAGTTGCCCCAACTTGCCAGTTGCCAATTTCTAGTTGTTGCCAGTATTTGTTGTTGTTGTTGCTGATTTGCTTCTGTTTCTGTGTTTTGTATGTTTTCGGGTTTTTTGTTGTGTGTGAGTGGTGTGTATTGGTTGTGTGTGTGTGTGTATTTTTTGGGTGGCATCCTTCATTGTCTTTTGTTTTTGTTATGCTTTCGGTTTTCGGTTATTTTTGTAGCTTTCTCTTGCCGCCGCCCTGTCATAAAAAAAAATAAAATTCGGCGGCCTTTGAACGTTGTAAATTTTACTTCTACTTTTTTTTTTTTTTTTGGTATGCATGTATATATTCATGCGTGTGTGTGTGTGTAAGGTGCCTCTGTCTTTAGCCATTATTGTTTTGTTTGTTATACCACCGTTCCGCCCGGCCCCGCCCCGCCTATTGTGTTGCAATAGGTTCTGTTTATAGCGCGTCTCTGCACGTTGCAGATTTAAAGTTAAATCTCTTTGTAAGCTTTACACCTTTTTTTCGCTACTCGTTGCTTTTGGTTAATGAGGGTTAGGAGGTTGTTTTTTCGGGTTTGAATTTGAGTTTGAGTTTGATTTTTTATTACCTTGGCTTTCCCTACTTAAAATAAAACATTGAAAGCAACATTGTCAACCCAATTTGAGCCCAAAATACATTTACGAAATGAAATCGAAATTGTTGCATTAAATAACTCAACATGTGTCGAAAATAAACCAACTTCGATCGATTTTATTTTATATTTAACCTTCTGTTAAAAGTTTAATTTATTTCTTTTTTAAGGTCTTTAAACTTATTATAAAATTTAGGCAAAATAAATTAAAGATTTTATATATATATTTATTTTATTTCTTTTGTTTTTAATTGAATATTATTTTATCTAATGTATTTAATATATATTTTATTTTATTATATTTTTATTTGTTTATTATTCATTATATTTTTATTTATTTATTATTTATTTTTTTAATTTGATAACTTTTTATTTATGAATATATTTTATTTATGTTATTAATTTAATTTATTTAATTTGTTTCTTAAACTTTTTAAATATATTATTAATGTTATTTATTTTTTATATTTTGTATTTATTTTATTTGATTATTTTATATTTTTTATATAATTTTATTTATTTATTTTTTTATTTTTATTTTATTTATTTTGTATAATTTTTATTTATTTTTATGTTATTTATAAATTTCCTTTTTTTTATTTAATATATTTTATATATTTATTTTCTGTTTAACTTCACTTTATTTTCTGTATTACCAATATCCAATCATCCTTCTACTTGACAAAGCATTCTATTCGAATGGCTTATCCTTTTGCCTTTTCTATTTTCTATATTTATTTCTAACCGTTTGCCTTCAATCAACATACAGAATAGTTTTGTTCAGAAAAAGAGAAAGAGAGAAAAGGAAAGAAAGGAGAAAGATGGAAATAACATTCAAAGCTTTATTCAAAGAGTTTCTAATTAAATTCTCTTTATATATAAGTACATTTATATATAATATACTAAATATAGGTCGACTTATATAAAATATATATATATGTACAAGATTATATTAAGTACTACAAGATTATATTTCCCCTTTGATATGCATTAAACTATAATTGGTACTTAGAAAGTTGTATGCAAATGGGATTTGTTGATTTGTTTAATCTTCAGTTGGGCCAAAGATAATGAAGGTAAAACGAGTTGGGTTAAACTTGGTTAGTAATTTGACTTCCTTTATATTTAGTTTTTTTTTTGTAGGCTATTACTCAGTTTTGAACTGTATCTTTTGGGTTTGGTATTCTAATTTTTATGTACCAATTAAAGTGAGGTAGTTAACCAATATAACCAACTCGTTTGTGGCTTGTACTTTCATTGGGGGTCTAAAAGTAAAAATCCAAAAACGAAAGTTTACCTTTTTAACACAAAGTGAGTGAAAGAGAGAGAGAGGAAGTGATAGAGCTGAAAAAGAGTTGGAGGAATAGTTGAAACAGATGGATATTATATATTGAGTAACCAGTTACAGCTGGCCCAAAGTCGATCAGGCCTGGCCAGAACGAAGCGCTCTAATGAATTGGCCGCGTGTGC
Organism: Zygothrica quintamaculata; assembly: GCA_037044455.1. Taxonomy (NCBI): domain Eukaryota; kingdom Metazoa; phylum Arthropoda; class Insecta; order Diptera; family Drosophilidae; genus Zygothrica; species Zygothrica quintamaculata. The sequence goes on along the minus strand of JBAMBS010000186.1, from coordinate 521,986 downwards.
GCAACCGCAGTTAATGACACACACGCACGAAATAAACAACAACAAGTTGAGTAGTGAAGAGAAGAGAAGGGTAAAGGAAAGTTAAGTAAAGTAAAGGAAACCTAAAACTCAAAATGCGAGTAACACGATCAGGTGCGAACAAAATTATCAGTGGCAAGCTGTGAATGGAGGAGTAGGTAGAAGCGGGAAGCGGTAGCATGGACCTTAACTGGCAGAAGTAGTTGTGTAGATAGATGGAAACAGATGAAAGAGCCAACGGCCACAAACAAAAAAGGGTATAAAGAGTAAAGTGTAGTAAGAGCCAAACAAAAAATCAAAACTTGCCGCGAAGTTAATTATAATTGCCTGAGCAAAAATATATATATATATATATATAAAGAGATGGAGAGAAAAACACAGAAAATAAAACAGAAATAAAATAAATAAAAAGGTTTGTCTTAGGTTGTTGCTTGGGGAGTCAGTTCCATAGAGCAGCAAGAAGTCAGGTCGTTGATTTTATTGATTCGCTGCTTGCTTTGGTTATTTTTTTCTTCTCTGCTTTTGTTTTTTTTTTCTGTCCATTATTTTATTTCATTTTTTTTTATTATTATTTTCGTTTTTTTTTTTCTTTTTTGAAGTGCGTGTGCCGGCATCTTAAATAATTTTTCATTTGAGGCACGTCTGAATGGGATTGAGAGTGGAACTGAGAGTCAAACATTGGGGCATAATTCAACTTATGAAATATCATTCAATGTGAATGCGACTTGCTGCGATTTTCGTTGTTGTTGTTGTTGTTGTTATTGTTTTTTTTTTTTTTTTTTTTAAATTATATTTAATTTCAAGGTTGCTGCGTGACGTTGGAAAGCAACAACAACAAATAATTGCCTCAAGTTAATCGTTGAGTCTGGCAACTGCTTAACACCTTGTCAGAACAATGGCCTTAACTCTATGATTAAAGCCGCTTCGATACATTAAAGATATACCCACATATGTATATATATATACAATACTTATATACACATTAAGAAGCAAATAGATATCTAGATAGATAGATTGATATATGGAGAACAATTGTTTGTAGCTGCTGTGTGGGCGTGTGCGCCAGTGTGACCGTATTGTCTGCTGGGAATTAGCTCAAGTGCAGTTCTCGCATGTGTGAAGCACGATTCGATTTCAAGTAATAATCAACCAGCTACGACTGTGGCTAATGGATTTGTTATTGAGCAATGAAATCTCTATGAATTGAGGTTGAAACAAATACATGTACATGTGTGTTTATATGTGTGTGTATTGGTATGTACAATCAAAGATATGGAAATACAATTAGTAACAATAATCCATGTACAATTGCTCTGTGTGAGAATCAATAACAATAGTTTTTTTCTGCTTTTTCCTTCGCTTATTTTCTTCTCTTCTCCTTTTTTCAATTTGCCATAGAAAGTTTGTTCTACTTAAAGCTAACTAACAAACATTTCACTCTAAGCAACATTTACTTAAACAACATACAATGTACATTAAAGTTTTTTTTTCTTTCCCACTCAAATTGTTGTTTGCTTTTACTTCTTTACAAAACGAAAAGCAACTTTAATGATAATAAAGTTGTCCAGAAATTGTAGCAGCAAATGCCTTCAATATACAACTTACAACATTCAACATTTAGCATTTAACATTCCACATTGAACATTTAACTTTTGTGTATTGTATATTAAGTCATATAACTCTTTCTAGCAGACAATCAAAACATGTTTTTATTGGTTTTTTTCTCTTACTTTTTTCAACTTTTTTCATTATATTTTTCCTTTTTTTTTTTTTGAGCTATTGACATATCAATTTCTCAAGCCATGTAAACATATCAAATCGATCGTGCCACTTGTCATGACCAAATAGACCAAAATGCCAAATGGATGTCAGACACTAAATGAAATTGTAAATACACCAACACACACAGCAACACACACACACACACACACACCAACACACACACCAACACACACTTACTATATGTGACGCATTGTGTTCAAAAGAAATTAACAAGAAAATCGTATGAAACATCAACAAAACAAACAAAACTTGGCAAACACTGTAACAACAGCAACAACAGCAACAACAAAGCAGCTCAATTTGATTTTTCAGAGCGCCAAACAAAGTTCATGTTAGAAATATGTACGTTGCTGGTTGTTGCTGTTGTTAGTTGTTCCTGTTGTTGCTGTTGTTGGGCTTTCAACGCCTGCGCAAAAGTCAGGCGCGACAAGCATCATAAATTGAACTACAACATGCTAAACAATACAAACAACAACAACAACAACAGCAACAACAACACGATTCTTGTCGATTTTGTCGTGCATTTTGCACCACACCCAACAACAGCAGCAACAACCAAAACAACAACAGCAACAACAATTTAGTCAATACATAAAGATATGCATCTATGCCTTGAGTTTTGGTTTAAGTTTTAGTTTAGGTTTGGGTTTGGGCTTTGGGTTTTGGGTTTGGGTTCAGGTTCGGGGTCTAAACTTATACACGTCTCGCTTCCTCTCCCTCTCTCCCACACACCATTAAGTGTGCATAGGGTGCAGTCAACAGTCAACAGCCAACAGCCAACAGCTTATTGAATTTCACACGCAAAATGGAGTGTCTAAGTGAAGCAAGGTGATCTAGAGCTGCTCCAACTGTTGGATAGCTTTCGATCTTTTAGCTCTTAGCACACTATGCACAACAGTGTGTGTGAGTGTGTGTTGATTACCCACGATCAGTTAGTCATATGTGTATAAGTGTTTAACACTGTGTACGTATGAGTGTTCGTGTGTCTATTGAGATCAGTCTGAGCTGGCAATCGCGTTGCCTTAACACAAGTTTCAACGCCGGCTCCAGCTGCGTTTTTGTGTTTTGAATGTTGTACTTCATATATATACAAATATATATATATATACCTATATGTACCTATATATAGTGCTGTATATATATATAAATATATGTAAACATGCAAAGATACAAAATACAGATATAAATATAGTTCTAATAACATTCAAATGCAGCTGTAAAACTGTCTAGAAAAATATGTTTTATTAGAATAAAAATCTGCTTATATATAGTATATATATATGTATATAATTATAAGCTTATCAGTGCATATTATACACATATAAAGACATTTCTTTATGTTAATATAAATACGCTCGATTTGGCTTAGAATTAAGCTATAATTTCGAAATGGTTCCATTGAGACAGAAATGTTTTCCCAATGGTGCAATATAAGTTCATTGACAAGCAGTTTGTGCATTTGATGAGTTCTTTGTGGTGGTAAGACATACAAAGGGAGGGGCAGGGTAAGTGCTTCCCACACACACATATCTTGACCCGCTTGATATAGAGCTAAATGTTGGGTAAATAGTAAACGTAATGCAGCACCAGCAGCAGCAGCAGCAGCAGCATTATATAGAGGATAATCAAAAGCTGACCCTGAGGGCAAACTGCATTTGTTGTTGTGAGGCATTCAAAGTGGAACAGCAATAGCAGCAGCAGCAGTAGAGCATTGATAATTATAAATATTCATGCAACAAAATTCCCAGTGTGGCATTTACTTTGAGTATGTTTTGTAGCATGTATAATAAAATGCAAATGTGTCAATTAAAGTGTGCTTTATTTTGACAACAGAAAATGCCTCGAAAACAGAGCTCTATGGCATCATTGCAGACCCTACATACCCCTCCCTTTTACACTATGTATGCCTTTAGTTGCATATATCCAGTCGCAGTTTCAGCTGGTGCTGCATTGCATATGGATGTATAGATAAATATATATATAAACATGTACTATATATATGTATGAGTGTATATAGACAGCACTTGGATGTCAGTTGATGTTGAGTGTTACTTGCTGCTGGCTGGCTGGCTGGCTGACTAGCTGCCTGGTTGTTGACCTCACACAATAATCACAAACAACCACACACATACACACACACACACATATATATACACATTATGAAGTGCGCCAACAAAGCGTAGTTTCACTTACAATTAAATGACGTCGACGACATTTCTACAATTGTTCACTACAAAGCAACGGGACATCAATAAAAGCGAGAGACTCACTATTTTCATATATACGTTGTTATATCTATATATAAGTATATATGTGTATGTGTATTTGTTTATGTGTGCGTATGTTTTGCGGTTGTAAAAAGGGCCAGCGATCGGTCAATGTGCCAGTTGCCCGCATTGTTTATAACAATCAAAACGCTCAGCTTATGTAATGCGCACAACTGTCGCTGGCTGACTGCTATAACACTCGCGGGCCTGGCACAACATTTAATTGAGTTATTATTACAATTTGCATAAACAAAGCTACCCAGTCAGCCAGTTGGCTGTTGGCTGTTGTGTGTTGTATGTTGGTTGTTGGTTGTTGCCTTCCTAATTAGTCACTCAACCAAGCGCCACACGTGCAACAGACTCTTTCAATCAAACAGCACAGCATACGCTTTATCCCTCCCTCTCTCGCTGTCTCTGTCTCTGTCTTTGAGCTTCTCATATGTACATTTGTTGCCATTTCGTAGATTTTTGATTGACGCAATGCATTGAGTGGCAGCTAGCGTTGCGGTTTCCGGTCGTCTGCTTGGACCAAACACTGCTCCTCCATTCAATTGATGATTTGGTTTTGCTTTTGCCTTTGCCTTTGGTTTGCTTTGCTGCACACGAAAATTTATGTTTATTGACGTTTGTCAACAATTTATTTAAATTTATTGTGACAGCTCTTTTCTGTGTTTTCCTCTCGCCCTTTCCCGCTCTTCACATAGATTCATATCCATCTACATATTTATATAATTTTATATATGAATAGATGTAGGTTCTCCTTGGCAACCCGCACAGGTCGCAGTTCTGGCAAACATCTTGATGTATTAATCGAGAGGTAAACAATGTTCAAGAGCGGCAGAGTGTGGAGGGGAGAGAGATGTAGGTAGGGGCGCCAATCATGCGCATTTGATAGTTGCCATGTGTGTGTGTGTGTGTGTTTTGTGTGTTGTTTTTTGATGTTTTTTTTCTTTTTTGTACCAATTCTCTTTTATTCTTTGGAACAGCAATTAAGTATGCAGGTGGATCAATTAGAATGAAGCAAAAAATGAAAAATATTTCAAAAAATTAGTTATAGGCAATTGATCATATTGTTTATAAGAGGCGTAGCTATATTAAAGCATTATGTTCTAGCCGATTGATTACTAATTAGCCCAATTAAATGTAACTCCCCTATGGAAATGACAGATGCAACTAAATGTTCTACCCAAAGAAAGCAGCATAACTTAAGTCTGGCATCCAAATTAGGCTTAATTATATGAAAAATGTAACATAAAATATAATATATACTTATATATAAGTCTTGGTGTATCCTGTTTCACAGCAATTTCCTTTTCAATTTTGTTTTACTTAACTAAAACATTTTGTACTTTGACCTTCCGCCATGACTAATCCTGAAGCAGGTTAACTTTTCGTTTTTTATGTGCTGTTTCCCAGGAACTTTGCAGACTTTGCAATCATCGATGACTAAAGCCAGTAACAAAAAAAAAAACAAAGTTTAGTTTAATTCGTTTTGCATTTAATTTATTGTTGACTGCCCCTGGGGCAACGAAACAGCATAAAAAAAATAAGAAAAAAACGCAACCCTTTTACCATGTGCCTTATTTACGTTAACATGGCTCAAACGGGGCTAACCTGTGCCAGCAGAGACTACAAAACATGTGCAAACATAAATCATAAGCGGCGAGTTACCCAGAAACACACACTCATATATGTATATGTGATTGTATGTGTATATATGTGTGTGTGTGTGTGTATAGAGATATAGAAATGGCAGTCAAAGTTTTTAACAAGCATTTAACGATTTAATTTGCCAAATACAAAAAGCATTGTGAACTAAAAGGAAACACGAATGAAAGAAAGAACAACAACAGCAGCAGCAGCAGCAAGAGCAGAAAGAGATGCCAAGCGTGTGAGTGTGTGAAAAGGTGCAAAAGAGATAGCTTGATAGTAGTAAAAGGGTTTCAAGATCTAACCAACGTATATTTATGGGTCGAAGGCGCAACCTTGCCAGAATACAAAAATGTAGCAAAAAATATATATATGTAAAAAAAAGCAAGTAAAAAAGCAATGCAGAACGCGACTGGAGAATTGCTAACTGCGGCAACTGTTGGCATTGCTATACCCATATGCAAAAGTGCTCCAAAATGACCAAAAGGGATAACAGCTAAAACTGAAGCTGTAGCTTTGGACAGGCACTAAGTAAAGGGTTGTAGTTGGGTTGGGTTGGATTCGATTCGATTGGGTTTGGTTTGGTTTGGTGCTGCGTGTGTCCCGTATGGGTACGTGGCATATGTATATGACTGTCGAACTGCTGAACTGCCGACTGCCGACTGCAAATGGAGCACATAAATTATATTCCATTCGATGATATTTGCGTTTTGTTGCTCTTTACTTAAAAAAGAGATGCGCATTGCCCAGCGAATGGCTAGTTGGTTTCAGCCAACAGCAACAGCAACAAAAACTACAACAAAAAAGGGTTCAGGATATGCTACACAACAACAAGGGTATTGAACAATTTTTAAGTTTTACCAAACTCTGGCAGAGTCAGCAATTTGCTATGGCCATATTTCTCTTTAGACTACACACATGCATTTTAATCTGTGTTTTGGCTGTTTCTTTCTTTTAGTTACTTTTAACCATATGCTCTTTAAATACCCTCTAAATTAATGCAAAATGACTAGAATCAATATGTGTTAGCTTGTTTATAAACCAAGTGTCATATAGGTTATAATATGATTACCGATTCTGTCGTAGTTACCCAGCAAGTAAATTGATTTGTAGAATTGAGTTCCAGTTTTCGACTCTAGTTTTTCAGTTATTAAAATTATATTTTCTATATATGATTATTTATTTTACATACCACTATTTATAGGGTATTTAGTTTTCATGCATTGCCGCCTTCTACTTTCTTTCTTGCTTTGCTTTTTTTTCTATTTGCTTTCGACATTTGTGAAATGTGCCTTTGACTTGGCGACGGCCACTGCTGCTGCTGCTGCCTGCCGTCGCTCAGTTTGAGTTCAAATTAAAGGATTCAAGGCTCGACCGCAATCATTTATCGACTCGTAATGTTTGGCTTTTTTTTTCTATCTATCTATCTGGCTAAGTAAATGCGCCATAATTTATGTGCTCTGCACCATTAAAATATTTATATATATATATATCTCAATGTTTGTATCCAATAAGTCGGCCCATTAAAACTGCTGCAAGGCAAATTGTTTTTTTTTGGTTTCTTTTTTTTGTGCGCTTTTGCGGCATTTGTTTTGCTGTACTTTATTATTATTATTATTTTATTTTTATTTTTTTTTATTTATTTATAGAAATTTATGCTTATCTTTTGGTGCTAATTGCTCTGCTCAGTTGTTCGCAATTGATTTAAATTATCTACCAAATGTGCATTTCTGCGTAATGTAAATTTTATTATTATTCTTTTTGTTGTATTTTGTCTGTATATATATATATATTTACAGTTATTTGGCCTTTTTGGTTTATTTATGCATTTATTCTCATATAAATATTTCATAAATTTATGTCACAATTGGGTTAACCAGCGTTGAAAAACGTTTGCAATTAAACTGCACATAAAATTCATAAAAATTCACATAAAATCAGGCACATTAAAACAGAAAAGAAAAACTGCAAAAAAAAAACACAAACAAATACAAAAATAAAAATAAATAAATAAATAAAACACACAAAAATAAATTTTGTTTTTGCAAGTTTATTAAAAACTCTGTCAGTGGCATATGTGCAATATTTTTTTATTGTTTTAATTTGTTCGAAAAAAAGACATAAATTTCAATTTATACGAAGCAAACTTTAAATGCGGTTTTATATACTTTTAAATAATATGTAAAATTAATTTGTATAAAATATATAAAAATATAAAAATTTTAAAGTATACAAATTTAAAAGACTTTAATTTTATTTAAATATTTAAAAATATAAAATTATACAAAAAATAAAATTAAAAACGTATTAAAATAAAAAAAAGTTTTTATATAAATTCAAATTTTAATTTTTTTAAAATAAAAATATAAAATATATAAAAATAAAAATTTTTAAATTATAAAAATAATTATTACAAAATCAAAAAATATAAAAATAATAATTTTAATAATATAAAAATCAATATTACAAAAAATAATAGATATAAAAATAAATAATTGTAGATAATAATACTTGACTAGAACTCGCCCAGGACGACGCCTAAAAAGAGGTCGACCTCATAACCTCATAAGTCGAATGCCCAGAAGGAGGCAAATTTGATGTTTAATTATTTAATAAGCTACACCTTAGTGGTTAGCCGGTGCGCCCAATTGGGTTTAATTTTTTGATAAAAAGGACACAAAGAGGTCTTAGGACCTCGGCTTCCTTAATAATATTAATAAAAAAAATAATACTTGAAAATCATAAAAATAATATACATTTAATATATTTTTAATATATTATCATATTATTAGTTTACATTATTTTATATGTTTGTGTATAATTTTGTTCTATTTTATATACTTTATAGTATTTTATTTTTAAATTTTTTGACATTTTTATATTATTTTAGATATTTTAATATTATTTTATACATAATTTTATGTATTATTTTATATATTTTTTTATATTTCTTAAATATATATATATTTAAATATATAATTAATATAATTATATATATATATTTATAAATAATTTTATAAAGAAAGACTTTTAAATAGTCTCTTAGCTTGGGAACTTAATCTTTAAAAATTTTTTTTCCGTTAGATTTGTTCCGCGACGGTTTTATTTCTCAGTTTAAATTGCGGACAAACCATGGACAATCGCTTATTATATGGATAGCTTTTATCGCAAAATCTGTATGCGTATTGGGGCTATGCCCCAGACTTGAACTTCATATCTCCAGTTACTGTATGTTGCAGCAGCAGCTAACAGTTTAGCAGCTGTTTGTCACTTTAAAAATGTATCTTGTATTCTGTATGCAACTTTGTTCTGAATGATTGCTTAATGATTGTTAATTTTTGACTTAATTTTACTCAATGAATTGTACACACATTTTGGGCAAGTTTACTAATAATTGCGACAAATGAACAATAATTATTTAATACATATACATATACATATACATATATTTATATGTGTATGTATATATGTATGTTGTGTATTTATTATTACAATTAAAATGTTGTCTTTTGCTCAAAGAGCACTTCAGCTGCTCCGTTGCTGTCTGAGAAAATGTTGTTTGCTGAGCTGCTGCATGGTTCATTAATGACACAAACAGCAACTTGTTAGCCATAATGGGCAGTAAATTAAACATTTAATTTATTAACAAACAGTTTTGCAGTCAGAGTCGAGACAGAGACAGCAGCAGCAGCAACAACTTTGAAGCGTCTCTGCAATAAAGTCAACTCTTCCCCTCTCTCACTCTATCTCACTCTCGGACTGTGTGTATATCTTTTGCATCGTGCATTAAACAGTTGATGAGGCTGTTTTATTTGTGGCGCATGCAGCAGACAAGACTCAAGTTTTTAATAGTTTAAAAGCACACATACATACACACATTCACACACACACACACACACACATACACAGAGGGAACTATAAAATATGAAAATAAATTAAGGCTGTTACAAAGTCATAACAAACTCTCTGTAGAATTTTGTATATACTTTTGTACTTGAATTTTGATTTGAATTTTCTGTTTTCTGTTTTCCCCGTTTTCTGTTTTTCGTTTTGTGTTTTTCATTTTGCCCAAAGTACAGCTACGAATTGAATTGCTCACTTTGCCAGTGCAACAACGAAACAACCAAACAAATTGCACTAAATTGATAATTAGCCGGGAAAATGTTATGAGTAGAAAAACAGCAACAACAACTACAATAACTCATTGCATAGATTAAAGCTCAGTTTGAGTCAGTTTACCCATAGGGAAAACTGTACAGAAAGTAGAGCAAACGCGTTTCAACTTGTTCCACAAAATTAAGTGTTATGCACTCGCTGAGTAACAACCGACTTTGAGCTGATTATGGTAGAGATTATATGGCATATATAATGTTGCTGGCATAATCTTAATAGTAGTTGATTGAAGCTTCTTGTCTATTGTTTGGGTTTAATAACAATAAATATCAAATTTATTACAAACATTATACAAAAATTTTCATTTTTTAAAAACCATTTACCTAAATCTGCTGCTTCCTTTATATTTTGTTCTTCTTTTCCTTTTTTTGAGCCCAGTTAAGATTTGTAACCTTTTTGAGGCAGAGTTTATATATATAAATATATTTTGCACACTTGCTTAATATACTCAGATCGTATGGAAAGCTTTTATGAGTTTCAAGAATGCATTCATATATCATTATAATTGTCAATAATCGTTAGATTTATTTATATATTCTCATATGTGCCCTGACATTTTATGGCCATTTGCTGATGCCCATAAAATTGCGACATTCTTTTTTATTGTGTCTTTTCAGTTGCTTATAAATCATGCGAATATATATATATATATATATGAAACGAAGTTCAAAAAGAGTGCAAAAAAACGTAAAAGAGAACTATTTAAAGTAAGCCGAACAGGCTATACACTACTGACAGCTGAGATAGCAATCGCTTTTAGCAGCTGCAACTTGCCTTAAGTAAGTCACATTTCTACTCTGAAAATATGGCAACTTTTGTCTTAAGTTTGGCATACCCTATGTTAGGGTATTTCCAGCTGAATCGTAACATTTTATTGGGCATAACAGTTCCTATGGTTAGTGAACGCATTTGCATAAGCACAGGTCCTGTTCAGCTGCTTCCTTTTTTTCTTTTGGCTTTTTTTTTTTTTTGCTGTTTCCTGTGCTTTAGATCAAAGGCCGCCCGCTATCAATATTTAAAGGCCAACAAGTCAAGGTCATATGTCCAAAGGCAACAGTCAAAACAAAGCAGCAGCAACAAAAAAAAAAAAGCCCAAATAAGCAACAAAAATTATGAATGAAATTTGGTAAAAAAAGAAAAAATATAAAATTGAAACTGGCATAAAATTTTGTATTGTAGGGGAGGGATGAGGGTAAACTAGCTAACTGTCAGCAGGCTTAACTTTACAGCATTGCATGAATAAAAATTTAAATAATTTATAAAATTTGTTACTTATGGCACTTCCCCAACCTGCCCACTCTCCCCCTCCCCCACCATCAAACTACAGGTAAATGCCAAGAGTAAATATGGCAAAACAATGTTGCGCCCCAAAGCGTAAAGAAACGGTGGCGTATACGTAATCCGTAATGCCAGTAAACGTGCAGCAGTGGTTCTGGTGGGGGGTTCCCCCTCTTCATATCATCTACTCATCTACTCTGTACACTCTGTGGCGCTTTAACATAGGACTTAAGCTTTACGGAAGTTGAATAGCTGTTGCTGCTGCCGCTGCTGTTGCTGCGCTGCTGCTGCTGCTGCTGTTGATGCTTTTTGTTGTGGCGTGTGTTTTATTTTTAACGAATTTTTATGATGTCTATGGCAATGGGGTAGACATTCTTTGGTGCCACCGTCTCGTGGTATATTAAAAAACAAAGGAAAGCAAAAGCAGAAAGCAAGCAAAACGTCTACTTGGTCCACTCCTGCTGCGCATTACCCCGCATTACCAACCTCCGTCTTACCTTGAAACTTGCTCTTTGTTCTGCATATTTTAGTGTATATATCGCCGAGTGTCGTAATTTTTTGTTTTTGTCTTTCCCCTCATCCCCCTTCCAACCGAAAAAGCAACGTTGGCGCGCGCGATAATAGCGCGAGTTTTATGCTAAATGGAAATTTTCAGCATGCAATTTGCTTTGGCTTAGTCTAAGGCAAAATCTAAAGCTAAGGCGCAAGGCGAGCTATGCTCTTAAAGCACTCCTCACCTGTGTCCTATGTCAACTGTCTGTCTCCACCCCCTACCTTGCAACTGTTATATCTATTGATTTGTCGCTTGCTGCCTTCCACCTGCTGGCCTGGCTTACAATGCGTATGTGTAATCCCATTGACTTGAATCGCGCTTGGCTGCCTTATTTTTGCGTAATTTAATAACTTTGTTTAACATAATTGTCAATTGAAGCGGCGACATCGCCGTTTATAGGCCGTTTAATGCGTCACATCGATAAGAGCCAACACCGAACAGCTAACACCTCAGCTTAAGCTCCAGCTACATAAAGTGTAATGAGCTTTGAAATTTGATAAAAACCAAAGAGAAAAAATAAGCAAGAAAAAATACCAACGAAAAAATACAAAAAAAATACAAATAAAAATAAAAATAAATTTAAATTAAAGCAAAAATCCATGCAAAAAAATATCTAAAGGCAAATCTTAAGCAAAGAAATCACCTGTAACAAGCGATTAAACAAAAGCGTTGTAAAAACTTAATGCAGCAAGTGGCAGTAACATAAATGTTAGGAAATATATATCATATCATATGTTGATATATATTCTATATGATTTCCACTCTTGGCTAATTATTTTTCATTGCATTTAGCTTGAAGTCTTTAAGCCTTTTTGCACAGAAAAAGTTAACTTTAATTATTTATTAACTTTAATTTGCTGATTTTATGCCTCCAATTTGGATTTTCGTTGCTTAAGTACTTACTTACTTATTAATGCCTAGTATCTAAAAAAAAGTAGATATACTTAAATATATATGTATGTGTGTGTATATGTTAAACCCTCAATCAACGCGCTTAAGGCTAAAGTCGTGTGTGTGGCAATGCGTCGTCGACTGATATATCTCTTAGTCTGGGCAAAAATGTCAACTCATTTAATATTTAAGTAGCTGGAAAGCATTTTGACAAAATTGTTATGAATTTGTCATACACACATACACACACATACATACATATAACCATATAGACAACGTCTTTTTGCTGAGTTTGGCGTTATAAAATTTTAATTAGTCGCTTGTGCGCTGCATGCCACCAATTTGAACTGTTTGAAAAGTTTGCGGCATACAGTGCGTATGCGTTATTTATACGCCTTCAACTCATACACACATACATACATATGAATATATACCCTGTATTGTATTGCACTGTATGAAAATGAATTTTCTAAATTGGATATTAGAGGGTTTCCATGGGATGCCATAAAAGCTGTAACCAAAGCATTGAAAGTAATTCAAATCAAAGACTATATAGGGTATATAGGTTAGACAGGGCTATATAGGGTATATTTGAGTTGAGTATGTATATAGACAGTAAGCATGACGAGTGAATTTTTATATATTTCATACTTCATAGAAAGGAGGACTCAAGTGCAGTGCCATACGCGTTGCTTGGTGGCTGCATCTTTTACACAAATGGCAAACTGACGTACGTGACATTTATGCGAATTGGCAGCTGCTGTCAGCAATGGTATGGGTAAGGCTGATGGGGGAGGCGAATAGGCAGGGAAGGGGCATAAATTGTAGGCTCCCACCAATGTCCACACATATATATACATATATATATTATGTATTATTTTGTAACTGAGCAACAGCAGCACATAAAATGTATGTCAACTTCATATGCTTAATGTATGCGGGCGATATATATGAAATTTATGTCATGCTAAATGATATTTGTATGGAGCGTTTAGTCCTTATATATATATATAGAGGGGTGTGGCTGTGTAGTAATGCATATATGAATGGATGAACTACACATGTGTGTGTGTGAGAGTTAAAGAAACTGCAAGGATCTTGAATTGAAATGACATGTCAAGGTTCTGCTAGTGACTTTGTTAAGGACACGCCGACATACGGTGCATGAGTGCTGTATGTCCTGATTTCAATTTTGCAATTGAAATGAATGACAACTGCTATAGAAAATAAGGTTTTTAAAAGGGTTTTTTTTTTTTACAGACAACAAAGCGAGTGTGTCAAATGTATGTGTATGTTGAGTCTGTTGAAAGCAAAAAACTGTCAACTGTTGTATATATAGCTAACACTTAACCTGGCCAAAACATATATATATATATATATATAGGCAGATTGTATATGTGTATAGATTTGTATATATGTAAAGCCACAGAAATGGAAACGTTGTCTTTGGCTCGTTTCATTAAAATGTAATGAAAACCTTTCGATCGATTGCGCATAAAAATGTTTGCTATTAAATTTTAAACACACCAATCCGAATGCACATCACAGTTATCTCTATGTGTGTATGGTGTATGGGTGTATTCTCTTGGATGTATGCAATAAAATGAAGTTGAACAAATCGCATCATAAAAGAAGATACACAAAATGGGCGTTGGGTGTGTGTGTGGTGGGGAAGGGGGCGTCTCTCTCTCTTTCTCTTCGCTGAGTACAAGGCAGGATGGGAGGCAACTTTAAGCGTGGAGTTTTCCAACAATTTTTGGGTATGCGCCATAAAATTTTCGCCAAATGTCGTTTGATACGAACACGCTTATCACACAGACACAAACATACAACCAACACACACACACATACATACATTATTACGACTTCATAATGTAAGTGTATGTGTGTGTGTGTTTGGGTGTGTGCGTAATGTAAACGTAACGCACATGTTAAAGGGCCACGCAGACACGCAAAACCGCACAACAAATATAAACATATCGAACACAACAAGAGACACGGCAAACAACAGCAACAAAAGCAACAATAGAAACAACAAGAGTTACAATAACAACAATAACAGTAACGTTAACAGCAACAGCAACAGCAACAAGAGGTACATGAAACAAGAATGACATCTACAATAATAACCCCATCACGTATACGCAGTGTTGTATGTGTGTGTGTATGTATGTGTGTGTCTATATGTGGCTTCCACACACGTGTACTCCATGCTCGCAGGGTCCTAGGTCTTGAATTCTGGGTCCTGGCTCCTGTATCCTAGCTGTTGGCTGCTGGCTGCTACCTTCTGGGTTTCCGACTCTGCCGAGTCCGCGACTCGCCTTTGATAAAATGACATTAAGAAGTCGTGACAATGCCACTAACTGAACCAAAAAGGAGACGCTGCCGCCGCCGCCGTCAGTTTGAGCAACACTCGAGTCCTTGGCAACGACACGCTTGCACAGTGGAGCAAAATATTCTATCTGTGTGAAAACTTTTCTTAAATAAAAAGCGGCAAGGAAAAGTGGAAGGAAGTTCAAAGCACTCCAAATAACTCTCTTTATAGCTTATAATATAAATTCACATTTGTATTTTGAGTTTTCATACCACTGTTCAACATGTGTGTGTGTGTGTGTTTCCTATTAGCAGCTCTATTTCCATTGGCTGTGTCATTCCAGTCACTCACTCGTCCGGGTCTATCTGCATTGTAATGTCCTTTGAGATACGACAAAGCGGCGATTCCACTCGAAATAAACTTTTGCCATGCTGTAACTAACCCTCCCACACCCTCTATATGCTATCCCCCATCCCCAGAATACTATACATTTACCATTTACCAGCAATGTTGGCCTGCTCCAACCTTTTTCCAACCTGCTCTTCATTGTACAGTTGTGTCAACAAACTGAACGTGCCAATGTGCACATTAGATGTAGCCTTCTCTATATGTGTTACTGTCGATGGGAAGGGGGACGGGGAGAGGGTGAGAGTAGGGTAGGTTGAAGGCGTGGGCGTGGGCGCCAAATTAAATAGAATTTGTATGGTAGCACCCTACCGAAAAATGTTGTGTGGTCGCCGCTGCCAGTCTGCTGTTCGTTGTTGGTTGTTGCTTGTTGTTCTTTGTTGTTAGTATTAGTGTTGCTGTTGTTACTGTTGCTGCTACTGTTGCTGGTGTCCCCAGCATTAAATTGAATTTGTCTAATGACAAGTTGTTGCTTTTTTAGGAGGGTGGGCGGGGGAGTAGGTGGGGTAAATAGTCGCTAGTCGGTGTCATACTAATGTGCAAGTACTGCGGCGAGCAATAACTGTTTGCCTAATGGTCGACAGTTAGAAGTAACTACTATAAGCTACAGGTACCCCCAAGAGGGTTTTTACAGTTACTACCCCCTCACAAAATACCCCTCCCCTTTCTCTAATTTCCAGTCATAACATAAACCTATAGTTATACACATTTAGATACCATAAAATGAAAAGAGTAAAACAATTTTGTGGTTCGAAAACCAATACGAACGAAAATTCAAGTAACAAATTTCAATGGCATTTTTTTCATTGTGGCTAAAATGAAATATTTTAACCAAAAAATTTTTGAAGCAAATTCAATAAAACACTTGCAATTGTATCCTTTAACTATATGCAAGCATATCAATTATAATTCTATATAGTATATATATATCGAATTATACAAATAGTCCAAAGTTTTGTTAGACTTCAAATTGATTGAATGAAATCTGATACGATTGTTTGTAGTAATAGAAAAAAGTGGTAGCAGAGTATAGAACCAATTTTGTTTATATATCTACCCTATCTCTCTCTCGCTGTTTCTTTTTCTAAAAATGTTGTTTTAACTGTCAATTCTTGTGGCACTCTACCACGCTTGCAACTGTCAAAACAAAATATGAAATTTGAGGCAGATTTAAGTGAAATTGTTTGGCCAGCACTCGACTTTAGCCCCCCCTCCTATCCTGTTACTCCTTCCGTTCTTACCTATAAAAATGGTACATAGTAAATATAACAAAGAAAACTCATAACGTATGTTTGGGTTAGGTTGAGATTTTCTGACACAGATATAGCCATGGCTTGAACAACAACAACAGTTGGCCCACAATAGAGTAGAACCCACAACGATAACGTTGACGTTGACCAGAACACACGAACTACTCATACAACATGTCGATGGTAACACAGATATATATATAAATATATATACTTATATATATAGCCATATCTACAACTCTTTCTCTCACCCACACCTTTAACCAAAAACCCTGCATAGCTTTATGCATGCCTGAGTCTGGTCTATGGTCTCCGCTCTCAGGCGTCTGGTCTGGACTGCTCTGTTTTCTTCTGTTCAGGCATGGACATGTACATGCCAGAGCTGGTCGAGCAACTAGGTTCGAAAATTGTATGAATATGAAAGTGATGAAAAGTCGACGATAACGTGCCAAGGTCGTTTCCGGCCGCGTGCATATGAACCGTAGTACCGTACTGCCGGAGTGCCGAAGTGCTGGAGTGCCGTATTGCTGCCCTTGCGTAGACTTCAAACAATGCATTGTGGTTATTCGGGTAACCTCTGGCCTGCTTTCAACCACTACTTCCCCCTCTCCATCTCTCTCTCTCTCTCTCTCTGCTGACTTTGCGTGGTTATGTCTTTAAGTAAAATCCATTTTGTGGTGGAACCCACAAAAGAAAAAAACTCCAAAAAAAAGGATGTTAACGGACGTTTGCCTGTAATTTCAATTTAGTTTGAAACACCCTAAATACCACCTATTTTAGTGACCCACCCAACCAACCAACGAACCAATGTGAAACCCACTTTGACCCACTCCTTAAGTTTATTAACTTGTTTTGCTGTTTAGGCTATTCGTAATGAGCCTCAACTTGAAATGGCTAATCAGAGCTGGCACTGTATGAAATTCAAAACTTTTGGTTTATACTTCTCCTGCTTTTGTTCTCCTACTTCTGCTTCTCCATTCTTTTTCTTCCGCTTCTTCTTCAACTGCTGCAGAAGAACAGCCAAAAAACCTGTACATTAGATGAGAGAGAATATTTAATTACCACAAAACGTCAAAACTAATTATGACAGCTGTCAGTTGAGTGTGCCGAACCTCAAACCGAACTGACTGACAAACAAAAAAACGTGAATAACTGAATGACTGAATGAGTGAGCGAATGAGTGAATGAGTGAGTGAGTGAATAAGTTTTGAGTATATCAAATGTATATATATATATATATAGGCAAACAATGACCGAGTTCTGAATGATAATCATGAAATGGGTCAACCATACCAAAAGTGACAATACAGACAGGTATCTACTTATGCCTCTGCCACTGCCTCTTCATCATGATCCTCATCATCATCATCATCATCATTATCATTATCTTATTATGCATTCCTCTTCTATATATATATATATATTTTATTCTGGTTTTGTGTTTTGGTTCTGCAGCGCCCAAAGGCAGGTGTAACAGGGTTGCATTTTACGGTGAATCAAAGTGTGTCAAGTTGAGTTGAAATTATTTTAAGCATTCTTTGCGGCTAATAATAATAACAACGATTACATTTAATTTATAACTATTTAATATAGTGTAACCTTTTTTCTTCTTTTTGAGTAGTTAAATTAAATGTATAGACAGAATGGGGTCAAGTTTTGTTTTTCTTCTCTTTTAACTAAAAGGCTGTAACTAAAGACTCTTTTTGTTCTATATATAGAAGTTATATAGCAACTGTTATTAATGTGAGGTTATGTTGCAATTTTAATCCAAAGCATAATCACATTTATATAAGGATATTTTTAACTACAATAAAGGACGCCTGCTGCTCTGCTGACAGCTGTGTTTTGGCTGTTAATTTGGGTTTAGTTTTAATTCTTATATAATGAAACTTGTTTAACCTTAACCCAAGCATGACTCAGCTTTATGGGGTGTCCCTCGCTCCCACTCTCTCTCTCTCCCTCTCTCTGTATCTGTCTTATAAGCATATATGTTAGTGTTATCCTATTGATCTTAAGCAAAGTTAGCTATCAGCCTCGTGTGTTAACAACGTTTATAGCAACCCTCGACTGTATATATATATATATTTACGATTAAATGTCTGTCATTTATAATGCATATGCGTTGCCTGATTATGAGCCATTCTATGGACTCAATTGTCATGCATAATGCTATCATATGGGGAGTAGTTGCTGCTGCTGTTGTTGCTGCCACTGATAAGCAATGGCTCCATGTCGTCGCACAGTGCGAGCTCGAAATGGCAATTAACGCGCCAACTGAAATGCAACTACAACTGTATGTGTGTGTGTTTGAGTGTGTAAGTGAGTCTGGGACTAGTTCTTGAATATGACACAGACAGATGTCTGTGTGTGTGTGTGTGTGTGTGTGTGTTGGAGGATGTGGAGGGACTTGAATGGACAGACGCATGCATAAACGAAATTAAGTCATTATTTTAATACGCGGCGTCACTTGCGACGATGCGCAGTGCCTTGTTTGATATATGGGCGATGTTTTGTATGCATAATTTCATTATAATGTACGCACTCTACGGACACCCGACTTCTGGCTACTGGCTACCGACTTCAGACACACACACACACACATACATATATGGCTGTAAGTGCGGCCTGTCCGCACGACTGACCCGTCGATTATAAATGGACGTCAGTTGAAGTATGCGAATCGCCAGCGAAGCGTAGGCTGTTACAAGGTATAGGAGAAGTGCGGGGTATTTATATAGTATATGTGTATGTGTGGGGGTTAGGGGATGGCGCCACGCCTACCTAGTCAAACAGGCGCAGCTGCGATGCGGGTGCCGCCTTCATTTAAGCGACTCTTGACTTCCGTTTCAAGCAACTAAAGTCGACCCAATTGGGCATTTGCATTTGTCGCAGCTTAACCCAAAGTTACTTATGCCTCTTCTCTCACTCTCTTATACAAGCAATACCCCCCTCTCTTTTACTCTACTGCACACACACACATACATATAGGTCTACCTGTGTACGTCGTTTTGTGCGTAATTATGATAAGAAAAGGTTTTACTTAGAGTCTCTCTATACCTCTTCATACCTGCCGCCTACTGACTGACGGACTGACTGAGTGAGTGACTGCGAGTGTGAGTGAATGAGGAACTGACTGCCTACCTACAAACTGACTGACTGACTGGCGACTGCCTTCTACCTTTTGGCAGCCCATTATTTTTGTTTAGCTACCGTTGTTGTTATGATTGTAGCTGTTGTTGTTGTTGTTGTAATGATAAACTACCTTTTTGTTGTTGCTGTTTATATTGCTGCTGCTGTAGCTGCTGTTGCTTGTAGTCGCTGCTGTTGTTTTTGTTTGAATTTGACATGGTAATTAACCCGCGGCGCTCAACTTTGCCCAACCAATTGGCTCTGTGTCATTATGTATGTGTGTGCGTCTGTGTGTGTGTGTTTAAGTGAATGTGCGTATTTTTATTTTTGTTATATGTTTAAGTATTATTGTATTGGTGTGACCATGTGCGCTTCCTTAAATTAATCAACATTCCGTTCAATTTTATTAATTTCGTTTTGTGACACTAAAAAATTTGGCTGCCAAATCATTTAAATAATTTACTTATTTAATTTATATATATAATCGTATATTTATATATTAGTCGTATATAAATATCGTATTTGTACAGATTAGCGATAACAATTTAACCAAATTTGGTAGCACAAACAAAAGATTAAATAAAACTTCAAACGATATTTTAGATGCTCTTCCTGTGGCATACATAAAACTTTAAAATGAATATAAAACCCGATACATACTATATATATATAATTCATATTCTTATCTGTTAATCCGTTTTATATAGTTAATATAATTCATTGCTTTATCTATGCATATTTTTAATGATTATCTATTGTTTAAGCGGCTTTATAAATTTAATTTAAATGATACATAAAAATCATAAGCCTTGACTGAAATCAACTCGTTTCAGAGTTAAGATAGAAATCAAATTTTTACAATTTTAATAATTTTTTCATTTATTAACAATATTTTTTTTTCATTTGAAAATATATATATATTTTATTTGTTTACTTATATTTTATTTAATTAACAAAAGTCTTATGCTTTTATTTATTATTGTTTTGTATAGACAATATTTTAAGTTATTTATTTGAATATTTTTAATTCAATGTTATATAATTTTAATTTTTTTTATTTTTTTAATTAAAAATAAATTTTTCTACATATATACTTTATATTAAAATTAAAATAATTTTATGTATTTATTTATATTACATTTAAAAACAATTTCATTCAGAACAATATTGTGTTCTGCAGCTCCTAGAAACAATTTAAATGATTTTAACTAAAAAAAAAAGACATTCTAAATTATAATTAAATTAATTTGTTTTATTTTATTCATACTATATATAGTTGTAACTATAATATAAAAATGTAAAATATTATCTAAATCAACATTTAATATTTTATTTATATTTTTCAAAAAAACTGCAACATAAATATCAAGTTACCAAGTGCTCAGCGCATACCCTAAATATTTATCCAAATGATTCACATTAATTTCTCTAGAAATGGTAATACATAAATATATATATATAAATATATATATCTATATATATTTGTATATAAAGCATAATTTAATAAATTTTGTTAACCAAATAAGAGTAAGAAATAAGAAATAATAATAAATTCCCAGCGTGGGCAGCTGCTGGCTTAAATTGCCAAGTGACTTCCAGCCACAACAATGTTGATTTTATTAATTGGATTTCTGTTGAATAGAATCAAAAATGTATCTGGAAATTGTATCTAAAGTGAATTGAGGTTTGGGGCTTTTAGTTAGAGTTGATGTTTGATATTTGAATTGAGTTTTAAATTTTGAATTTTGAAAGTGTTAGATTGTTTGTTATTGAGCTTGTATTACAATTCTGATTAATGCGGCAAAACATCAGCAAAATATATCGAGTTGTCTCCTAACTGTTGACCCGTTGCTGCCATACAAAGCGTTTTGTACCTGGCGCAGGTTGTTGTTGTTGTTGTTGTTGTGACGGCGATTGCTAAACAAATAAAATTTTAATTTTTATACCACGGGGGGTCAATTCAAATGTTGAACTGTGTTGTCTGACTTTTATTTATATATAAATTTATATACACATATACATATATATCTATATTTACGTTTTTTGTAGCAATGTTTTAACTTATGCATGCGCATCTTGTCCAGCTAAAATTTGTGGGGTGGGGCTCAGCGTATGGCGCCAGTCTTTGGGGCAGTGAGCAGCGGCTTCCTTCTACACCCAGTGGGTCTGAGCCAACGATATTTTGGATTTTTATTGAGGTGTCACAACGGCACGGCCTGAAAACAACTCTGTTGAAAAATTGATTTCAAATTGAAATTGAGTTTTTTGTTTTGTTCTCAGCTTGGATTTAGTTTTTCTCTGCTTATTTTTTTTTTATTGTTTATTCAAGTCGTTTGCTAAGGCGCCGAAATCGTAATCAAAGTCATAAAAAAAGAATATATATTTATATATAAAATGTATGCAGTTCTTTCGCTCTTTCTCTTTCCATCTCTCTCACTGTGTATGAAATGAATTCATTTTAATTGGTATCCAAGAGAGAAATGAAAAATATAAAGAAAAACATAAACAGACGACAGCAATTATCAATTGTGCTTTGTGAGCTGACATCATAAATTCCTGCATATAATTGATGACGTTTTTTATATTAGATAATTTATGATTTTCTTTTAGTGTGGGCTTTTCTCTACTGTTTTTAACTATGATTATACAAACTGATAACTGAAAATGAGTTATGCCGCTATTGCTGGGTGGTTTATGATCTCTTTGTAACAATATTGAAATGATATTTAATGTTTCGAGTTTAATGACTTGGAATATATATATGCTGTTATGTATATTTGAATAAAAAGTTGATGGTCAAAACATATTAAACCAAATCACTAACTGTTTCCGTTTTTGGTTACATTTTTATTAAGTTAAAAAATAATTTTCCTACATTGTTTTCACTCAACTCGTTTGGTTTTTCCTCACACTTTCGCATGTGCTTTAACTCTTTCCTAAAAAAAAACACAACTGAAAGCTGTTTTTTTCGTAATCTTATACCTTAGGTAAAATTATGTTTTGTTGTTGCTTTGCTCACATAAATTAATAACAAATTTAAAACAAATATTTTTCTGTTCAACTCGACACGATCTATCATTAATCACATGCCCCAAGTTATTGCTGCTTTTGTGTCATTTTGAAGCCTCTTTTTATTTTTGTTGTTGCATAAACTATCTTGCTTTTCTACCTACTTATAACTTATACCTGATATATATATATATATATATATATATATATAAATATCTGTTCATAATTATTTTGTATCTTCTTTCTGTTTTATTTCCATTCATTTTCTTTCTTTCACTGACAACTTTGCTTCGTTTTAATTATTTGCCTGACTCTTGCAGAGGCATAAATTTTTTTCTCTTTTGGATAAACGTCTGTGGCTTTTTGGCACGCGATGTTTCTGGTTATAGTATATTGTATATAGTATATAGTATATAGTATATAGTATATATTACTGTGATATCGTTTTGTTTTCAGTTTCCACAAATGTCAAGCCCTTTAGCCTAGATATTGGGTCAATATGTCAGCGTTTGCATGTTTCGTGTGGCCTCAGACATGCATTAATTATGTAGATAGCAGCGGCTCCAACTACAACCAACTTCAACTCCAACTCCAATCCTGACTCCAACTCTGAATCTGAATCTGAGTTCAAATTTAACTCCAACTGCGACTTAGACTATGACCACGACTGAATGGGTTACCCAGAAAATTGAGCATAATATCAGCCTATAATGAAAACATATGAGACTTATTAATACTCTACTAAAAAATAGTTGAATAAAAATGTAATAAAATATGACTATAAATAAACAGAAATTAAAAATAATATTTTTTAAATAGAAAAACTATAAAAATATTAACAATTAATATTTTTATTTATATTTAAAAATTATTAAAACAATAATTTGGTTATAAAAATATTTGGAACATTTTTTTTAATAAAAATCTATAAAATTTAATAGTTATTCGCAATAAATGTAGTTTTATTTTATAAATTATTATTATTAAATTATGCTAAATTGTTCAATATATATTTACTTTTTTTTATTATACAAATTTTATGTTTAATTTTATTTTTTTCTCTTTTCTTTTACAGTAAATTTTACGCTGGAATACTGAAAAAAGTAAGTTACATTTTTAAATACTCTCTTAAGCAATCAAATATTGTCTTGTAGCGCATTAAAATAGTCATAAGACCTTATAAAAAATCATATGCAGAAATCGAGTAGCAAAACCCACACAAAGTATTAGTGTCTGTGGCACATATTATATATGTTAGATAGTCAGTTGCATGTGTCAGGTATTTGTTGCACGGCGGCACGTCAGATTCGAAAGTTCAATAGCGTTAGAAGAGCCTACACCGTCTCTCCCGCAGCCTTAATTTTATATCTATTACTACCAAACCATTGTAAGCCAAGGCGACAAGTATTTGCAACCATTTTGGCCAAAACTCTTTTGGCAAACTAAATGCCAACTAAATGTGCCTGCAGTTAAGAATCTAAAGAGACAAAGAGAGACAAATAAAAACATGAATCTTATTAAGTATATCTAAATTTGTACAACATAAAAATGACATACATATATGTATATACATATAAATATATGCATCTATATATATGTATTTATCAGTTTATTTATGTGGCTTACATCGAGTTAACATGAAATTTATTTGACTGCAACGAGCTGTTTTATGCAAATCTTTTAGCTTAAATTATGTTTTCATTTCAAGTTGGTTTAAAGTTGATTAAGATTTTTTCGGCCAATAGAAAATTTATGCAGGTCTGTCTGTTTTTTTTTAAATCAATTTCCTATGCGATTGATTTGTTTATTTGTTTTGGGTATATCGAAAAGTGAAAATAGACAAACGAAAGGCATTTTCCATTTCTTTTTTGTAAAGTGTTTGAAATGATAATTTAAATGTGTTAAATTTTGAAGTGGGTTAAATATATTTCAAATTGATAAAAGAAATAGAAAGGTTTCTATTGGGCTTGTCTATAATAATAGTATATAATATACTAAAAAAAAATAATTATTAAAGGTATTGAAATATAATATTTAAATAAATAAAAATGTAATAATAATGAAAAATATAAAGACATAATAATAAAATAATAAACATATAATAATAATAAAATATATAAAAATATAATAATATTAAAATATATATATATAATATAATATAATATATAAAAATATAATAATAAAAATATAATAATAATAAAATATATAAAAATATGAAAATAATATATAATAATAATATAATTCTTTAACAACTTTAAAGTTATATATTCTATAACAATTTAAATGCATAAACTTTTTGTGTTTTTATTGCTGATTATTTCATTATTAAGTATGACTGTTAATGCATATTTAATGAATCATAAATAATGTAAAAAAATAAGCTAATGGCATTTAAAGATTATTAACTATAAGTTGTATACTAATTATAAATAATTTTATTATTATTACTTGCAAAATTAGCAAAAAAAAAAAATAAAAAAAAATGCAAACAAATTAAATTTAATATAAAACAACAAAATTAAAATAGATTTTCGTGTACTAAACTGTTAGATAAGCTGCTAAATTTGTGGCTTACTTAAAAGAGTATACAGATATTTATATATTCAGATATGTATATATATAGCTATAAATAAATATATATATATATATATATATATATATATATATATATATATCTTTAACTGACGCAACTTTTTAATGTTTGCTAAAAGTTTTTTAATGAGAATTTGGACAATTATTGCCATATGAACGGAAATTAAGCATTTGTTTGAGTTGATTTGTTTTTTTATCGTATATATATATATATATGTATATATATACTGACAGACAATTAGACAATAGAATACATTCAACCATATAACATGCAACATTTGAGTCATGCAATAAGAAACAAACAAACAAATCCCAAATCAACAACCAGAAGTAATTAAAAGTAAAAATCAAAGTTAAATCAAAGTGCATGGCAATTGTCGCAGATTCGAGCTTAATAAGTATGATGGAGTAGGGTATGTAGGAGAGGGGAGGGTTAGGGATGTGCTGTCTTAGATTGTCATTAATTTGTAGCGTATTTAAAGCTTTTGGGTGGATTTTATGTTTATTGTGAATGCGCTCGGCATTAAATGGCGCAACTATCGAATGCCAAAGCCAAACAGAAAAGCCACAGTTAACCCCAAAGAAATCCAACTGCCAGTAGAGACGAGAGGGAGGCAATTGGTAAGAGGCAAAGTTAAAGCCAAAATGTGTAGCTGTTGGCAAAAGCTTCAGCTGTAGCTGTAGCAGTGAAGCTAAAAGCAAAGTCAAAACGATTATCTTAATTTAATTGTCTTTTATTTATGTCAGCCATGGCATTTATTTTAGCCAAATGGATTTACTGCCACAATGCTACAATGCTACACAACAGGCTACTGTAGGAGTCTACATTTTGAGTGTGTATATATGTATATATATGTGTGTGTATGTGTGTGTGTATGTGTGTCTGCGGCATTTAGAGCCGCCTTCTTCCGCATGTCTGAGCCTGTTTCTCATAAATAAGCTTCATACAATAAACTGGCATTAGAAATTGACAAATTCAACTGACAGAGAACCACGCACACACACATATCGGTATCTTCCCTCCCTTTACTACTATAATATACTTTCCCCTCTTAGTTCTGTTCTTATCTTATGTCTTATGTCTTATGTAAATTTTATCTGAATTTCGCGCATTGTATTTCAATGCTTTGCCAATAATCATAAAACTAATTAATGTGCGTCATCGTTTGGTTTTACTTACAAGTGCTCATTGAGCAAAAAGTTTGCTCATATAATTAACGTTCCAACTTTGTTGAATACATACGCATATATATGTATATATAGAGAATGTGTAGTAGTAGTGGTAGCAATGGGAGGAAGAAAGGGAGGCTGTCAGTCGTTTTGTTTTTGCTTATTTTGCGCTCGATTAGCAGATAGCAGTGAAATTAGTAAATGAAGCTGCAATCTGAAAGGCCATTTATTTTTGCTCAGTATGTTTTTCTTCTTCCTCTTTCTATCTTTTTCTTCTTTTTCCTCTTTTGTGCTTATTTTTCCTCTTTTTTTTATATATATATTTTTACCCTGACAAAAACAAGGCAACTTCTTGGAATGAGCATTGCAAAAAGTTTCTCGCTGCTTGTCGTGCTTATGGCCATAATCAAATTGAAGAACATATTTATTTTTGCAAAATACGCAAAAGAATAGCCGCTATTATGAGTCATGCACATAATAAGCTTCATTATGTATAAGTAAGTTGTAAATATACATACATACATACACACATATTGTAGTATATGTATAGTAGTTAAGCAAAGGTTCTTCGTGTTAATTGAAAAACAACAAAAGTTAAGTTAAGTTGTTGCAGATAACTTGTAGATAAGCAGAAGAGTTCTTGCAGCTTCTTCTAGCGTTTTTTTCTACCAAAACTATTAACTGTTATTTTCTTTATAATTTTCTTAATACACTTCTCTTTACGCATTTTCCTCTAATGTCGCAAACTTTTCATTTTCCAATTGATTCTTTTAGATAAGTAGAAGAATTGTGTATACTATTCTACAGCTGCTTCTAGCTACTGCTATTAGTTTGTGTCTTCAAACTATTTACTGTTATTTTGTTTAATATTTTCTTAATATAGTTCCCTTAAGGCATTTTCCTGTGCAATCGTTTTTCATTTTCCAATTGATTTGAATTGTCGCTGCCGCTGTGCCATTTCAATGTAAAAACCAATTAGGAAAAGGAAACTGTTACAGGACATTGAGTTTTTGTAGGCTCAAGGATAAGAACCATAGACCATAATAATATATATAATTCTTTATATACGGATATGACAGTTTTGTAACATTATTGAGGATTTTAATTTGAGGCTAACATGACAAAAACATCGATAACAATTTTTTTTTTTGATATCTTTCAAAAAAAGAGAAGAGGGAGAAAACGAAAAGAAATTTGACTTAGCAACTTGTCTGCAAGTTTATCCCAGTTGGTTGTCCATTTTTGTTGGTTTGTGGAATGAAGGGGGAGGGTAGAGTTGAAGGCAAAAGGCAAGGAAGTAAAAATTTTTTTGTGGCGCGTGCTTGGATTTTCATCATTTTTGCCGGGTGGCAGCCACACCGCTGCTACTGCCACTGCCACTGCTGGAAGTCGACATGTCAAAAAAGAGAAAAATGTTTGACAAATAAACAGTTTTTGGAGGAGACCCAAATTGCCTGCAGTTATTGTTTAGGATGTTGCTGGATGTTGCGATGAGGCTGAAACCTTCGTTATGATGTCTTTGGGCGTTTTGTTTCTCTCTCACTCTCGCTCCTATCTCTCTCTCTCTCTCTCTCTCTCTCTGGCTTTCATGCTCATTGCTGTTGACCTTTTTGGGCCCAAAAAAGAATCGCCATCAAAAAAGTATATAGCTATATATATATGTGTATATGTGTGTGTGTTTGTATGCGAAGTATATGTATATTTTGTTATCACATCATTTTCTTTACATCTTTGACTACCTGTCGAATGTTTTTCTGCCGTTTGTGAAAAATAAAAATAAAAGTGAGCAGAAATAGCTTCCAGGCAAGTTGGCCAACAGCAGCCTACCAGCCTATACCAACCAGTCGAGCAACCAAGTAACCATTATCAACATTTTTTTTTTTTTTTTGGCTTAAAAGCAAGCAGGCTCTTCTCTGGGTTCATCTTCTTCCTCTTTCTCTTTTGGCTCATCTTGGCCCTTGCACTGCAGGGGGTCGCTTTGGGTCAGCCAAGTGGCCGCTGTTGTCGTTAACTTATCTTTGGGTCTACATCGGTTAAGGTGCTAATGTGACAGCAACATTTTACTGTGACACGTTCAGTTTTGACTACTTGACAAAACTTGCCTCATTAACTTGCCACATACACACATAATTTTTTTCTTTCGATTTTCTTTCTTTTGGCAAAAATCATCATTTATTTTACAGCTCAACACTTTACAGTCAAAACAATATAGAGAGAATGCTTGATGCAGTCTTTACTGTTTTGTGTTTTGCTTGGCTAAAGACAAATTTGGCATTAATGAAAGATTTGTGCTATATATTAATATTTATATATATTCTATAACTTTTATTAATTTTTCAATTAACATATCTTTCGCTCTATGTATCTCTCTCTCAGACAGCTGCCAACTATTAATTGTTAATAACTTAACTATCAATTCGATTTGGTTTGGCCATAATTTCAGGCATTTGGTAGATAATCAAATAACTGAATAATCAACTAAAATGGCAAGTTAGCCAAATAACCGGCTTCTTCAGTAAGCAGCAACTTAACTTTAGACTCTAATCTACTCTCTCTCTCTCTCTCTCGCTTTGCCTCTCTCTGTGGCTCGTTCTCTGTTTGGTTTGAGCAGACAGGACACAGTCTTATACTACTTGCAGTTATTGGCAGCAGAGTGTTGAGAGTTTAGCCCATGGCTATAATTACTATATGGCTGCCTCTTTGCGGCGTCTGCAACATTTATAAGTTTATCGTCTGATTGCTGCCCCTCATACAGCGCTGCTTACACCTTGCCTCATTCTCTTTGAGCAGACAAGAACTTGTAAGGTTGCTGCTGTCGCTGCCTCTGTTGTTGCTGCTGTATTAAAAAAGGGTCCAGACTTGATATTTGGTTCTGTGTGTGTGTGTGCGTGTGTGTTTGTGATTGTGTCTGCTAAGTTTGCGTGTCCTTTGTGCATTTAACGGCTATTTTAAAGCCAGCCAAAGGCATCTCTCAGCTCAAAGCTCTCAACTCTCAGCCATACAGCCAGCATGCATTCGCTGGCCAATCCCATAAATTAACTAAATTGTTGCAAAATTGTTTTGTGGCAAATTATGAAATTATTATAGTAAATGCTTTTGCCAAAACGATGTGATCTAAGCCAAGTCAATAAACTACCAGCCAGCCAGTCAGCTAGTCAGTTTATTTAATAAGCATTAGTATGCTGTGTGTCTCTCTCTCTCTCTCTCTCACTCTCTATATAGCTATTTATATCTGCTGCTCCGTCTCTTACTTTCTCTATATTTCGCTCGTTAATTTGCGTTTAATTACACATAATTTGCTTGAAATAAGCCCAAAATACAAAACTCTGTAAACCTATAAAAAAAAGAGTTCATACCCACACACACACACACAAACACATACACAGATTATTTATACTGTACATCCACCACCCACTTTATAGCAACCATCCTCCGCCCACTGGCAGTCCTTTTGCCTGTCTAAAATTATGCATTACAAGAACGGTTAAGTCCTGGCGGAAGTCGGGGCTATAACACCTCCAAACAGACAGGCAGACATGACTTGAGGCCATATTCATATGCATGTTACGACTGCTATATGTATGTATAGGTATGTGTTGCTGTGTGTGTGCTTGTAATGATAAAGAAAAAGTTAGCAGACATTGACTTTGGCTAACAGCGGGTGGTAGCGGGTTGGGGAGGGTTGAGTCTTGCCCACAAAATACGTGTTTATATGCGTGAATTTTTCGCCAAAAAAAGGACTCAGGTAATTACCATGTTACCTTTAATAGGGTTTAACTCCAATGCTGCTCCTGCTTCTTCTTGTTGCCATTTTGAATACCTTTTTGACTGGAGGCTGATAAGGTTGAGGAGGGGGGGTCAACCCTGGTCTGGTCTGCTTGTGTTGTTATTCTGCATATAAATTTACTTATAAAGTGGCGCGTGCCAAATCAGTGTTTACACTTTTATTTCACATTCTGGCTGTGGCTGGGGGCTGTATCCTTTTTCTTGGAGGGTTATCCTTGCAGCATAATATAAGCAATTGTTGGGTAAAGACATCAGTTGTGGCAAACTTTGAGTTATGTCTAAATTACAGTGAAACTGCAATGCATAACTTAAGTCTTAACTTTGAGCGGGAGCACAATATAGCTCTTCCTCTCGTTCGCTTTTTCTCTCTCTTTCGCTTTTAAGTATGCGCTCTTCTTAGCTTTAATCAAATGGCTAAAGCTTGTTCCTATGACTTGCCAAAGAACCAAATTAGTTCTTGCAAGTTTTCTTTCTTGGAAAAAGGGTGAAAATTCGACAGTTTCTATGTGTGCCCCAATGCAAATGCTATCTCAATTTTTTTTGGCTTTCTCTGCTGGCTGTTTTGACCTGGTCGCAATTGGATGTCAGTTGGTTGGTTGGTGGTGGTGGGGGGTAAACCTACCCCGTTCACATTTGCTGGCCTGGCTGGCTATAATTTGTGGGCTTTAGTTGCCTTGAGGGCGTCTTATTTATGGCCAGGCTTAAATATCAATGCAAGTTTTATGTGGCACTCGTAGCAGCCCTTTACCTACTTAAATGAGGGGTTTGGGGTATGGGGTTGGTATAGGGTTGGTTTGGGTTGGGTCTACGTCTTTAGGCTTGTAACTGTTACGCACTTATTGATATTGATACAAGTTGGCATTTACTTCCGGGCTTTTTATTTCCACCTGTGTCAGGGACTTCGTTCAATTCGTTTTGGTTTTGCTTTTGGTTTCACTTTTGGCTTACGTTTTTCGTAATATATCTTCAATGGAAGCATTTTTGTGGTTATAATCGGATTTTATTGCAAATTAACGAGCCAAGCCCCCTTCACTCGCTTCACCCCCAACAACAACTGTCTTAACATAACATTTCAGCCCTCTTGTTGTCTTTTGCTAACGTTATTTATACGATTTTTATTACCGTTGTCCTTGCTCTGTTGTGCGGGCTGTTGTTAGGCAGGTGCTGGTGCTTGTCTTCTGCCTTCTACCAACCACGCCCCCTTCTACTACAGCCACTTCATTATCCTTTTTCGTGGAAAACTTCTTCTATTGCTACTTTGGCCCTTTTATGTGCTACTTCAACCCCACCCACATACCCTCCCCCCAACCACCTCCCTTCGACAACTCACATTGCATTTATTATTATGTGTATTTGTTCTATATTAATTTGTTGCTATTGCCTTCGCACCAGGCTCCATTTAGTACCTCTCAATATTCATTAGGACTTTGATTTGTTATGGTTTCACTGCTTATTACCCCTCTCTATCTTTCTGGCCATATTCCCCTTTTCTTTCCCCTCTTTGATATCAGTTTTTGTGTTGCTTTTATTGGCAAAATTATTTTGATTACAGCACAGACAAATCTTCAACTTCATTTCAACTGGCAAAAATCGTGAAGTTAGTTCAATCAGCAGCAACAGCAGCAACAACAACAACAGCAACAACAATAACAGTAACAATCACAACAACAACATGTTGAACTAGTTATGTTGCAGCTGTGTTAGGCAAAATCATTGCAACATATTTTTTATTGCTATACTTTAACCATTTGCTGGAGCCTTACGATTTCTTCAGTTATTAAAAATATATAAAAAATATAAAAAATAATATATTTAAATATATAAATAATATAAATAAATGAATAAATAATATAAATAAATGAATAAATAATATATATAAATAAATAAGTAATATTTATAAATAATTAAATAAAATAAAATAATAGTAAATAAATAAAATAATATAATAATAAATATATAAAATAAATTAGTAATAAATAAATAAAATAAAATAATAATAAACATATAATATATATGTAAATAAATTATAATATATTAAATAAAAATAACTAATAAATAAAATAATAGAATATATCAAATATAAAAATAACCAATAAAAATATTTGCTTAAACTTATTGCTTTTATATATTTTCTTGCTGCAATTATTTAATTAAACTTCTTCATTATCAAAAAAAATTGTTTAAAAATTATTTTTCTTTTTCTGTCTTAATTTTATTGGCTTCATTTTAGAGCCAGGCTTAAAAGGTATTTGGTATTCGTTATTTTGGTTAACATATTGAATTATTACTTGTATTTATTTTTTACAAAATGTTTTGTAGATTTTTTTCGTTGGCTTGTTGGTTGCAGTTGTTGCTGCTGTTGCTGGTGTTGTTGGTGTGTTGTCCGGGCGTTGGTCGCCGTTGATTTTCATTTAATTACCGCACCAAATTTCCGACACTTTAAACGATGGCGGCACAAAATAATTGCAAGTGCTGAAAACATTAAGAAACCGGCTTTGCAACAGGAGCAACTGTTGCTGTTGTTGTTGCTGTTTCTGCCAAGTTTTTAAGTTGAAGCTTTCAAGCGCGACTTTCGTTTTCGTTTTTGCTGCTGCTGTTGCTGCTGCTGTTGCCAATTGTAATTGAATTTTGTGTTTGTCGGCAAATGGCAGTCAGCAGCAACATGCGGGAATACCATCAGCAACAACAGCAGCAACAGCAACATGCAACAAAAAGGAAGCAATTTCAGGCTAAATTTAGTTTAAATGCCTATCCGTTGAATGCTACTCCTGACGCTGCAACTGACAGACTGTCGCTTGGGCGACTTGTTATATGGTATCCGAGTTGCTGCTGTTGCTGTTTCTGCTGCTGTTGCCTGCAACAGTTCCATTAGTTCCATAATACTCCATGTGGTATTCACTTTTAGAGCAAAAGTGTTGCCCATTGCCAGTTACCAGTTACCAGTTACCAACAACAGTTGCCAGTTGCCTGTTGGCTCAAATTATGCTTACTTTGGAATTCAATTAACTTGAATTTGTTGCACTGGCGCGACGTGATTTCATTTTTTTTCTATATTTTTTTTTACAATATATTTTTTGTGCCTCCTTTTTTTTTTGATGTGCCTCTCTTTTGATTTGTTTGCGATGCACTTTGATGTTGAAAGCAACGACGAGCAGAAGCCAATGCCACGTTTGTGTTTTATGGCAACTAATGAGTGTTAGTATTGGCCGACAGTTTATTGGATTTCAAAGCCCAATTGATGGCCAAATGATGGCTTAGACATCTAGAACAAAGTGGCAGCAACAAATTATTGCAATCACTGGCAGATCATTTGAACATTTTTATGCATTCTGCAGATTGATGTCAATCGATTGAAAAGTTTATTTCAATTTTAATTCCACTTAAATCAAATGGTTGATAAATAATAAATTTCTACAATAAATATTTCTATCTAAATATTTATATTCGATAGTATACTTAGAGTTATCGATTATTATGCATAGACCATTAGGCCTAATCCGTTTACCACTTCAGCACAGTGCTTCAAAATAGTTGAACAACAATTGCAATGGCAACTCTACAAACGATTTGTTGACTGCAACAGCAGCAACTGCAGCTAAATGTAAACTTTTGGTAGTAACTGTTTGTAGTGACGCTGCTATCTTTCATGTCTAATCCGAGCATATGGTTCAATCGTTATGTTCTTTGCCCCGAACTCTCTGCGCGAGTAATAGAAATGTGTATGTATGAGTGTATGTGTGTGTGTGTGTGTTAGTATTGGTATTAAAAGTGGAATTAAAGTTTGTGTGTGGGTGGAGAGCGGAGAGTGGTACAAATGTTTGTTGTTGACGCTTAAGCTTAGAGCTCATTACAATTTTCAAGTACATTTGCGTTGATAGTTACACCGAACAGACTCTAACAGCAAGGACTTCGTACTTGGGAGTTAGGGACAGGACGTTGCATATAGCTTTAGCTTCCTGTTAGCTAAACAGCCACTCCATCTTCCTCTCTCCCTCTGCGCTCTGCGCTCTGTTTGTGTGTGCTTCATGCAGGCAAACAACCACTCGAAATATATACTATGCAAATATCATAGTTAGATACGAAGCATACTATACTCTCACTCCCGCTGTTGCTCTCCCTCTTTCGCTCTCTATCTCTCTCTCTCTTTCTCCCTTGAACACATATCCCTCGCAATCACAAACGCTACTGCAACGTTTTTCCATTATGTAAATAGTCATGCTTCCCTCTACTGACTCCTCCAACAACTCCTGCCTCAGCTGGCTACACTATATAGCCTAGTCCTACTCCTAGTCCTAGCCATACTCCTAGTCCTGGCTAACAGTTTGATGTTTGTATGGCAAAATGTCTGTTGACCATTAAATTCACTTCACTTCATTTAAATCTGAAGCATTTTCGGCTCTGCATTTGCATGCGGCGGCAAAAAGTTTTTCAATAATACAAATACTCCCACACACTTGCCACTTGCCACTTTCCACTTGCCACTTTCCACTAGCTACTTGCTACTTTGACGCACACACAAAGCTTAACACCCAAAAAAAGTGGCAACTGCAAATAATAGTTTTCTTTATATATATATATAGAAAAGAAAATTTCTTTTCCTATTTTTCATCTATTTTCTCGAAGTTTTCCACGCTGACGTTGGCAACTTTCTGTTAGATTCTGTTAGTAGATTCTGTTGGAACACTTCAATAGCGTGCAGCCAATTCATAGGCACTCAAGTATCAAAAAATCAAAATCAATGCAAGAAGAGGAAGAAAGAAACTAAAAAGAAGAAGAAGATGAGCAAGCCAAAATCAAAGCACGCTAACCAATTGCCAGATGTTTTATATAATTTGATTTGATGTATTTAAACTAAGTTGCAGCTGCTTCTGCTTCTTGCAATCCTTTATAACTGCTGCAGAGCTGACCAGTTACCCATCTGTCCAGTTGGTATATTCCTTTTGGTTTTGGACATGTGCAGGTCTGGTAAATTGGACAGCAGCAGCAGCAGCTTCAACTGTTGTCCTGGCAATGCACAAAAACCGCAAAACCAAATTGATTTTGTCTACTCAAGCTAGGATATGGGCCAGTAACGTTCACTTGGTGTAAAAGAGAAACCAAATGCTGCAAATGATAGTTATAGTGAGAGAGAGAGGGAGAAAAGGAAGAGCGAGGGGTGGGGGGGGGGCAGATTACAAGTGCAGTTGCTGCTGCTGATGCTCGGCGCCAATTTTCATTACGCATTTGGTCACAGCCATTGCTCATATGGCATTTTGTGCAGTATTACGCATACGACCCATTGTCCAGTGCACACAATTCACTTGAATAAAGCAGATTGACAGAGCGAGACGCAATCACATATGGTTGAGTGAGAGAGAGAGAGAGAGAGAGAGAGTGTGTGTGTGTGTGTGAGCATTGTTTGGGCATTGAGCATTGATGTATGCATGTAAACATAATCAGTATTTGCAAATAGAAGTGCAGACACATCGGATGCTGGGCAAGAGTCCTGTCGATTTGTAATCGGAATCGTCTATAGGAAGCTCTTTAATGGTAACTGGGGTTATGCTGCTGTGGCTGACATAGAGAGTGAGAGACAGAGAGAGAGAGTGGGAGTACATTTGAAATATTAGCGAATGTTATTTGTTATGCAAAAGGATTGTACAGCATAACTGATCGAAATGTGAACTACTGCTGACAACTGCAGGCTGCAGTTTACGACTTGAAATGAGGTTCCCATGACTGCCAAAGGGTTAAGACTTGATTGATCAATGACCAGCGTATTGTGGCAACTAAAGTGTGGCAACTAAAGCGTATTGTGGCAACTAAAGTGTGGCATATACTCAACACAGATAGTTACTAATTATAGTGCAGTTGAATATGGTTAACTAGAAGCCATTAGTTTGAAAGGATAATAGGATAAGAGCATATGTTCTACTGCCATCAATAATCGCAACAATTTTGAGGCAAAAAGGTAGCAATTATCAAAATTGGACAAAGGATTGCTGCTGATTTTGAATTTGATTTGAAAGGAGAAAGAGAGCTCCATAAAGAAGCAGAGCAAAAAAAAGGTTTCCAGCTGCTTCCTTTGCACTTAGCCCACAAAGGATAATCGACTCAACGGGGCGGAGAGAACAAATGACAAATTTTTAATGCCTCACAAAACAAAATGCTGATAAAGATCAGCGATTGTCAAACAAAGCGGAACAAAGCGCTGCAAAAAAAAAAAGAAAACAGAGAGAAAAAATACAGAGAGAGACAAAAAAGAAAACAACTAAAAATAAGTATGAAAAGAAGAAAAGAAAGACAAAAAAATTTAAGTGAAGCACAAAACAAACAAATGGATGACAACAAGCAAAATGATAATGAGATTGAAAATGACGCTGACGACAATGATGATGATAATGTAGATGATGATGATGTTGATGATGATAATGTTGAGGATGATGATGATGGTGATGTTGTTGATGATCTAAAGATCTTCGGGTGCTGATTGCGGGAATTAAACACGCGCGAATAAAAATCAATGAGGGATTTTTACCTGCTGCCCCTTGAAGACTGACGGAGGCATCCCGATGGCTGGTGAGGATTCACTGTACTGGTGACTGGTGCTATCTGTCTGTCTATTGTCTGTGGAATCATTATAGGTATATCATGTTGTAGTTTGTTTTCTGTTTTTTTTTTTGTTGTGTTGCGGCAGGACGCGGCGGCACGACATGGACGAGCGAACATTTGAGATGATTGTCAACAGGATTCACGGGGCGTGTAAAAATAAAATTAGTAGAATACGCTAAGCACTTAAGTTGTTAGAAAAGAAAAACATTTTGAAAGGACAAACACACTCGAGGCTGGCGTTGAGACATGCACAACATCTACAACACACACACACACACACCAGCACATACAAAAAAGGAAGAAGAATCAGGCTTAAACAAGGGTACAAGCATTGCTGCATAGAACCCTTACTTAGATAGCGGCCAGGACGACAAAATCTACTGGGGTAGTTGTCATCATTTGTTGATTTTCGTTTCGTTTCGTTGCTTTATAAAAAGCAAAGAAAAAATCGCAACAACAAAAAAAAAATAGAAAAAAGAATCCTTTAAGTGCACTTCAGAGCACAATGCACTCTCCCGACTGTCCTGTCGACACAGGACAGGACAGGACAGGCTTAGCCTTAGCCTGTTTGTTACAAACTGAATTTTTGTTGCCGCTGATGCCAACATTAGATATATAAGTTGCAACAGCAAGTGATAAGTATCAGTTGCTGCAACATAATTCAAAATTTTTCATGATAAATTTCATTACTTAAATTTTATTGTTAGATTTCATGCAACAGTCAAAGATCTGTACTACTTTATGTTGTACGAATGATGGAAGATCTTTCAGGTATACAATATATATATATACAGTATAAACCAGTCCAATTATATGCAAAATCTATAATGCAGAAAATTTGTTGCATATATTCGATATTTCCTTTTAAGCGATCATTATTAGTTATATGCAAATACGTTGAATTTAAATGATTATTATAAAATAAATCACAGGTTTAGAAGTTTATTTACACTTATATTTTATGCTATTCGTCAGCTATAGAATATTAATCTTAAATATAAAATGAGATGAAACATTTTAATATTGCTGTCCTACAGCTTATAATTTGTTTAACACCGATTAAATTTAAATGAACTGATTCCAAATAATGGATTTTTTATTTGTTTATACACAGTATTTTCTTATAATCAATATTATGCACTTATGATAATTTAGTTCTTAATTGTTGCATGATGTTTAAAAATAACATAATTTTGCATTTAAGCAATACTTGCATATAAGCTGTGCATCTTATAACCGATAAATACTGTATATCATTCCCTTGTTGCCTGTCAGCTAGATTCCAGTGAAAATTTTTTTTGATATTTCACAACTGCCATGCAATAGTTGTCATTTAGTAAAACTAAAGTTTTACTCCCTGTGCTAAAACTAAAATAGAAAAACAATTTGGAAATTGTAAACTAAAACTGAAATTTGGAAAACGGAAAGTCTCGAAAATTGAGTATACCAATAAAACGTGTATTAATTCGACTATAGTACAATGGCTGATGAAAATAACAACTATCTAAGTGAATGCATTTGCAAGCGTGTCAGCGGAGGATATGAATGCAGGAAGTGTCACCATTATTTCTTTGGACCCACTTCTTCGGTTTACATTGAGCGTCCATTAGACAGGTATTTGATGGGCCCTAGGCAATGCTTTTACTGTTTTCCACCAATTACTGATGTCAGGGAGTCCAATTTGTATGGGCCTCGAGATGATGATGATGATGATGATGATTTTTAACAATTGCATTGAAATGCCAATATTTGTTTCATTACATTTGTTGTTAAAAATTTATTCTTTAATATATTATTAGTAGATTAAGTTAGCTTAACTACTACGAGCATTCCTTAACCAAACAGTTTACATTTTATAACGTAACCTTCTTCTACTAGAACTACATCGTTGTAAGACATCAAACATCAAAGTGCGGAGCTCATTTTCCGATGTTTATGGCATATGCAGCATATATCATAAGATAATAACGATTAAGTTATTATGTGTACAAAAGAGAAATTCAATTGTTTATAAATTGTTCATAACAATCGTAAATTTTTCATAAATTCAAACATAAACTCATAGAGCTTCGAATGCTCTAAGGAATCTATATTCTTTTAGAAAGAGGTGGCGTTAGATCGACTTGGCTAGTCATCTTAATAAGGTGTATATATATTATATACTATATTGGATTATTATTGCTACCTGGTATCGTACTAACCCCATTTTTCTTTTCTTTTTTTTTAAGGAAATATGGTAAAAAAAAAATGAATATATATAGAAAATGATTTACTGCAGACTTGATGCATTTCTTAGCATTGGTTGAAGAAGCAAATAAAGAAAATGCAAGGGAAATGAAATTAATTACAACATTTTGTAAGACACACGCGCTACAAGTTGGCCGCATTAGTGCCACATCAGCATTGATCCTGCAACCGCCGCCCACTACCCCTGCCCCTTCCTTACAGGCAATTGTAAGTGCTGATAGGGTCGCTATTGCCTTGCACTTGCCAAGCATCAGTCAACACAACAAAACACAGAGAGAGAGAGAGATACAGAGTCACAGACACGTACAAAGTTGCAAGATTGAGTCCACTTGGTTTGCTGTTGTTGTTGCATGCAACTGGCAAAGTCCTTGACTTGCATTTTTGATAAACAACGTGTCAACTTTGTCGACATAAACCATAATCTTCAGTGTCAGTTTGACTTACAACTCGTGTACTTTTCACTACTCACTTGCGACTTGGTAATCATGTCAGGGATAGTCAAACATGCCCCCAGACCAGCAGACAACAGACAACAGACTACAGACAACAGACAAGAGACCAAACCAAACCAGAACAGGCCAGATCTAGATCCAAACCTAGACCCAGACCCGGAGTAGACGCTTTGAATCTTGCTTAAAAGTGAAAGAAATTTTTCTTCAAGTTGGCAGCGTTTAAACAGAGGAAGGAGCAGCAGCAGCAACTAGATAAAAGACAAAATACCGACGAGTGGCAAGCAATGAAGGAGCTACATACTAGATGTCAGGAGATAGATAGCAACAGCAACAGCAACAGCAGCAGCGAAGTCACAAAAGGTCTTAGAGATTAGCTGTAGCCAGTAGCAGTTAGGAGCTAGCAGTTAGGTAGAAGGAAGTAAGTAAAAGGGAGCAGGGACCAGGGAGCAGTGAGGGGTAACTGTAGCGCAACAGCTGATGAAGTACACTTAAGTATTGCCAGGGCTCTCTGCTCTCGCTGTTGGATCATTAGCGTAATTAAATGTGTATGAAAAATTTCACTTAATTTGTCTGCCTTCCTCTCCTTTTGCTCGTTCTCTCTTGGACATTTCATAACTGGACGAAAAAATAACGAAATATAATTAATCAGCGAAGCATGTGGCATGTCTTTTTGCCTTTTAGTTTCTTGTCTGTGTGTTTCTGTTGCCGCACTCCACGCGGCAACTAGAAATTAAACTAAGTGTCGGGCGGTACAGTTTGCTTTGCTTCCTACAACCAACACCAGCAACAACAGCAACAACAGCAACAATTCAAGAGAACACATGACGCACGCATGTCTCATTACACACACTCCTTCACTTTCTCTCTCTCTCTCTCTCTTTGTCACACTATATATATTGCTATCTAATTCTAGCCATAGTCAGCTGTTGTTATTATTCGCTTTATGAGAAGTAAATGTTGTCAGCTTAATTTTTTAATAATGCTAAATTTAGCCAATGGCTGCGGCGCACAATCAACAAGTCTTGGCAGCCATGTAATTTCGCTAAGTGCACAACCCAGTCAACCACCCTCCCCCCTTCCTCACTCTCTCTTTAAGTCTACTCCTAAATGTACCCCACTTGTAGGTTACATAGTGCAAATTTATCGTCACTTGCATGGAGCGTGACATTGAAATTGTAAATTAGCTACGCATCGTGTGGCACAGCTGCAGCAGGCTATGTTTGGATGTGTGTGTGTGTGTGGGGTAGGGGCAAGGGGTAGCTGCAACGGCGCCAGCATTTCACTTGCATATTTGGAATGTTATGATATATATGCAACTGATTTTTTTTGGGGTTAAACTGAAATATTTATAGCATTTTTTGTATGTGGTAAATTTTTATCGTATGAAAAATATTTCTTAATTAAGTAAATAAATTTGAAAATTTTAGACTTAAAATATTCCTATAAATATATATATATTTATATATGTATATATGTCACGCCCCTTTTCTAGTCTATATCTATATAGATTGTAATGGCTTTTTGGCACTTTCCTGTTAACATTTTGTGGCCAAAAAGCCAAAGCAAAACGCTGCCAGTTAATGATAATGCCATACAAATCGCTTCTGAAGGAGAGCCCATTTAGAGATGACATAACCGATAAACTGTAAATTGCTATCGAATATTGGCAACTTTTTTCTTTGCTACATTAACATGTAGCTACACTTAAGTGTGTCCTTGTGTGCGTGTGTGTGTGTGTGTGTGTGTGACTGTAGAGGATTTATGGAAACCTTTGCAAGCAACTGTAGTCAATCAGTGGCATCAGTTCTATCGGGTGAGGAGCTACTAAAGACGCAGCAGGAGAAACTGCAGGAGGGTTTGGTTTGGGTATAGGAGATTGGCAAGCATTTCCACATGGCTGAGTTATTTTGTGTGGAGGTTGGAGTTGGAAATAAAGGGGCAGAAGGGGAAAACGGGAGCTAGCAACTTTTTAGTTATATATACGTTAAATAAGTCCCCGTTGCGCGGCAAACTTTGTTTACGGCAATAAAAAAGTTTCCCTTAAAATATACAAAATAAACTCGGCAACAAAAAAAAAAAAAAAGAAAAGCAAAAAATTGCAAAAAAAGAAGAAAAAGCAGCAGCACTGGAAGACATAAGCAGAAGACAAAAGATAGCAAGCATAAAACTGAGAGCCTGACTAGGAGCTAGGAGTAAATGCTGCTGATGTTCCCGCTGCTGCTGCTGCTGCTGCTGCTGCTGTTGTTGCTGCTGAGAGAGATGTTGAGATGTGAATTTGCAACCTTTTGGGAGCTCTTTTCGAAGCGCAAATGTAATATTTGCTAATTTTATGTGAATTTAGAAAGTTTTGTTTCTGCTTTCTTTTCTGTGAATGATAATGCTTGGTGAGGGCGGTATAAGCAGCGAGGGGTGGGGGAGGGAGCTGGCACAGAAGGCGCGTATAATACCCTCGAGTAAACGCAAATCTGGCGCATTTATGGTTATACAATTTTCTGTCGAAAATGCACAAAACATTAGTATATTTTTTAAGAGAGAGAGAGAGAGAGAGAGAGAGAGAGAGAGAGAGAGAGATAGAGAGGGAAAGTGGGAGAAAGACTTAAATATTGAAGTTGTTGGGGAAGAAGCACAAGCAGAAGTAGAGGAAAATCAAACAAGCACCTTACAAAAGTCTAATGTATAGGATTATCCCTAAACAAAGTAAAAACAGCAGCAGAAACAACAAGAACAACAACCAAAACAACAACAAAAGCAAAAGCAAAAGGCAAAAGCAAATCAATTTTACATATCATCTGCTGCGTCTTGAGTAGCTGCCTTTACTTGCCCTACACCCCCTACTTTTAACTCTTCTTCTGGTTCCCTCTCTTCGTAGTAAAGTTTTATCCTTTCGCATACCGCTGATTTTGCTTTCGAACTTGCAGCAGTAGCAGCAGAGAAAAAAAAACAATATAAACTCTTGGCATCTAATAAAAGGTGAAAATCTCTTGAAAGCTTCAAAAGGTTTTGTTTTTCTACGCAAGCGAAACATTTGCTGGGCTTTTCGATTTATACATATATACAGATATATACCCATATATATATATATATATATATGTACTTACATCTATGCAAAAGTTGCGGCATGTTGGTTGTGGCAAGCAGCTGGCATCATCATCATCATCCGCATCATCCTCATCATCCTCATCGTCTTCATCGTCTTCATAAATGCGGTTAAATGTAAAAGTTTTTGCATCTTTAAAATGCGTATGCGATGTTTTTCCTAAGTTCATTGAATTGGAATGGGTTAAAAACAGTCGAAGAAGAAGGATCTAAAGCAGCTAAAGGAGTTGATGGAGCAGCAGTAGATAAAGGTGCGGCAGAAGCTAAAGGTGCTGCTAGAGCCAAGAGAAGAAGCTGCTATAAGAGAGTGAAGGTGAAGGTGAAGGTCCTGCAGCTTAACAGTTGCTCAAGTACTCAGCTGATGGCATCATTCCTAGCATTTTTACGGTCTACAAACATATATATATATATGGAATATAAATATATATATATACATATATTCCATATAAATATATATATAAACATATATTCCATATGCTGAAGCTTGCAAAATGCTCTAAGGGAATTGCTTTTCCTTTCTACTTTTTATCTCTCTCTTTTTTTTTTTTTGCTGTTTTTCAAAGAAATTAAATAAAAGATGATAGACAGCTGTGCTTAATGCATAAAGCAGACATAAAAATACTCTACATATGAATGTTTAAAAGAGTGTTTTTAAGTAACTTTGAGAACACATAGGGAACAGCACAAGTTACATTTTATATATATAAACTATATAGTTTTAGCCAACTTAGAAAAGTCTACAAACAGCTTAAGCTTTGACTGAATTGCGCTTGAATTTTATTTCATAGCTTTCTCTCTCTCTTTCTATCTTTCTCTCTCTAATTGCCACTGGGCCAACTGTTGCCTCTTAACATATTGTCTAATTTCTATGCTGCTTAGAGAGCAGCAGCAGCAACAGCAACAGCCCAAACAAAGGGCTAAAAATAACCAAAATAATATGCCTTTAGGCCAGCATAAAATGCAGCTAAAGAAGCAACACGCATAACTTGACTATAAATAGACTTGGATTGAAATTGGTATTGAAATTGGTAGTGGAATTGTTAGTGGAATTGGGATTGATATTATTAAGGTACAAGGCCATTGCGTGTCAGTAGATTGACGAGAGATGTTGGTTAGCTAGAAGTAATGGTAGGGGTAAGCGTACTGGTATGGGGTGGAGTGGAGGGTTAATGTATAGCCATATGCTCTATAGAGATAATGCCACACACAGCAAATGGCTGTTAAATGCTTTTTGCCGTTATTGAAAATTATCTAGTTTGAGCCTGGCCTAGAAGAGTTCCAGCCAACAGCAGCAGCAGCAGCAGCTGGGAAAAACTGTAAATTGTTACCAACATGCCAGTCAAAGTCTAAAGCCTTAATGCTAATTATGGCCAGCAATTTAGCTTAACAAACAAC
Source organism: Zygothrica quintamaculata (assembly GCA_037044455.1). NCBI lineage: Eukaryota > Metazoa > Arthropoda > Insecta > Diptera > Drosophilidae > Zygothrica > Zygothrica quintamaculata. The sequence goes on along the minus strand of JBAMBS010000186.1, from coordinate 477,938 downwards.
AACAACAATAACAAGAACACACGCAACTGCCTTAAGTATATAAATTTTGATAAGAATTATGTTTATCTATATATATAGACATTTTTTTATAAGCATTTGATTGATTATTTGTAATAGAATTGGGCTAAGAATTGAATAGCTAATGATTTCGTAATTTAGCTGAAATTTTAATGACACAACCACAAAATGTGTGTATGAGTGTGTGTGGGTATATATATATAAATGTATATAAATATTTATATAAATAGTTAAGGGTAGGGTATCAGAGCTTAGGGTATATGACAAAGTCATTTGGAGTATATAAATATTAAGCAGAATTATGCCTAATTTTAACGGACTTTACTACAACATTTTTGCTATAATTTAATATAAATATATATATAAAATAATAGTTTAATATATTTCGTAAAGTGTATTAACAAGTTCGGTTTAAGTAGTTTGCTTTTTTTTCTATGTCTTTTCTTATTATGGAGCGCTCTTCAATCAAATTGACACAAACATATGTTGGGCACTAAGTGTTGTCGCGCCTACAAACAGTGGGACAAAAAATCACTAGCTGGATAGAGGCATAGTTATAGCTGAAGGGAAACTGGCTGTGTGGTAAATGTAGAAGGGGGTGGGGAAGGGGGGAAATGGAATAGTCACTATTAATAGCGCATTAATTGATGATTATGTCAGTTGAAAGCGTCGTTGACAAACTGTTTATCTGATGGATACAAAACATCAGTTCAAAATAACAGTTTTATGCACTTGCATTGAATGCAGCTATTAATCACGAACTTGCAACTTATTGTTGCAGTTGTTGCTGCTGCTGTTGCTGCTGCCTGTTGGCTGTTGACTGTTATGATATTTACCCCAAAGAGCTTTAGTGTGGCTAAAATATTTTGAATGGCAACATATGTTTGGCTGACATAAAGCACCATGAGATTTGTCATGTGTGTGTGGCCACAGTGCTACACTGCTTACTGTATATGGTATATGGTATATACAACAATTGCTTGCAACTATTTGTTGCCCGCCAAATATAACCTCAAAATGCAAACTGCAATCGCAAAACTATCTAAAACAATCTTGCAACCAAAACAGAGATACGAGAGAGAGAGAGTCCAAACCACAAACAAGTTGCAGCATATTGTTGAGTACTTCAATTCAGCTGCAAATTTCAACTAAAGCCCAGAGCGGCCACATCCTGAGCCACAACCAGAACCAGAATCAGCGGCAGAGTAAGAGTTGAAACTGCAACTGTATGCTGCAGTAAAGGGCTGCAGCTAAAACACTCCAGGAGCTGGCGTAAATGTACATACTGCGGCTTTTTGTGGCAGCGTTCCCGTTAACGGGATTTTGCGTAAAAGTTTTTCAAACATTTTACCCCCCCTCCCTCACCCACACCAACAAACTATGCCAAACATTTTTGTATTCAAAACTATTTAGCTGTCAGCATTTATTTGCCCTTAAATCTACTCTAAACAAAACGAATATATATGATATATATATACACAAATATATGTGTGTGTGTGTGTAAAGTTGCAGACTTGCTCTATAAATATGGCAAAGTTTCATATCGAAAATGTATATATATATATATATATATATATATAGTTTATAGATGTTTATTGATTCAGCAAATAGTTTCCTCAACTAGTTTTAGTTTTGATTGATGGCTGCCAAATGTTGTTAGTCGATGAGCTCTCTCCGATATATATATATACATAGCTGATATATATGCAGTGGATTAACAGATTTGCAAAAGCATTTGCTGACTAGTGACAATGCAAGCAATAAAAGCAAAATAGATTCAACCAATTTCAAACAAATGTCAATCAAAATTAGAGTTGAATGAAAAGAAAAAAAAAACTATTGAAGGATGAAAAGAAATTGTAAATTTTAGAAGCGAAGTTTATATATATACATATTTTCGTATATATATATCCTTTACTATAGCTAAAGTTAGTCTTAGTCTTAGTTAATTGGTAACATGGCTGCCATTTAGTTTCTTCTCTTTAGATATTGTTACTTATGGCCGCTACTAACGCTTACAGTTTAGGCCATTAATTTAAGCTGCATATTTCTAGCTGCTTGGCAAATAAAACAAAGTCATAAACGTCTACTACTAGTACTAGAGTTGGCCATAATCGTTGACTTGGCCCAGAGGGCGCAAGCAGCAAAAAGGCTATTAAAAAATTCCTGTACGTAAAGAGAGAGAGAGAGAGCTAGTGTGAGAAGACAGGAAAGAGAGAGAGAGATAGAGAGAGTATCGAGCTAGTGTGAAGCGTCTTTTAAATGCCAAAGTGTCCGATTGTTGTTGTTCTTGTTGTTTGTGACCACAAAATGCTGCTGTTGCTGCTGCTGCTGAGTTGATGATGAAGAATGATGATCATAATGATGTACATGATGCGCATTGCATTGCTCATTAACACGAAACTAATTAATTGCGCAATTCAAGTAAACTATCATGTTGCAAGCGCGCGGGTCCCCTCCATTAAAAGGCACTTGATTGATCACCGACAGTCTACGTTGGCTGGCACTGATCTTCTTTAACTTGGCTAACAAGACATGGCCAAAGTCATTGCCATGGCTATACTTATACCTATATATAAATATATATATATACGTACGTATATAGGGCTAAGGCAATAGGGCCAACTAGTGCCAAGTGTTGAAGTGGAAGTTGAGGTGCCAATGCAGACAGACTATTGCATTTTAAACGCTAATTTATTGTTAACTGCAACATGTTGCCGGTATGCAAAAATGTTGCCTGGCATATGCAATTAATTGTAACAAGGCCCGCTAGGCCAGGCTAACAAACAAGCCAACAGCCAACCAACTAGTCAACTAGTCAGCCAAGCGGTGCAACCTTTAACGAGTCTTAGCCCATTGGCAAACTACATTTTGGCCAAACACTTTGGCAGCAGCAGCAGCTTCTACGTTGTTGCGCGTTAAGTTGCTGCAATTTACGTGTTAATTTCAAATCGTGTCTCTCTCTCTGCAAATGTTTCGTTGCCCCAAAAATGTTGCAGCGAAAGTCTTTTTTTTTACTACACTTCAATATATCTAATGGTAATTCATGTGTTGCACGTAATTGCCAGGGTGTTACTTTTGTTACTGTTGCATGCAACAGGCAGCAGCTGCTACATTAGCCTAACAGAAACCGTAGGCATTGGCGAAAGTTGTTGCCACTTAAATAGTAGTCAAAGTGCAGCAGTAAAACAATTTCGATAATATATATTTATCGATTAGTCTTAGATAATTATCGTATATCGGTGCAGAATTCACTTAACTCAATTATGAATTTCACTTTGAAAACTGCTCTTCTCTTCGAGAAGTTTGCGCTTTGCTGCCACAAAGCAGGCAAACTCTAAGGCAAATTTGACAATCATGTTTCCAATTTTTTATGTGTTATATAAGAAAATATTATCTATTTTCTCTATTTTCTATTTTCTATGCCGTATTGTTGTCTCCTAATAGACGAAATTCAAGCCATATTTTTGGGGTCAATTCAAAAGTTATGAGCAAACAATTTTCTGCTTAAAAGCGCCTGTCACAAAACTTTTGAGTGTGTGTCAGGGGTTCCCCTAGTATGTGTGAATGTGTATGTGAGTGTTTGTGTGCGTTGTCCATTTAGAATTTGTACTGCAATTACTTGTATGTTCTCTCTTTCCCCATCTCTCTCTTCTCCAGAGAAGTTGCCATACCAAAACAAGACCCAAACGTGATTTGTTTTTAACGAGATTTTTGTGCGTTTAGAAGAAAATATAGGAAAATCTATGAAAAACTATTGACAATGCAAATATCATATATATGTTGTAGACTTTGTTGTTTAAACTAAAAAATTGAAAATTGCACACTAAATGGAACAAATGTTGTCCATTCGGGGCGTGTCCATAACTTCTGCCACATAATACAAAATATTTTGTGTCAAATTTCTCAAACAAAATATTGCGTATTGTTATTGCTATATATATATATATATAGGATTTCTATTTGTTGGCAATTGTGCGTATTGTATAATATATCAAAAATAGTTTTGCAGCTGAAGTGATTCCAAATGCCCCTTGAGGTACCTTTTTTGTGTGTCAACAGTTGCAAAAGCGAAAAAGTTGCCACACACACACTGAAAACAGTTTACAATTTCAAAAGGACCCTTAGAACTCCCCTCCCACTACTTCTATGTGATTCTTTGTGATTTTTAATTTGACAATCAATTGACAGTTCGTTTGATAAACACAAACACAATCACACAGAGAGAGAGAGAGAGAGAAACACACAACAAATTGAAATTTATGAAAAACCATTGACAAGGGCCAAAAGCAATAAAGTGAGAAAAAGTATCGAATAACTTGATAAAAACTATTTTCAAAGCATATTTTCCAATGGAAATTTAAGTATTTTTCTTTTACAATTTCCTAAAAATTAATTGCACAATTCCCATTGAGAATTTCTCAAGCGAATTAAAAAGAGAAAACTATAGAAGGAAGTGAAATTTTATATACACTTTTTCTTTTTCTTTCACTTTCAGTCAAGTACATCCTGTGGGTGTCGCATATCACAGCAATTATACAATATATATAAAAATTTATTTATATACACATACATATATATATATATACGATTTATTTACCTAAACCAATAATGGCCAAAACATCTTCTTTGGTCAATTGTTCATTATTATTGTTATTATTATTGTTAGTATTATTTTGACGTGTTGCTGTTGTTGTAGCAGCTTTTGCTTGCTGTCCAGTTGGTTTAGCGGGGGTTGTGGCTTTTGCTGCTGTTGATGTTCCTGGTTTATTATCCTTTTTGGTAACTGGAATAGGTGCTTTCTTGTTAACACTGCCACGTTTGGCGTCACCACCTCCTTTGGCGCGTTTACGCACGTTTTTGCTTTGTGCTAGAGGTGGTGGCGGCGGGGGTGGTTCGGGTCGCGGTTTGCGCTTACCATAAAGTGTCGTACAGGCGCATTCCTTGTACGAATCTAAATAAGTTGCTTCTTCATTGAAATCATCTGGTTTTGTCCAGCATTTATAGGTTTCTAGAGTGATGCCCCAAGGTGGCTTATCGGAGGTGGGTTCTTTAACTGGTTCAACTGGTTGCTCTGTAGTTAATGATGGAGCTATCACTGATAACTCACCGGAAGCGAAGGGTCGCAGATAGGTGAAGAGATGTGGTTGAGCACGTTGCTTATATTCACATGTACAAGTGCATTTATTGACTTCTTCCTTTTTAATGTGCTCTTCAATTGGTAGATCTTCACTTTCGGTAGGTGTATAGATTCTAGGGCTATCGCGGATTGGTGCCAACCAGCAATAATCCGTATCCAGATCCTCAATACCAGTATGTGAAACATTCTCAGCATGTTCTTCCTCAACGTAATCAGCATCGTAAGCGGGTGGACAGGTACATACTTGACAGGTGCAAGTACATTCTTCATCACAAGGTAGATCATTAAAGTCACAGGGTGGACAAATCACATCCATCGATGGACAGGGTACATGATGTTCAGGGAATTCATTATCATCATTATAGGTTAACCAACGGCAAATATAGGGACCTTGACTACATTCAGCCGTTATTACCGGTGGCGGCCGATTACTTATACATTCCATATGTCGACATTTACATTTGACATTTTTACGTTTTTTATGACGTTTAACCTTATATAAACGTAACGATAATTTATCGAACATCTCCGTGGCACGTTCCGTTGATACCGACATGTGGTCCGTGCGAAGTTGTGATATTGAACTGGGTTTACTTAGATTAATCGAATGTCTATCATAGTATATTTCAGTGCCTATAAATGAGCTAGCGGTTGGTACTACATTCATTGATAGATTTTTCCAAATATCCGGTTCAGGATTAGCTTTCGTTGGCCCACAACGACAACCTTCCGAATCTTGTGAACTTTCATAGACTAAACGTGAATTGATCTCATTATAAAGTTCCTTATAGATGCATTCAATGCATTCCTCATATTGCTTCTGCTCCGAATACATAAGCCCCGCATATATGGCAAATATTTCCGCAGTACGTTTTGCTGCATGCAACCAAATGCATTCTGGACGATGTCGCAACTGCTCCAATTCTGATACTTTACGTTTACCAGTCTCTCCAGTTCCATGATAGTAGGCATGAAAGGCTCTCTTAACAATGCCATAGGCCAATTGACCATCCATACGACTCATACCCGTCTCTACGGCCATATCATGCAGAAAATTCTCCTTACAGAATCGCTTTTTGGGCACATGATCGATTTTATAACGTATATTTTCATAATAACGAAAGGCTCGTATTATTAAATTATGTGAACGTTTTACCTCCCATGGTTTGAGTTTACATAAACACATCACCTGCATTACACTATGTGTGATATCTGTCATATCCTTAGCAAAGAAATCGTCCTTAGCCGCTATCTGCTTTTCCATACAATTTTGTGCCTCAGGTCTCCAGCATTCGCAGTTATTATTCGGTTGATTGTACCCTGTGGGTGCATCAAATACCAAAACTGCTGACATCATCTTGACAAATTATATTAGGAAAAAAAATCAAAAAAAAAATATATTACTTGAAATTTGGAAAAAAAAAAATTTTGTTTGCTTTCAAATAAATTGTGAGCTGAAATAATAATCAAAATACAGTTAACATTCTATATTATAATCATAATAGTTCTCAACTGTTGCCATTTAAGTTTAAAGTTTTAGCGAAATTCCCCTGAACTTGTCACACACCCTGTATGTTGTCTGTCAGTGTCTGGCAGGGATCCGAATTGTTGGCATGTCGCGGTCTCCATTGGGGAATGCTTAATTCATGGTAGATAGTAGAGAAATTCATATTTATCATAGTGACTAAAGCACGTGGCCGTTGTGCAGGGGGTGGGGTGTATTACTAGATTGTTGCCTCGCTGTCTCGCTGTTTGTTGCAACATGCAACCAAGTGCACAAAAACCCGCAGCAGCAGCTATGGCACGCATCATTTCGATATTTGTTTACCCAACAATTTTCAGTGCGTTCCTGCGTTTGTTTGTTGGCCAATACAGTGACAGTGGTAGTGGCTGTGGCAGTTGCAGTGGCTGAGGCAGTGCCACTGGCAGCAGCTGTATTGGCTCAGACAGTAGCAAGGGCTATGGCAGTGGCAGTGGCAGTGAGTGGGGATTGCATAGGGTAGGGGTATGCTGCTTGCAACGACGGCGAGCGCCGCCTGATTTACTACTGTTAATTCAAAATACTTTTGTGATCAACTGCAAAGCGGAAATGCAACGCGACACAGACACAAATATAAATATGTATATGTATCTAGTATATATATAAATATATATATATTTTATATAGCATATATGTTGGTATATATATAAATATATATATATACTTTATATAGCATATATAATTTAACAAACGACTGGGCAATAAAAACAAACAAATCTGTGAAGCACTACAAATTTTCATATACTTAAAATTTTACATAAAAAAACATAAATAAATTTATTTCCCGCAATATACGAAAATTAATGCACCCTTTTCCTTATTTATGTGGAACAATTATGTAATAATTTATGGATAATAATATGTATATTACTTAATGAATATTATTGTTATTTTTCCTTTAATTTTTTATTTTTATTTATACTTTAAAATTTATTTTACTTTTAATTTATTTGAATTACTTATAATATATTTAATTATTTGTATTTTTTATATATTATTAATATTATTTATTTATTTTGTATATTTTTATTAAGTATAATTTTATATTAATATTTTCAAAAATGTTTTATTAGTTTTTTTTAAAACAATTATTTATTTAATTTTTATTTTTAACAATTCTCTATGTTATTTATGAATAATATTTATTATTTTATTTTATTTAATCTAAGTTCTTTTTCAAAATTTATTATTTTTTTTCACTTGGTTTGAATAATTTTTTTTAAAATATTACTTAATTTAATTTAGGCTATTCTTAAATTATTAATTTTTTGTATATTTAACTTTTTTTTATATAGATTTAAGTTAATCTTTCTGTTACTGGATAGATAATATAGTTGTTAGACTCTGGGTTAGAAATTAGGAGAACGGAATCAAAGTCTGCACAAATATTTTCAGACGGTCATGACAAATATTTATATAGGCAGCCAGCGCGTGTGTTGTCTATGTATGTGTGTGTGTGTGTTGGGTGAGGTGGGGTGTATGTTGTGTTGTGTTTAGGTAAAATTGTTGGTGCATCTCCCCATCAAATAAAACAAAAACAATACAGGAAAATAAAAGTAGAGAAGAGGCAGAAAAGTCCGGAAAATGCGGGCACATTGACAGTGCGGGCGATTGATTTTTCCTGTGTCTTTTCAGATTTTTGTATTTTGTTTTGTTTTTCTTTTGTTTTTTTTTTAGTTTTTTTTTACTTTAACACTGAGGCTGTGTCAAGTAACATAAGTGGGACGGTGGCTAGGGGGTGGAAAATAGGTGGAAGTGTGTCCTAATACAAGACAAACTAAAATAAATGCATTGCAAATAGATATCGCTGTAGTTGTCAGTCAGACTATATAGAGAGATGTGTGGAAGAAGAAGCAATAGTAGAATAGTTGCAGAGCATGACAAGGGGAAGAAGACTGACAGGGGCAGGGGCAAATAGACAGTTTTAGTGCACTGTTGCGTTACCCTAGAAAAATGAGTTTAATTGTTGACCTTAGCTATTAGCCCCTGTCAAATGGTTTTGGTTGACAGCAATTCGAGTTTTTGGTTTTTATGTTATGCGTTTTTGTATTTGCCTTTCAATTCCATTCATCTTGCATTGTCTCTTCCCATTTATATGCAGAAAAGCACAACGCACATTTTGCACAAAGGTTTCCCAGAATTACTTGATATATAGAGAACGCTTTGGTATGCACCAAAGGCGCTGACAGACAGTTGGATGCCAAAGGCCTGTTTTTGTCGGCCTGCTTTGTGTTGTATTGGCCACGTTTTCATATTTGTTTATGCTTTCTGAAAAAGTAAAAAGAAAGAGAAAAAGTTATTTCTTGAATTCCAAAATGCTTGAACTGTCAGTAAACAAATAGATATAGATATATATGCATATAGTATATCGGTTCAATGTGCTGTGTAAAACTGTTGATTATTGCCAACTTGCTGCAGTTTGTGAATATGGCAAAAAAAGCAAGAATAAAAAATATTAAACATTGCATACAACAAAAGAAAATTGGCATTTAAATAGCGTAAAAGAAAATGTTAAGAACTAAATGAAAGAAATTCCCCAGAGCACATTAAAAAAAACTGCTGCTTAAAGAAGATTTGAGCTAAAAATTCCCAAGCTTTATTTCCCATATAGTTTGACTTCCTATTAGATTGCTGCCACTTGATCAATGAAACTGGTTAGAAATGCCGTTAAAAGCACTCAAAGTTGTTAGCGTTATTGTTACCTAATATCATTTGTAGCTAAGCTTTCGTTTAAGCCAGTTGTCTTACAGCCAGTATTAAATATAATATAATATTATTTATAATGAAAATTTTTGCTATTGTTTTATGCCTCGGCTTTGCACATAGTGCAGAACTACGTGAGTAAAAGATATAGAATTCTATGAAATCGGTGTTATTATTCGATATGTATATATATATTTATATAGCTTCTAATATACAGAAATGCCATTTTGGTGATAATGAGTGCATTAAGCAGAGCATTAATCAAGTGATAAGACGTTATCCATATGGTATACCCACTTTGAATATATCGCGTCTCGATGAGTTTCGACCACCAAATTCAAAGATATTAGATTCACCTAAGATTGGTGCCATTTGGATAACGATGGAGCTGATTGATCAAGTGGTACGTGGCATAGAGAATGCAACTGTAACACATGTTAGCGGTTTCGAACAGGATCCAACCAAAGCACCCATAGAAATGGTGCTAACCATACCAAGACTACTACATAATTCTCTATATGATATGCAATTACGTTGGTTAGTGTTGGTTACATCCAATACAACATCACCCTGTTCTACAGAATTCCAGAATGTCACATTGACATTGACTTTTAAGACCCATATACAATATATAAAGGAGAAGCGGCACTTGGAAATTATTGAGTTAATACCACAACTGGAAGCTTCACGGTTCGTTGCAATATTCTATACTATATATTTATATAGTATAAAATTTAACTGTTATGTTATGTTATGTTTTTTTTTTGTTATATTCACAGCATATACTTTCAGTTTGATAATATATATCATCATAATGAAGATCTCACATATGCTGTAAATAAAGTCTATAATGATAATTGGGTTGAATTCTGGAATTATGTTGAGCCTCTTAACTCGAAAACATTTGCCAAAGCAGCCGTCAAATTGTTAAATAAAGCATTTAAAGCTATCTCCTATGACGATATGTTCTTACCAAACATTCTAAACTAATCATTAAATAAGTCAACTTGAATGTTAATAAACCCGTTTTGTATGACATTGTTTACTACCAACATTGCAGTTATTGTCGATATGTTTTTTTTTTATGTAACCAAAACTGGTTATAGAATTGTGGCATAAATTAAATTTGAATTTCATCCCACTTCGAGTAAAATTTGTTAATGGAAAATGTTTGTTTAGAGCTGCTAAAATTATACAAAAATAATGTTTAATTACTAAAGTTAATAAGCATTAGAGTTTTTATTAAAGATTTTATAAGGAAGCACAAAAAAATTATATAAAAATTACAGGAAACTTGAAGTGAATTTTCCGGTTCATTGAAAGTGCCCAATAATATGTAATATTCAAATAAATTAATTAATTATTTAGAGTTGGCTTATAGTCTAGGTATAATGCAATTTAACTAGCTTTTTGTATTAACTTTTTTATAAAATTATTTATATACCAAGAATTCAAAAAGAAACTCAAAAATTTCTCTGAAATAAGACATAGAAAATTTAAGTATAAAGACACATATGCCGACAGCTGATTGGACACAAATTTGAATTGTTTGAATACCTTAATATATATATATATATATTAGTTTATTACTGACCAGTTTTATATAGATATATATATAAAATCAGATTATATAAGTTAAGTGTAATATATATGCCATAATGGGGGAAGGCAACTAAGCATGGAAAGAGTGGAAAGACTGGAAGCATTGGGCAGATTGAATGCACTTTGATTCCCACAGCGACTGCAATTTATCACGCTTGATCTTGATTAAAAGTACACACCCGCAGCCACACCACTCGTAAGGCGTACCATCGCCACCACCCGCACCACCAAAACCCCGTACAAATTAAAGCAAAAGAGAGCTGGGTAAAGTGGGGAGCAGAGAGCAGCAGCAGTGGCAGCAGCAGCAAGAGTAGATAGTCAGACAGCCAATTATAGACAGTCAAAGCCGCGTGAAGATGGCAGAGCGTAGATCGAGAGAGTTGAAGAAGAAGAAGTAGTAGTAGTAGGATGAAATGTGAATGAAAACGAAATGGAAACGTATGAAAATTATAATGTGAACGGAACATAACAACTGCAATAAAGACATCAACAGTTCGGAGGCATCAAAGAATGAATATATACAGTTCGAAAAGATAAAGAAAGGGGGAGATAGAGGGAGTGCGGAGTGTGTGTGTGTGTGTGCGTGGACTGGGGGTAAGGGCAACTTATGAGATTTCCAAAAATAATATTAAAATTAGCAACGAAGCGCAACAAATGAGATTTTCAACCAGTTGCAGTTGCACTTACACAGATGCCAGCGATGCCATAAATTTTTCTCCCTCTCCTCCTCTTTCTTTCTACTGCTCTGCTGCTGCTGCAGTCAGCTGGGCAGAGCTGGGCGTAGATCAATCAGTGCCCCTTTACTAGTAGAAAAGGCAGACAGAAGAGCTTAGTCCCAGTAATTCAGGAATGATAAATGTTATATCCAGTCTGCATACTCCTCTCCACAGTAGCTGTGGCATATGAAAGGGTTATAAATAAAAGAAATGGATGATGAAAAAATATAAGCAAAGAATACAACAGAGAGACGACAACAAATTGGGCAATGTGCTATGGATAAAAAATAGAAGAAACGAATAGAAGAGGCATAACGAAACTGGCACATCAGACACATTAATCGATAGTTGGTAAGGCAATTAAGTTTTAGGGGGCGCAACTTAATCGGTGAGGAGGGGGAAGGGGCTGCAGAAGTTGCGGCTTAACGTTAAATTATGAAGCAAACATAAAAAAAGATTTAAATGGTATTAAATATAAAAAAAAAATCACTTTGAAAACTATGGCAACACTGCAGAATCTATTTCTGTTTATTTATTCCATTTTAAAGTATTTCAAAACTAAAAACATACAATGAAATTTCAATTTGATGTTGCCATACCAAAACATACCAAAACGTACGTTGCATGTGCACGGTTACAATGCCTTTATCCTGCCACAAACGCAGAGTCAGAGTACCATAGCCACACCGAGACGGGTCTAATAATGTTAGCGCCATATTTGAACGCTCTGTTGGCGTTATCATGACTCGGTCAGGCAGGCATTCCGGCCAGTGGCTAGTGGCTAGGACTATGGCTAGAGGATAAACCTGAGGCAACAATGTTTGCAACCGCAGGTGCAAGTGGCCGTGTGTGTATTGCTGTGGTTCAACTCCAGTAGATGGGGGCATGCTTAAGGGTTGGGCTTGGGGATTGGAGTTGGGAATTGAGGGAATATTGTGGGTATATTTACAAATTTTGTGGCTTTGGCCTGGCAGCGGTGGCTGCCTTAAAAGCCATTTGCATTTTGCATTTGGCATGGCACGGAATCTCACGGATATGTGTCTATAACAAAACAATTAGAAACGACGACGACGACGACGATGAGGCTAAGGCGAAGGCAAAAGCCCTGGACGATTTGACGCTGATTTATGAGTGGTGATGTGCCGCGTGCTGTGGCATGGCATAGGACAGGAAACGGGCAACCAAAAAAAAGTGGGTGGTGGGAAGTGTATATATATATATATGTATATGTATATTGCCGAGTGCCTAGAAAAACTCAAAGACAGGCACGTAGCAGCAGGCTAGGGGATTAGACGAGCAAAAGGCAAATAAAAGAAACTCCGCACACACACACAGACAGAGAGAGAGAGACATACATAAAAAGTCAAGCCGAAAAGTTAGACTGGTGGGGGTAGAAATGGGGAGTGGGTGTAGGATAGCTTTAGGTTGGATTGTACTGTTAGCCCGTGGGCATAGTAAAATGCTAGTGAAACAATTATGCAATTACTTAATTTGATGGCCCAAGTGTGTGCCATCTCTAGGCAGCAACCCCATACACCCCTCACCCACTGACCAGTTGTATACGGATTTGTATATGCTTTTGTGGCCAGTAATTGTTTTGTAGTGCTGCGTGCACAGTGCCTTATTTACATGCTGTACCAGTCACATTGCCTATAATGAACACTACGTTTTATGAATTGTTGCACTTAAAAGAAATCATATTTGCATTTGATTTTGCATTAGGTATTATGTATGAAAGGAGCAGCAACAATATGCTTTAATTAAGGTATATATATATATATATATATATATATATATATAGGTATATATTAAAGCTTAGTAGCTTAGTTTTTCCTTTGTGAAAAACCTTTCGCTTTATGCCATATTTTCTTGCATACTTTACGCACAATAAGCTCCATGTCATAATGCCAGATAAAAGTGTTAAAAAAAGAAGATAAATAAGTTGTTATTATTATGACTAAAAATATGTCATATGCCACGTGTATATATATATTATATATGCGTGAGTGTGTGTGTATGTGTGTGTCTGTTTGCATTAGCCACTTGTGATCTAACATGTTAGATGTTTGGGGCTGCGACAGCTGCTGCACAGAAAATTTCAACAACAATCAACACCTTGACGCCTTTTGGTAAAGAGGTAAAAGTAAAGGTAAAGTGCTAAAAATTGCTAGAAATCATGGCCAATATAAATCATCTTGGCAAGCAGCTTTGCATGTTTAAGTGTCATACAGCAGGCACTATATGACAGAGCGAGCGAAAGAGAGAGAGAGAGAGCGAGCGAGTGAATAAGTCCGTTGGGTGTGGCAATACAGTTGGTTTATATAGAAAATACTGTGGGGCAGTGGGGCAAATAGTATGAGAATCATAGCTGTAAGATATATACATGACACACACATACACATACACACACTCACACACTCGCACACATAATAAACACTTGGCAAGTCGTCTTTGGCTTAACCCTTTTGACTTTTGCAAATGTGGCGGCAACTAAAAGCGTCAACGAGCAAGCCCCTAGCAGCTGGCCTAGACCATATACCACCCAAGCACCACCCAATCTTTGCAACCACCTGGGCACACCTAAGACCTCTCTATATATGAGAGAGCTGCTCTGTGAGCTTGTTTGCTTTGGTACTCAAGTTGTGTTTTATGTTTATTTTCGTTTGGATTTACCAAAGCAATTTTCTTTGTTATTCCTTAAAGGCAGCTCTCAATACACCTACCTTATGCGTATGTGGGTGTGTGTGTGTGTATTTGGTCTATGTAAACATACATTTGACATTTGCTATATATATATATATATATATATATATATATATGTATATATATGTATTTTTTGTACAAATAAATAGTTGCAACAGCTGCTGACAAGCTGTTCTCCAAGGCTCGAAGCCATTTGCCTTCATGTATTTTCCTATGTATTAAAAAATTTGCAGACTTAACAAAACTGACAAAATTTATATGTTGCAACAAAATCAAGCAACAACACCAAAAAAGGAAAGCAACACAAAAATAAAAAAAAGTCATTTTTAATTAAGATTGATACAGGACTCAAAGCAACAATTGCAATTTCTATGGAATTTTTTAATTAAAAGTTTTTCATTTTTTTTTTTTGTATTTTGCACAAAACAAATGAAAATTTTCAATTGGAAAATGTACTAAGAAAATGTTGTAATCCTTTAATAGTATTTGTTAAATATAATTTTATATTTAAAACTGTTATTCTTAAATATTTTATGCAATTCTAATTAAACATTTTATTTGAATGTTTTTCTTGGAATTTTGTTTTCAATTTGCTGCAGCAGCTGCAATTTTGCTGAAAGGAAATATGTTATTGGTTGCCAACTTAAGGTAAATATAGGTAAGCAATTCAAGGCAGATATTGGAAGAATAATCTTAAAGGTATTTTTTTCAAAAATGAGGCAACTCTGTTAATCTCAAGTTGTCACTTTCAACTTGAATTTGTTGCATTTGCTTTTATGTGGATTAACAATTCGTATCTATGCTATATAATATTCACATCAAGTCTGTCACACCTGTTTTTTACACACACATTTGACTGTGTGTGTGTGTCAGCTCATATAAGAATTAAGTTATAATGCTTTCAAGTGCGTCTCTTCAAATGCAAAAACTTGACAAACGCAACATGACAAACATAAATAACCAAAACGAGAATGTGAATTGTGAATGGAGGTGTGGATGGAGGTGTAGGTGGAGTTGTAGGAGACGGGGTTTAAGGATAAAAGAATGAGTATGAAACAGTGCTGTAACGCACATACAATTTTATGATGTGTTGCAGCAACTACAGCAACAAGAACAACAACAACAACAGCACGCAATATAACAACAAGACATGTAGAACGGTAAAACTAACAACTCAGTCAAGTCGTTGGTGACATACGACAAGAGTCAAGAGAAAAGCTGGAAAAACACAAACGACGAAAAACTGAAGAATGAGTTAACAACCCACATAACCCTCCCTCTAACTCTTACTCTTACTTTCCTCTTATGCTGTATGCATATATAAGAGTTCAGCCCTTAACCCATTGCTACCCACTGCTAAATATTTTATTGCAACAAGCAGCATGTGGAGCGTGTGGAGTATTTGGCTTGTGGAAGGTAGGTGGTGTGGTGCGGGGGGTTTAGGTCAGGCAGTGCAAAAGAAATTGGAATGCCACAGAGACGACAACCTACATATATATATATATATATATGTCGTATATATAGAGAAACATAAGGCATAAGGATGATGACGACATGAGCAGAGAGCAAAAATATTTAAATGACATTTACTCACAGGCGAGTGCAATAGCAGCAGCAAAGGATATATATATATACATATAGGAGAAAGGGTTTAGGATCAGAGGGAACAGCTTAACTAAATTGCATAAAATTTATTTAAATGATAAGGGACTGGGTGTGCGTGTGTGTGTAATTGTAGTGGTAGTTTGTTTGGTTGGATTTAAGCTTTAAAACAATAACCTTGCAATATGTGCGGGCGTTTTACCTAGCGCCGAGCCGCCTGCCGCCCCTACCTATTCCCCACCTACTAGTTAAACTAACTAAAGCTAGACATAACAGCAGTTGCCCCTCCAGAGCCTCAATCCAACATATCCTTTCAACCCATACACACACAGGCACAGACTGTCGTCAGTCAGCTTAAATTTATTGCTTCCTTATGTTGTGTTGTGTTATGAAAATAAATACCTTGCCACACAGACAGTCACCTCAATTGCATGTGTGTGTTTGTGTACGTGTGCTTAGGGATATATTCATATATATATATATATATATGATACCTAAACTTGAACTTTTATATATATATATTTTGCGCCCATATTTTATGCGACTCTCTCCCTATGCGCACTTTTAAAATATTATTTTATATATAGAGAAAAAAAAGTAGAAATTTTTTTTGGGTTTTTTTTGTTTTGCAAAAGTTTTGAAAGCAGCAAAAAAAATTTATTTTTCGAGGCTCTAAATTTTGTTTGTGACTTTTGGCAGTCCTTGAGGCAGATTCAACTACCCACACACATACACACACACACACACATACATTCGCATCAACGTTTGCCTCCTCTTGTGTTGCTCCTGTGCCTGTGACCTCGTTTTTAATGGCGTTTGTTTTGAAGCGGGATTTCCGGTTTGCGGAAAGGGTTTTTATGACTGCTTTTTATAGCCTCTATATATACACACACACACACACACACGCATACATACATAATTGAATGTGCACTGTGCTGTATATCTCATATTTTTCTCTGTCTTTATACAGATATCATTTATTTAAAGTTTCGGTTAGCATTATGACGGCAACTGTCAGATTTTTAGGCAGCACGTGGCGTATGCGTAATATTTGCGACCTAGTTACATCCAATGCATATATACTATATATATATTTGTAATGCATATATAATGCATAACTGAATACTATGCATAAATGTTTGGGCCATCGATGAGCTCTGACTGAAAACTGCCAACAAAATTGTCAAATTTTCCTCTGTCTCCCCATCTCTTTACTCATCTAACTCCTTCTCCCAGCGCTATTTGCATTTTTGGCAAAGTTTCAAAATAATTTTTTTTGTATTTAAGTGGAACAAATAAATAAATAAATCATCATCATCATCATCAACAACATCTTTCAAAAACATTTATGATTTATTTAGAATTTCTTGCTTATATTTAAAGCAAATGAAATTAGTTTTTATTGTTAGTTGCATAATTAAATTTGACTTTAGTTTAAATCCATTTACTACTTAAGTCAATTGAAGTCAAAGGAAAATGCCACATAAATATTTAAGTAGATAATAAAGATTAGCTTAAAAGCTTTTATTGAATACTTAAGTACATTTTTTCTGTTGCAATTTTATAGAGTAAACTTTTAGTCTTATATGGCAAATATAGTAAGAGAGATAGAGGTAGAGAGAAATAGTGGAGATTGCGGGGCATGGGGTTGATAGCCTCAACAGCAATTGCTACAAATTGTTTTCACATTCGTTTGCTGATTTCACTCCCCCAAATTGCTCCATTAATTATGTAAAATTCTTGCACAAATAAAATGAAAATCCTACAAACATATGACAACAAATTGCCGCCTGTCCCTTTTTTCACCCTGCCCCTTTTGTCATTTGCTTTCTATCAATATCTGTGTGCTACTGTCAATTTATCTGTTGGGGCTGCCAATATTGAATTTGAAATTAAAACGCCTCCCCCAATAAGCCCAACCCCCCACCCAACCACTTCAACAACAAATGGCAAATGGACAATTGGGCGTCTGGCGACAGTTGTGCCAAATTGGCCAGTGCCTATAACTGAACCTTACCCCACCCCAGAGCTAGCACAGATTTAGTCCTTCCCCTTCCCCTTGAAATCTGCATGTGTTAATTACTGCTGCTCTGACGCTGGTCAAGGGGTCGTTCATGCAACAACAGCAAAAAAAAAGATATAGAAGAGAGAAATAAATATATACAGAAAAAATAGACAAAATGGCGGCTGGTGGAGACGCTGCCTGCCTGCGCCTGATGACAACACAAGCTGATGGCGTTGATTTATAAACCCTGAACTAGACTCTCGATATGGATGAGGAGTCTTTGGTGCTGCTGCTGCAGGTTGCGTCCCACTTGAATTTGCATTTACCTACAGTAAAAACAAATAAACGTCTAATCGGCTCTGTTGTTGTGGGGGAGGGCATCAACTGTTGCCGCTTAGACAGCAATACAAATTATGTGACGTAACAGCTGCCCCACAAAATGTGGCGTCTGGTGGGGCAAGCCAATTGGTACGCTTGTTGGTTGTTGGTTTGTTGCCAGTTTGGTTTGTTGGTTGTTCGCTGACAAAAACTGATGCTGGCCATAAACAAATAAAACTTCGTTTGGTCGAGAAATTGATTTTTTGCGCCTAATCAAAAACGAATTAATTTCACTGGCATGTGACACACACACACACACACAGAGAGTTTCTACTGTGGGGCATGCGACAGCTATTATTTTGATTTTTCGCCAAAATTCCCCATTGACCACAACCACCCAACAACCCACTAAAGCTTTAGCTAGTGCTATCTATGTCTAACCCCAATTGATTAAATTGGCATGAAATGAAATTTATGCCGGAGCCTGCTCATTTCATTTTTTTTCGTTTTTTGGTGGTTGCAAGGTGTTTGCCTTGAGGGTGGCAAGTGGCACGGCTGGAGCAATCTGGCTGGACCAACCACCCATTATATTGCCTGAAGGCCTTTGCCGCTTAAAGCCGCACCAAATTGTTGCGTTAACGCTTTGCTTTTTTTGGGGCAAGGTGCGTTGCTTTAAGTTGTGGCTGCTGCCGTCTGGGGTTACTTTTAATGGCAACTAAGGGATGCTTAATGTCTGACATCATGCAAGTAACTTGGCTTTTAAATTGTTGTTAACAATGCAGCGCTGAGACAGGACAACTTTAAGCAAAAGAAAAAGCAATGAAAATTGATGAACTTTAGTTACAGTGAAGCTTGCTAGTAAATGAAAATTATATGCCAATTTATACTATGCTATATACTGCACAATATTTTTTATATGTAGTACATTATTAGCGACCTTTGACCTATTGAAATTAAAACGCATCGATTGATGACAAATGTGTTGAAAATTTGTATCAAAATTTAACTATATTAGTCGAGCGAGGAGCAGTTCAATGCACCTTTCCATAGCTTCAAATTGTGCCACAGTATTGTTGTTGTTTTTTTATTGATTTTTTTTTTGTGGCAGCACGTTTTTTTGGGTTGTTGAAGAAGAGGATGGGCGGGGCAGGAGCCGGAGTGGTAAGGTGGGAAATTTTGTGGCGTGCAGTTCAATTTCATTAACGCGCACAGAGCACTAAAATCAATAGTAATTAATATGAGTACTTGAACACACCCCACAGTTGCCAACCAGCTTTTTACTAACAACTCAAATGCCTTATGCTACTCTGCTCGCTTTGCCATACTCTCTCCCTGACTATCCCCTCTCTTGCCCTCTCTATTACCCCCTCTCTTTGTGAGCTACGCAACAGCAGAACAACAGACCACAAATCAAAAATCAAATATTAAGCGAGCTAAATGTGTGATAGCTCTGAGGGGAGGGGGGGTTTGGGGCAGGGCGTGAGGCATACAGGAAGCTTATGCACATGTGTGTGTGTGATATGTGTGTGTGTGTGTGTAAAATAAATACGTTTTAGCCATGAAAATCCCTTTTAATTGCCACGCAACGGCCAAAGGATTTGCACACAAACATAGAAACATAGAGAGACACTCAGCCCAAAAGGATGAGGAAGGATATATACAGGCAAAAGGACATACAGACAGAACTTTGCTGCCTGCCTGCTATCTGCCTGCCTGGTCTATGGCCACTGCCGCCTATGCAGGTCGACCCAGTGGAGCGATCCCTGGCCACAGCCAAGTGGGATTTAGTGCAAATTGCAAAGTGTAACTTGTTTTTACGAAAAAGCACTTTAGCGCATTAGAACTCACGGAAGGCAGGGGCCCAATGCCGCATACAGGATGAGTTTGAAGTGTAGCCAGTATGGACAGCGGGGCTGGGAGGGGATGTAAAGAATGGACAGAGTGATGGAGAGAGTGAAGTGTGTACAGGAGTGTACAGTATACTAAATCTATGGCATGGACAGTTGTCGATGATTAGAAACGTAGACCAGACCCAAAACTTGCCACCCCCTCCCCCACATACCGTTCAACCAATAGAGGAAATAACAGTGCGTGAGTCAAGCAGATTGTTGCTGTTGCCGTTGTTGTTGCTGCTGCTGTTGTTGCATGTCCGTTACATGACTGGCAAACAGCAACAACAAAACTAGCTATGCATACTGCAATGTGCAGGATGCATGCTTAAATGTCCTGTGTAACAAACACACACACATGGACACACGCACATGTGTGTAATTGTGAAAGGCTTTAGCCATCTCAGACAACTTTCATTAAACAGCATTAATTACATTAAAGATTTTGAATACATTATGTTAGCTTTGGTAATTGTGGTGGTAGATAGAGAGAGATAGATAGAAAGGGACTTGGAAGCGAGAAAGAGTGAGAAGGAGAGTTAAAAGAGAGACAATTTGTGTCGCCAGGACAACAACACAGGCTGAACAGCTTTGCATTTGGTCAGGTCTAAACGATTTGTGTTATTTGAACTAGTTATGAGCCAATTATTACTTGTGGCAGATTAAAATTTGTGACAGTTAAATCTAATAGATTTTATTGACAAGTACTTTGCATAAGCATTATAATTTGATTAAAATGCCCAAAGGATAAAAGGGATAAAGGATAAACTAGAAGAAGTTATGTGTGAACTGCTCGGAGTAAAATTTTAATTTTCCTTTTGGAATTTTTGTATGTTGTAAGGGAGTTAATATTCACATTTTACTCTACTTCAAAGTACTACAACTTAAGTTAACTTAGTTTACATTGCTAAGAATTTTTCACTCTCTTTCTCTCTTTTCCTTACTTGCCTTCTCGCTTGCACACACATGTCATTTACTGCTGGCCACTGAAACTGATTGAAATGAATTATAGTTGAAGCCAATGCGACATGCAAAAATGCATTTTCATTTATGCTTTTTTGTCAACATATTCATATGCATACATACACACATATAACACACTTCCACACACACACTGGCATACACACACTGCCACACACTGCCACACACCCACACACACACACATACACACACATTATGCCATTATGATTTAAGCTGTCATAATGGCCCATTGTTCTATGCGCCACAGAAATTCATTCATTAAACGTTTTGCAGCAACTTTGCTGCAATTTTTTTTGCATTTCCTTTGGCTTTTTATTTTCGTTTTAATTTTTTTCAAGCAAAATATGCAAAATATTTAATATTTAACTTTATTTTATTGTTGTTTCATTTACAGCTTTGTGTGTTTTATTTTATTGATTGAATTGCACTCAACGCAGGCTTTACCCAATGGAAATTTGATATGAAAAGTCAATGTAAGTATTCATATCACATAAATATATATCTCTATATCTTTAACTGTAGCTTTAATAACAGTTTATTTTTTAACTTAAAGCGCTATATAAATTTGATTTACAATTTATTTTTAACATTATATATATGTATATATCCTGTGTTATATATCTTCTTAATACTCATCCGGTGGAGCTTACATTTTGAGCACCGCCCGCTATCATAATGTGGTCTGCTTATATATATATATATTTATTGAATTGACAAGATGCTGGGCATTAAAAGTGAGGCACAAAAAAAAAAAATTTTGTGTTTTGGTTTGCCGGAAGCTGAAAAGCGTCGCGGAAATCACACCATGAACATTTAATGAAAAACGGCAAAAGAAAAGAATATCGAGTGAATCCTGTAGGGGGGAAGGCGTGGCAGGCTTGAGGTTTCTGCCTGGTTGGCTGTCGTCTGTTGCCTGTACAGCAGGCGACGGACTTATGCACAGACAGACAGCAGTATAGATGGTGGTTGAGTGGGACAAAGGGATAGATAGAAGGACGAGGCTATAGATGGAGGGACGCTCCACGCTCGGACAGACGAACGGACGGTAATTGTTTGCAAAAAGTTTATGCACGTAGCGATAGCGTACATCAAAAATTGTGCACTTACCCTTCTCGTACATCCCCTCTCCTTTCCCTCTGCCACACTCCTCGATTGTACACTTTTTTAGGAGCCACTGTAAAGTCGGCCAAAATCGCCTTTCGCCTAAACTTCAGACATAAAACGCCACCAAATTGCACCATTAAGAAATTCGTTGCGCATCAGTGAGCATTTAAAAGTAGGAATGAAGGAGCTGCGGTAGGTCGTTCGAGGGGGAAAAGGGACACATAAATAATAGTTATAAATACCTAGTGGTAGTAAAGTTTGTCATTGAACCCCTGTGTCGAGGTCCGAAATACTCGTACTACACTTAGCGAAACAAACAAGTGGAAATCAGCACACAAACAGATGATAGACTAACAGATATCCTTGGTAAAATGTGTTGTAAGCTGTAGCAGTTTGTTGGGAGAGAGGAAACGGTGTCTAAACTGGGTCTATATATAAAATATCGATCTTCTTCTGACATCATATATTGCTAGGCATATAACTGAGTATATAAAGTAGCATATTTTAAGCAAATAAGAGACTGACATATACCCTAACTGCAGCATATAAGAAGTTGTAGAGGCTTATGGCAAGCAAAACTCTGTCGAAACTTCTGTCAAATGGGGTCTATATATACAAATTTGATCTGCTACCTATAGCATATATTGTTGTATGTATATTAGAGTATATAAAGTGACGTACTACAAACAACTGACAGACTTGCAGATACCCTAAGCAAAGCATATACTAAATTCAAACAGTTTGTGGTAAACAAAAGTCGGTATAAACTCCTATGAAATTGGGCCTATATATACAAATTTGATTTCCTATGGATATTAAAGATTGTTGGATATATAAAAAGTAGTATATTACAAACAGTTGACAGACTTGTAGATACTCTAAGTAAAGCAAAAACAATTTGTACTTAAGCTCTGTCTATACTCTCCTTGCTTTATGTCAATATTTCTCCTTTGATTTTCAACTTATGTCGTATATTGTTGGGCATATCCTTGCCTATATATATTTTACAGGGTATGCTCATTTGGTCTGGGTAGAAATCAGCAGGTTCCAAGTCCAAATCAGTGTATGTCAGCACAAAAGTTGCCAGCGCACTTTGTTGCTTCCTGTGTTGCAGGCAGCTGCCTGGCTGGCTGACTGGATGCTTGGCAGTTGCTTTGGTAATCACTTGAATATTACGTAGCGGAAATCGAAAAGTACGTTGGAAGATTTCATTTCTTTTAGTTGTTCTTCTCCTTTTTTTTTGCTTTTTGCGCTATCTTCGAGACGAAGACGCTGCCACAGCGGCAGCTTATGACAATAATGAAAGCGTTTTGAATGTGCGCCAGTCGCCATCAATTTGCAGCTTTTGGCTCGCCATTGCAAAATGACAAAAAAAAAAAAGATAGAATTTTGAAGCTGGTGTGGGTGGGTGTAGATATGCTTGTGGCGGTGTATAAATGGCCGCCGGAAGTGGTGGCAGTGGCAGTGGTTGTGCTGCAAATAAAATGGCGGCGCCTCAGCTGTTTCCTCTATTTTCCTGCTGGCACATCGCAATTTTTGGTCATTTTTGCGGCGCCATTGAACAATTTTGGTTTGTGTTTTGCAAGTTGTCGCAGGTTGCTCATAATGATGATGGTAATGATGATGATGTTGATCAAGGATGGTAACCCTAACCCCAAAAACAACCCTAATTTTGTGCTTCACTGACTCAACAGACTCCTATAAGCAATGCAGCCTTGGCGCCACTCTGGCCGCCGTCGCATCTTGTTTATGGCACATAACTAATATGCTGTAAAATAACTGGAGAATCTACAGTTATTTTTATTTTGGCAAGTTTTTGGTTTAAAAACACATTTACCATCATTTTGTGGCAGCCACATTCTGCAGTAAGTGAAGTGGCCAGAAAACGAATCGACAAATAATTTTCAAACTGCATAAATATAAGGTGCTAACAGAGAGAGAGAGGGAAAGAGAGATGCAGCGCTCAATTCAGTAGAGATAATTATAAAAGAAAGATATAAAAACCAAACGGAAACCCGCGTAATGAGTGCAAAAAAAGAAAGAAGAAGGAAATTGCAACAAAATATGAAAGAAAATCCATGTGTAAGTAAGCACTAAAACAGCAGCTAAAACTAGAAAAGCAAAAGATGGCAACAAATTATTAAAAATGGAAAATGAAAATCTTAAGTAGCTGCAACTAAGGCAGCACTTAAGTAGTTGAAAGGGAAAATGCTTAAGAGCTGATGAAAATTCTATGCAAGTTGCATAGGTTTTCCCTGAAAGTACTTAAAGCAACTTAAAACTTAGAACTGAAAGTGCATTGGACAGACAGTTGGAAAAGGATAAGCGAATGATTTCCTCATTATCTAAACAAACGCTTTTTCTGTCATAACTATGAAAAACTCAATGAAAATGTTATTTTAACGTAATATATTTGGTAACAACATTTTTTTCTAAGCTGTTTTTTTATTGCGGCCTGCTTGCAGCTTGTTACGCCTTTTGTTCGATGAGTTTAAGAGCCAAAGAGATAGAAAGAGAGAAAGAGATTTGAGAGTCCTTAACAACAAAGGACATTCATTGAATGGTGGAAAACGCAAACAATTGTAATGACAAAACCAAACTAACCACACCAACCGAATGCACACACACACACACACACACACACACACATACATTCACATACAATCAAAGCGAGAGATACAATAGCAGATATAAACGTCAACTTACACATAGATCTAACAAACTCTGTGTGTATAGATGTATGCCTGTATATATGTGTGTGTATGTTTATGTGTGTGTGTGTGTGTGTTAGTGTATTGAGATCGGAATAGATACTTAGAGATGGATGGACGCAACGAGATGCCATACAATAAAGCAATGAAAATATAAAAATCTGGTAAAATCATTCATAGGGTTTGAAAAATTTCCACAGAAAAACTGACAAAACTGTGACAGCAAAGGCAGAAGGGCTGACGATAGTGTTTGTTAGTAGACACTACATATATATATTTATATATATATATATATGTATGTGTGTGTGTGTGTATAGAGGAAAGGCGATGCCAAACAAAAGACAAAAACGTTGTGCGGGAAACATGTTGACAAAAATTGCACACAAAATGCTGAGAGATTTGGAGGTTTTGTTAGGGACAATGGTCACAATACACAAACACACATACATACATACATACATACATATATATATATATATAGATATATAGATATATATATACATACATACATCTACTAGCCAGGACATGCGTCTGTATTGTATGGTTGACGCCCAGCCATAGATGGGCGTTTAAATAAAAATCTGATTAATTTCTTTTATGTGCTTTGGGTTTTTGTGTCATTGTGTGGCCATAAGCCTGAACCAAAAACTACAACCATGCCACAGACCCAGACCCAGACCCAGAGCACAGACCCAGACCCAAACCCAGAGAGAAAGAGGCTCACAGAGAGTGGAAGCGTAAGGAATATGTAATATATGTAGTATATGGAAAGGTGGCAGCAGGAAGCAAGGATAAAATGGGCAGTGACATGTTTTGTGTGGGCCGCATGACATGTGGCATATGGCACATACACTTACATACACACACACACACACACACATCTTACATGCACAGCTGCATGTCAAAGGTCGCCGGAAACATTGTCGCATTCAAAAGAGGCAAAAGATTCCAATGAACCTTTTTCCGTATGCGTCACAATCTTAAGGTTAAATCTATTGATGTCAAAAGGTACTATATGATTAAGTATTATATATATATATATATATATTTAAATATACGTATATATAGTGATATATAAAGGGATATCCTTTAAATTAGCTAAAAGTGAATTTTAAATATATATTATAGGGTCGACGCATTATAAACTCAAAACTGACATCAAACGCAGCAAAATATTTCTATAAAAAATTTTATTGATTTTAAATACATTTTCTTTGCGGGGAGAAAGGAAAATCTTCAGTGGGAAAATTTGAGATAATTATCTCTATAAGCTATTAAATTAACCTTAAAGTTTGTGTCTTATTTTATTACTTGTTAAGAGCACAAAACTTTATTATTGTTTATATAATCTCTCTGTCTGTCTGTCTCCATTCGTATGTTATCAGCATTGTTTTGGGCCATAAGATTTTGGTTAACGACTGGTCACACCTTTTTTTTGGCCATATTGACAGCTTCATTTCCATATGCTAGTTATCAGTATTAATGCCAAACAAAAGTTCACACATAACAAAATTAGTTGACTCTTTCATAGGCTGTCGTCTGCCTCCTATCCGCAACCTAAACCCAAACCGAAAATCTTAGACACAAACCCAAAAATCTAATTTCAATCCCAGACGCTGGCTCAGACCTTGACTAAACAAAAGAGCTACAACAATCTTATAGGCCATTTAGCATGGCAGCTTATAGTTAATATTTGTTATTGTTGGTGTTGTTGTGGTAGAAGAAGAAGAAGAAGCAAAAGCAGAGTAGCATCTTATAACAGCTTCCCAATAAAGTTAAAGCTTTAAGCATTATGGTAAAAATGTCTTCTAATGACTCATAAGATTAAAAAGTAATTTTCTTGTTATGCAGCGCAAACGATTTTTGTGTTCCACCGTTAATTTTTATACATATTAATATTGTGCAGGGGGGGGAAAATGGGCAAGAAAAGATAGCGAAGAAGGTGGGTAGGTAGAGGAATGAAAAGAAAGGAGAGAAAAAAAATAATACCGAAGCAACCAAATAAACATAAATTTAATGCACAAAATTGGGTCATTATTGGCAGCTCCGTTCCCTGGGTTTCCAATACATATATATATAAATATAATATATATATATTTTTTATATACCAATTTTTTCTGTTTTTGTCTGCTTTTTGTTGTTTTTATTTTTTTTTTTTGGGTTGTCGTTTTTTTCATTTTCTTGTCTTGGGTGATGCGTAAAAAATTACGCCAAACAAATTCATAATTTTTCGTTGTATTTTCTTTTTATGATTAGCACGCCCTAACCTAACTGTTAGCTGTGTTGAAGAGGGGTGGGCAGGAGGGTGTGCAGGCAAGGGCGATACAATTTGCGCCCATTTATGTTCATTTGCGTTTTAGGTTAAAATTGAAGGGAGGCAGCTGAAGCTGATGTTGTGAGAAGGAGGAAGAGGATAAGAGAGGGAAGCAAAGCATTGGGTGTCGTAGTAGGCTCTTAATTATTAGCTAGGCTTTTTTATGGCCTGCCACACACACACACACACACATACATATAGATATTAAGCGAGTGGGTGGGGCCAATACGTGGACACGATAACTTTTAGGCTGAACAACACTTAAACATACACACAGACATACAAATATTAAGCGAGAGAGAGAGAAAGAGAGAGGAACTAGGCAGATGGGCAGAGTCAGGCGTATGGCAAAGCAATTTCTGTGGTTTCCAATTCAACGCACTCTCAATTAGAACGTCCAATAAATAGTCTGACGAGGGCGACACTTGTGCTGCGACACTTGGTGAATGTCTGTGCAGGCATGGGCAGGGGGCTAGAGCTGTGACTTCAACTTGCTTATGGCATAGGCAAATGAGTTGGAGGCAGCAATGGTTCGCTTACAACACTTAAAGAAGGCAGTGGGAGAGAGGGAGGCGCAGGTCTGTCTGTGTCTTGGGTGTTTGCTAGGGAGAACAGTCGGTGGCCGGGTGGAGTGAAAATGCCATGTGGCCTGTATCGCACATTAAACTAATTAACAATTAAACTCCGCCAGTGTCAGATATATATAAAAAAAAAAACAAAACAACAAAGAAACAGAACTACAACATTATGTTGCACATTCAAAAATTCCTAATGAATTAATAATAAAATAAAAAAATTTTGTTTTTTTTTGTCGCTTGTCGTCTGCCCCAAAATGAAGAACACTTAAGTGATGTTTGCCACAAAACCAAAATGACAGACACAACAATTAACATAATGTTGTAGCAAAATTATAGATTTTTAAACAACTTAAATAACTTGCCAGCAGCAACTGAGAGAGAGAGAGAGAGTAGGAGACACAGAAGTTATGGCTTAGTCTAGTTAAGGTTTCGATTGTCTATAATAATTTAATGGGTTTATATATTTTTTGGGGGTAATAATAGCATTAACGTTAATACAATAGCCATTTGTGTAATTAAGTTTTATCTGTTAAATGCCAGCAGCAGCAGCAGGAGAAAAAGCAGCAGCAGTAGCAGAAGGATATACTCTAACCAAAATCTACGCCCACAGTTTTGGATTTTTCACCTGAAAATTGGGCTCTTTATAGCATTATTGTCTTATTGTCTATTAAAGGTATACCAGGGGGTGGTGGGGGGTAAGGTTTAGCTGAGATATGAAGGAGAAACCTTTCATTGTCTTTCATTTTGAAAATGGCTAAAGCTGAAAACCCCATTGCTGTCCATAATCAACGCAAATCCTTTGCCTAATGCCAGTTTTGTGTCATACACACCGACTGCTAGTTGAGGTTAAGATGAAGTGTGGAGACGGGGGTGTATGAGGAAGGTGGGTGTATAGATGTAGGAGGGTTACATTGTCATTGTCATGGCTCTATGAAGCGCTTTCACCTTCTATATAGAGTATACTGGCCTGATGATGTCCTTTTTGCCTGTCGCTGGGGCAATAGCTGTGAGGGCGATGGCGATGGCTTTGTTGGAGATAGTGTGGTCCTGGCACCAAAAGCTGCCTGAAGCTGTGCGCTGTCTCCTTCTCTCCCACTCTTTTTCTATCTCTTTTTCACTCTATCACACACTCTCTCTCTCTCTCTCTCTGTAGTAGTCAGTCGCCTGGCCCGCATCGACATTTCGTTGCGAATGTCCTTTATTTTTTTTGTGTCTTTTGCTGATTTTGCCGGCTTAATGTTATTTGTATGCCCGTTGTCCTTTTTAGTTTACTGTTGTTGTTTCTAGGACGACTATACAAAAAGCAAAAACGAAAACGAAATCGCACAAAAAAGAAGAGAAGCAAAAATTGCTGTCGCTTTTGTGGTTGTTGCGATGTCTTCTTCATGCCCAAAAAGCAGCTGAGTGTTGTCCTGTTATCAGGCTTTACTATGTGTGTAGTCCTGGCACCGTTTGGCCAGCTGCCTCTCTCTTTGGTAGGCGGGCACATATGTGTTTGAGCCTCAATGTTGTAGTTGTTGTTCCTGTTGTTGTTGTTGCATGTCTGCGGTTGTCTTTTAGCTGCCTCCCATTATTATGTGAATCTCTTTTTTTTCTTTTCAGTTTTTTCTCTGTTGCCTCTTGCAGCTTGTTTGTTTGTTTGCTGAGCATGTCAACTTCTCTGCTGCTTCTTTCGTTTTTGTTATGTATTCCTTTTTTTTTGGGCTGTCCTGTATGTTATCCTGCGTCCTGTGTTCAAATTTAATTGCTGTGGGAACTGCACATATGAGCCACTCAGACGCGGCAGATTGGATTTTCAATCAAAAGTGGATGTAACAGATCCAAAAGGTCCTTTTGCACATTCAATAAACTCATTCGCATTGTGACTTTCATATTTCACCCCTTCCATTCCGCTTTTTTCTTTATTTTCTTTATGTTTTTCTGTTGCCTTTTTAATTTTTGTTAACAAAATATTATACAACTTTTAATGGGCCTCCAGAGAATCAAAAAGAAAAGAGGCTTCAAATTTCTCCAGGCGCCGCAACGCATACAAATTATGTGACATCAAATTGCAATTGATTCAATCGAAAACCTAATCAAATTTTAACTATGATTAAACTCAATTATAATTAAGTTTATTTACAGTTAAAGTAGTTAATAAATAGTTACTGGTAGCATCCTTTTTGAGCCTTGAATTGTGTTTTATTCTTGGCTAAATCATATCCTGTTTGAGCTTCTATTAGATAAAATTAGGCAGGCACTTAGTTATATCAAATAGAGATTTCTAACAAGTTTCCATTAGGCAGTGCACGTGGCATGTGGCATGTGGTTGAATAATTTTTGGGTTTTTTGGTGTAGCCGCATCCGCAATTTTGTGTCTCCCTCCCCCTTCTACATTACCCCAAAAAGCATTCTGCATTTCTGCGTCGTGTATTAATGTCGATAAAAAGTTGCTTACCACGGCCATTGCGTTTGCTATGTGGTGTGTGAGTGTGTGTGTGTGTGTGTATGTTGTGTCTGTGTGTGTGTGTGTGTGTGTCCTATTTAGCAAGTTGCAACATGCCGCATGCGGCATACTGTAAAAACGGCAACATCATTATGCGGCAAACACTTAATTGTCGCTCATATCTATGGCTGGGACAGGAGTTGCAACTGGAGTTGCCACTGGAGTTGCCTCTGTCTGCTGTCTGCTGTTTTGGCTATTTGCTAGTATGCTCGTACGCCATTTTCATTTGAAATTGGCAAAAAGCAGAAAACAACAACAATGAACACAACAACTGAAGTCGCATTGTCATTTCAGTTTTGTGCATCCAAAAACCACTCGAAGTGGCGCTTTTTGTGTAGCTGCAACTGATACAGAATTGGCTGTGGGTGCAACAACACACAGCAATGGCAATGGCAATGGCAATGGCAATGGCAATGGTTATGGCCCTAACAGTAGAAGTCGAAATGAGGTCTTTAACTGTCGACAAGCACTTTTATCATTATCAGCTATAATCAGCGTGTTGTTGTGGCACAAACCAAATGTCAAATGCGTTATGTTATGTATATGTGCTGTAGATAGTTTTCTGCAACATTGTGGCAATATAAGCAATATAAACTTGATATATATACTAGAGATATATAGCTAGATTTAAGCCAAGTTATAACTAAATTTAAATTTAAAATTTTTTTTTGTTTTACTTTTTAAATTTATATATAGAAAATAATGTTTGTTGTTGTTGTTTGTTGATTGGTTAGCCAATTCTCACAACTTGTAAAGCTTACTTATAGTTCTCTCTTACTAATGTCCTGCTAAGCCGACAATCCTTTTTGTCTGCTTCACTTGCCACACGAACAGCACACAGCAACAGCAGCAGCAGCAGCAATTCAGTTGTGGGGCTACTCCGGCAACAATTCTAAGCTGCTCATAGCTCTACTTCCCTCTGACCTTCTCTATTTTCCTTTTGGTAATAGCTAATGCTTTTTGGATAGCAATACAGACACACACACACACACTCACACACACACTCACACAGAGTCATAGACAAAGAGCAGTACTCAGTTGGCTAATAAATAGAAACCCTTTTTCGTCTATTGCAGAAAAACCCAGCCAGCGGCACTTTTTCTTGGCTTAAAACGACAAAAGTTTTTTTCTAATAAAGGTTTGCTCTTGTTTTGGCCAAATTGTCAATGAGAGAGCATAGTGGTAGTTGGCTCTAACTGTAGTAAGGAAGGAAGCTGGCAAAAAGCCTGTGCTATGTCTGTGCCTGTGCTGTTTCCCCCCCTCCTCTCTTCCCTTTATTGAAGTTGCACATTAAACAGTCAACTCATTGTCGTGTCTGACGTGTCGCGGCATTTGAGTCAGTTTTAGTTGATCCAACAGAAAATTGTACATGTTGCCCACTTGAAGCTATAGCAATGTCAGCTAACGGTTTCAAAAAGTCTGATATAGATATATACAGCTGGCATGGAGCAAGAGTCGAGAGTCCAATGTGAATAACAACTCCTAACTGGAGGTCATTTTTGCAGTCATTTCTTCTGCTATGAAGATATATGACAGGCTCAGACGAATGCCTCTTGACTAACACTATTAATATGATTATCATGATGATGATGACGATGATGATGCTGTTGTTGTTGCTGCTGCTGCTGATGACGATGATGATGATGATGTTGTATCAGTGAGTTGAAGACAGACACAATAGTGGACGACTGCTTCAGGCTGCTTTGCTTTCTACCATTTGCTTTTAGTCTTTTGAAGTAATTTGTTGCAGTTGCCATTTTCTGTTTTGTAATTGCTTATTAATGTCATTGTGCCCCAGAGTAGTAGTATAGTGTACACTACACTACACTCTACTATAGTGTAGCAGCAACCATAACTTCTTCACTTCAAAATGTTTTTAACAAATTTATGCTAATGTGATTTTGCAATTAAAATGCTGCACAATGAATGTGCCACAGCAAAAGGCAAACAACTATATAGTAAATATATATACGATATATATACATATAAGGGACGGGAAAGAGAATGAATATTTGATTGAGCGGCATAATGCACAAGTGCCAGGCGATTTATAATGCCTCAGTTCTAAGTACAAGTATGTCCAATGATCAGCATCAGCATCAGCATCAACATCAGCAACAGCATCAGCCACATCCGCATTTTGTGATCGCTCTTAAATCATTTTACCATATGTAAGATATAAGAGAAAATACCAGCTGTACATGATGCTATGAGTGTTTTGATATATACTCCAATACCTCCCCCTACACCTCCCTTCAAATACTTTTCTACAAGAGGCAGTGCGACCGGCAATCCAGTTCACTAAAAGAGTCACCGACAAATGATGATGAAGTTGTTGTCGGCATTCGAATTGGGAGTAGGAGTAGGAGTTGAGAATTGGAGTTGTAGTTGTGGAGTAGACACAAGCATTAGTTTTACCATTTGGCATAACGAGCTGTCAGAGATTAGTTGCCCCTTGCTGCTGCCTGCCTCTGTCTGCATCTTGCTTTTCGTACTATGGTTGACTGAGTGCAAATTAGCCAACTGATTATAGGCGCTTATATCTTATCAATCATATCAAATCCAATACTAAATAACTGAAAGTTAACCATTAGGAATTGTTATTTATTAACCATTCATAGCTATAGTTAAGATTTTTGCTTATATTTTCTTATATTAATGCCCATTGTACTTGACTGCGCGACTTTTAACACCGCATCGTTTTTCTTACATTTCCATTTGATGTCTCTCTGTCTGGCCTTTTGATCTTAGCGTGTTTTAGTGCAAAGGCAAACAACATTATTTTCAGCATCTACTCTTGCTCTTTTCTTGCTCCTTTCTGCTTCTTTTCCTCCCATTTTTTTGCTCCTTTCTTCCTCATTTATTACTCAATGCATTTCGCCTTGTCAGTTTCTAGTGTTTGAAGCTACTTTAATGACGATTTCTATTGCAGCCTAGAATGAGACTATGATTAGTGTATAAAACCCACAGATCTATAAATATATATATATATATATATATATATATATATAAATATATATATAGTGAGATATATATATAGACAATTTTTGCTTAATTATTGTGCGAATTCGTGTGTGTAAATATTTAACGATTTACGTACTTTATTTTATATTGTTTTTTATTGTTTGTCATAAATTACTTTAATATTTAAATTGTGCATATTTCATATGGCGGTGGGTTTGCTTTTCAATGCGCATACGCCCCATGTGGCAGCAGCAGCCGCAGCAGCAGCAGTAGCTGTAGCTGCAGCAACAGTAAAAGCAGGAGGCGGCACTGACACTGGCACAACACACAGTCACATCAAGTGGCAGCCATCACATGCAATGTGAGAAATCATGCATAAAAATTTATTATGTTCAAGCGCATGTTGCAACATCATGTTGCCTGTGCCTCTGCCGCTGCCTGCTGCCTGTGCCTGCTGCTGCTGCTGCTGCTGCAACCATCATAATAATATCAATGCCAGCAATGCACAGAGCGCTCAACATACAACAAAAAAGGAAAAAAAAAAACTGAATCAAACATGTAAAAGCTGATCGAACCACAACGAAGAATAAATACCCTAAAAATAATAGAAAAGAGAAAAGAATTTTCCACAAATGATTTTTTCTTCTATATAGAAATGACTATATTTAACTGGAATTTAGACTCTTAGACTAACTCCAGCATAACCCTTGGCATTCAGACCCGTCACCATGTAGGTGGTGCCAGCGGGCGCTGGTTGATTATCCTTTGCTGCAGTTGTCACATAGAGTATGTCCAGATTGGGTCCACCAAAGCAAGCTGAAGTGATCTGCTTGGTGGGCAGCTTTATCTCAAGTAGAACCTTACCAGTTTTAGGTTTTATTTTATAGATGGTGCCACCATTAAAGGTGCACACATAGAGATTACCCTCGGTATCAATAGTCATGCCATCGGGCCATAGATTCTCTTTGGGAGTATCACCGCGTAGATTATAGACAACCCTAGGATTTGTGGCATTACCAGTTTGAAAATTATAATCATAGGATTTGACTTCATAATCAGTTGTATCTATATAGTAGAATTTCTTGGCCTTTTCATCCCAGGCCAAACCATTCGAGATGCCAACATCAGATTTAACCACTGTGGTGCTGGTGCCCGCTTCCCATTTGAATAGTTCGCCATGACGATAGAGCCATTGATCTCCCACATAACGCATGGTGCCACCAAAGAGACGTCCATATGGATCAGTCTTGGCATCATTCAGACGATTCTCAGTGAAATTTGTTTGCACCTCGAACAAAGTGCGTGCCACTTTTGCCACAGGCGACACTCCATCCCAATTGACAATGGCAACGCGACGCTCACAGCCCACAGCAAATTCCTGGGTATTGCATCTAATGGGCAGCACAAAGGAGGCTAACTGTTCATCCTCGATCTTTGCCTTATACACCTTGTTCTGTTTGTAATCATAACGCAATAATCCACCTGCCTCAAGATCCACATAATAGAGACTCTGCCTGCCCTGGTCCCAGTGTGGACCTTCGCCTAGAGCTGCAACGGAGTCGGGCAAAGCTTCCACTTTGAATGAGATTTGATTTTGTCCTGTGGTTCTGCATAACATAATTGAAGAAAAAAAAAAACAATTACAAAATTTTATGACAAAATTCCAAAAATTTATGACAAAAATTCCAAAAACTTGTGACGAAAATTCCAATTGAATCTTATAAAAGAAAAAAGTCAAGGCATACTTGATGTTGCAAAGCTTTCTATATAATGGATATAGCCGTTATATATATTTGTATATATATATATATATAACCTAATGCCTTTGTTTGCCGCTGCCACAGCGCAAGGTGCAGCAATGCAGCAAACAGCAGCGCAGCCAACGTTAACTGCAGCGGCAACATCATTTGAACTGTCATTAAACTTTGACTATCATCCTTTTATTATTTGGAGCTACCGTCTCTGCCCCTTAATGCTGGCGCTGCTGTTGCAAGCATTTGTTGTTGCTGCCAATTGTTGCAGCATTTTCTATATATAAATTTCAATTTTTTTTACATTTTTTTATATATTTTTTATTACTTTTTTTTATTATTTATTTTTTTCTTTTTGTGTTTTCTGCATTGCGCCTGCATTGTGGCGCTGTTGCTTTTATTTTGTTGTGCTTTGTTTTGTTTTGTTTTGTTTTGTATTCCCTCTGCCCCCTACCCAACAATGTAACACGTGAGTTCAGCGCAGTGCACGGTGCCAGTTGTTGTGTTCGTTGTTGTCGTTTAGCCTTTGTGTGTGGCTGTGTGTGTGTGTTTGTTGCAGGCCTTTACAACACACAGCAGCAGCAACAAGAGCAACATAAAAAACTGCTGCATGTTTGCAATATTTGTGTTATGAGTTTTTACTAGTGCTACACACACACACATAGATTTCAGCTCATGCCTTTTACATTCACTCTTATCCGCACTGCCTTTTCCCTACTCTCTGCCCCGCTCTCTCTAAGTCTCTGTTTCTCTTCAACATGTGTCGTAATAGACGTCCTTTATTATGGCCAGTTGCATTTTGTAATATGCATTTGTCAACAGAAAAGACGCACTGCCAATGGTTGCATGCAGCATCTACAGGATTATTTTCTCTCTCTCTTATAACTACAGCATATGTGTGCGTATATATGTGTGTGTGTGTTTGTGTGCTATGTATACAGGTAAAATGTTACCTAACGAAGGAACTTATATGGTCAAAGCAACTCAAGCAAACTCGTTAACTTAGTTATTTGTCTTTCTATGCAAATAATGACAACTTTCATGCCAAACAAAAAGAATTTAAATTGAATTTGATATTAAAATAAAATAAATAAAAAAATAAAATAAAAATATTTTGTATTATAAAATAGAAATACTTTAAAATATACATAAATTTAATAAATAATTTGAATCAATTTATTATTATTTTGTATAACAAAAAATAATAATAAAAAATAAAAAAATAAAATAATAATAAAATAAAAATATAAAGAAATAAAATAAAAATAAAATTTCATATTAAAAAATAAATAATATTTAAATTATACACAAATTTAATAAATAATAAAAATAATTTTGGTAAAAAGTAAAAGTAAAATAAATATTAAATTTTATATTAAAAGAAACAAAAATTAAAATATAAAATTTAATAATACAAATTTATTTATAAAAATATAATAAATGAAAATATAAACAAATTTAATAAATAATAAAATTAAATTCATTTTATTCATTTTGTATATAAAAAAAATAAATTAAAATAAAATAAAAATATAATGGTGTATTATTACGCACTTACCTTAAGTATATATGTAGAATATAAAAGATAATTAAATTTTTTATTTTATTATATATTGGTAAAAGATGCTAAAAAATTATACATAAAATTTGATAGAGAAGGCTAATTGGAGGATGAAGATGATGCGTTTGAATCAGAGTCGCT
This sequence comes from Zygothrica quintamaculata, assembly GCA_037044455.1. Taxonomy (NCBI): domain Eukaryota; kingdom Metazoa; phylum Arthropoda; class Insecta; order Diptera; family Drosophilidae; genus Zygothrica; species Zygothrica quintamaculata. The sequence goes on along the minus strand of JBAMBS010000186.1, from coordinate 441,112 downwards.
ATGTTCATTCAATGTGTGTGCGGTTAAAGAGAAGAAGCTGGCTCTACTTGCTTTTGTATCACGTATAACTGCCACACGTTGCAAATGCTGTAAGCTTTGTGCGGATTCCTTACGTTTTCCCATTGATTTCTTAAATTCATGACTATGATATGCTTTACGTAGACGGTCTTCCAATGTCTCTTGTTGGAATATATCTTCATCGAAGTTGGTATCGGCCGTGGGATGCAAGTGTCCACCACGTTTCAGATATGCTGCCAACTCCTCATTGGTCATATTCTTGGTCTTAATAATTTCCGTAAATGCAATCTTAGCCTCCAATTGTTTGGCCTGTGAACGTTTCAATCTATAGAAATCCTCTCGTTCAAATTCTTCCAATTCACCAAGTATATAGGCATGTGTATTAAGCAAACGTGGTATAACCACACACTCCAATGCATTAACACGCATATTGGTCTGCCTGGAGCCGAGCATTAACATGCGTATCATATACTCAAAGGATGCATATTCCACAATATGAGCCAATGCTTGCTGGAAATTCTGGCGTACCTTTTGCACCTGCTGGCCACCGCAACTGAGTCCTGCAAATGGGAAATCTCCTTGTTCATCCGCTTGTAACTCAAAGTAGTTTAAGGTGATGCCAACAATTTTTTGCGTACGTTTGGTTAGAAATGCTGTTGCCACACGGCTATCGGCCACTATAATTGGCTTAAAATCAGTGCCCAATAGATTTGCTTTTGCTATGGAAAAGATTGCTGTACGCATTTCTGTATCAACTTTCTCTTCCTTATCGGACATTTGTTGTCGCAATTCTCTTAGCTTCAAATCGATAGCATCTCTTTTCCGTTTTAATAAGCCAACACCACGTTTTGCTCCCAATATCTTTTGTTTCATCACCACCTGATTGGCGCGTGATGGAAATATTTGCAGCTTATCGTTGTTAGCCATTTTGTTAAGCTTAACCTATACATCAACCTCCTCACTCCTTCTTAGCCTCTATCTCTTTGCCTTTGATATTACTATTGGATATACAAAGGCGTTTGATCTTAATCCAAAAGTCTACTAATCTCTGTGTATATTTTTCTTCGCAAAAGGAAACTACAACATGGCTGTAATATAAAATGTTTTTGTCTCTTGTTAACACACACACACAGACACATATATATATATATATATACGCTCATTGCAAAAGTTGTTTTTCCAATTTTTACAATATTTTCATTGCATTTGAACTGCCATAAGGAAATGTTAGCATTTCTCTTGCTGCAACTTGCTGCTTGTTATGATTTCAACTTGTTGCACGTGAAAAGCATAACATAATTTTAGCGACTCGTCTGAGTGCTGCTCAAGGTTCTTGGCCCTAAAATATAATCCAGGCACGTAATACCATTCCCATTCTTAACCACAAAAAAATAAAAATAACAAGTATTATAGTAATACGGAAGTTTGAGCCTGAACCAGCCAAGCGTACCAGAAAACCCTAAAAGCAAAACCCAATAAAGGCATTCAAAAAACCCCACAAAAAAATAGAAACGTAACTAAAAGCAAGCCAGAATATTGTGCAACAACTTGAGCCAACAATATATATATTTTTAATGCAATTCTTTAACTGTAAGTGCTTTAATTGAAACACAAGCAGCAATTGCCTTTGGGGCAACATCTGTGTTGGTGTTGGTGTTCGCCACGTTAAATCAGCGCACGTAACCAGGTTGAGAATTGCCAAAACATATGAGAAATGAAGTTAGCTTTTTTTCCCCCTCTTTTTCTTCTTTTTTTTTTAACAATTTTCAACCAAAGTTGTTGTCAGCAAGTGAAAATCAATTGCCCAATGCCTGCCAGGCAGTAGTTTCTATACTCTTTCATTCTCTCGCTCTGCCTGTCACTCTTTAACTGGCGCTGTTTTAAATGAAAAACGCTGCAAAACATGTCACAAATATCATTTTCATGTCAAACTGGCAATAAAATTGGTTAAGGAAAGCTTAAATAAAACACTTTTTAGCTGGCAGACAGAAGTAACTAACTTATTTAATAACTATTAGAGTAGACTCTAAATGCTTCCATTTATGAAAGTAATAACTGGTAACAGGTAGAAGTATATGATTTATATTGATGCTAAAAGATGCAAAAGCTAAAATGTTTTGTAAAATCATTGAATTTATATATTCTTATGTATATATGCAATAGTATGTTATACCTAAGGCTAACTGACTAAGCATCGTACAGTAGTTAAACAACTGCCTGTAGAATGAAATTAACCTTTCACAGGGCAATAGCATCGATTCAACTGGACTGTTTGGACTAAAGCGCAAAATGGTTCTTCAATATAATTTATAACTTAAAATAGTTCAGTAAACCAATTTACACAGGCTATGCATTAGTATATGATATGAAGAACACTTTTAAAAAATATTATAAAACGAAAAAGGTTTAAAAAAAATTAATTAATTAATTAGCTTATTTTTATAGCATTTAATAAAGTAATTATTTAATAATTTATAATTAGTATTATGTTTAAAATTCTTTAAAAATTCATTTTTTTATTTAAAGTCAATTTTCTAATAAAAAATGTGAGTTAGAATATGAATTTTTAGTAATATTTATTTTTACATATTTAAACAAAAAATATTATTAATATATCTAAAGCGAAAATATAATATTTCACTCCTAATATAATAATAATACATATCTCATATTATAAAAATAATATTTATTGATTAATATAACAGCTTCAGTCGTAAATTGAGTTTACTGTGCCATGTGCAAAAAGTGTGAGCTACGATATCTGGTAGGATTTGGTTAAAGTAGAGCCTTGACTAGGAACAGCTTTAACTGTTAATAATTTCTTTAATATCCGTTTATATAACAGTAAGAGAGATAATTAAATTTGCTTATCAGCTGATTAAATGTGGCTTAGTTAGTTTGCATAAACAGCCTGAAAGGGAAGGGGCTAGGGAAGGAGCTGCGACAGAGGCAAATAAACTGTCGTTCTGGCGCTCAGAGCCAGGCGCAAAAAACAGATGACAATATCCGGTCTACAAGTAATATTAACTAATAATGATAAAATATAAAATATATATATATAAATGTGTGTATGTATATATATGTTTATATATTTATAACAAAAAAAAGTCATTCAGTGCTGCGCAAAGTAGCGTAAAATCTGCTGGAAGCTATTGAAGAGCAAAAAGAAGGCAACAAAAACGAAACGAATTGAATTTCATTCAATTAATAAATGTGAGAATTAAATAATTGCTGCCACTTTTTGTGGCAAAAGGCAATTTGTGCACGCACATAATGCTCACTGTACATAATACATGCAATTAAAAATATTGTTGCAAAGCGATTATTTGCACAGATTATAATGTTAAAAAAAAAAAAAAATAACAAAAACTATATATAGTTTATAGTACTATCATTAAAATATGCTGCAATATTGCATGCAATAAAAAGCTCTAAAGAATTGATAATAGAGTTCATTATATAAGACTTATGGAAGTTTATATATATTATGTAATATAATATTTAAACATGTTGCAATTTGATTGACTTTCCATAGTATTTTCTTCCTTTTTGTTCTTAGTGCAAGTTTTTCCTTTAGTTTTTCCACCTGAGTCTGAGAGTTAACAAGATTTTTGTGTGTTTTGTTCCTTAAATATTTAAATTTGATATCGTGCGTTGGTTTCATTCGTTGCTTTTGTTGCTTGTTTGCCTTAAGAGTTGTCGCTTACATGCAAAAATGGTAGTGGCACAACAACAACAACAATAACAACAATAACAGCAGCAACAACTCTGGCACAAAATCAACTTCAAATCACGACTAACAAAATACATGCAAACAAACTGTGAATGTGGTTATATTTATGCCGGCGGAAACAGCAGCAGCAACAGTAACAACAACAACTTGGACAGACAGCAGCAACTGCTGCAGTGTTACTGTTGTTGTTGCTGCTGCTGCTGTTGCTGCTGTTGTTAGCTGACGGTAGTGCAAAGTTCCCACCAAGTGGTGGAAGCTAAACAAAACGTGTGCAACAAACTAAGCCATTTTTGTCGCCGCCCGTCTAAATACCAAACTTGGCTTATACAGCAGAAACAACAGCAACAACCCAACAACAACAACAACAGCAATAAAGTGAACATGTCCTGCGCAGCATAGAGGAGCAGCAACGAGACATCAGAGAGAGAAAAAAAAGCCCAAATAAATCATGATTCATGACCAAAAGCCACAGAAATGCCAAAAATAAAAGCAAAAATTGCATAAAACTTCGTAACAAAAACAAAAAACAAGAAGCAAAGAGAGAGAGAGAGAAAAAAAAATAAAAAAAAAATATAGAGACTTTTTAAATGGAAGAGGCGACGACACAAAATGTTCGTGATTCGGCTATGACTTTTGCCGAGGCTCCAAAATGAAACAAAGCGAAACAAAAATAATGCGAAATATTTTCAAAAAAAATGGAGAAAAAATAAAAATGTGACAAAGTAGGGAATCGTTGGGTTAGTTTTGGAATCAAGAGTATATATATGTATATATATTTATATATATATGTATATGTGTGTGTGTTTGTGTAGCATAGTGTGAGCTGCTTTTGGCCTTTGCTGTTATGTAGTCGCAGTCATGTTGGCCATGTTTACAAAATGTGCCGTGTGCTAAGCATTTTTATCACGCAAGAACCTTTGCTGTGCATCCTCTGCCTCCGCCTTTGCCTCCACGTCTGCCGTTGCCACTGCCTCTGCCTCTGCCCCTGCGCTTGTGACTGAGCCAGAGACTGAGACAAAGCCTGAACCAGAACCTTAGCCTCAGCTGCAGCTTTTAACGCTTTCGCTGTCCCTGGCTCTCGCTCTCCTTCTGCCACAGCTTTAGTTTAATTTTTTTTTGATATTTTTGTCCTTTTGCAAGTTCCTCATAAAAATCATGTCGTCTGCTGTTGTTGCTGATGCTGTTATTGCAGTTGCTGCTGCTGTTACTGTTGTCTGATGGGCTCTGTGGTTGCGACTCTAAACGATCGTTTTGTCATAATGCGACATTTAAGGAATTTTTATATGAATTCACTTAACGACCTGCCAAACGATGAAGCTGCAGCAGATGAAGCTGCTGATGGTGATGAAATTGAAGCTCAAGTTGAAGCTAAAGTTGTAGTTGAAGCTGGTGTTGCAGCTGAAGCTGGAATTGTAGTTGTTTTGCGTCGATCCTGTTGCTTTGTTTTGCTGCCCTTCATTTCAAGGTGTGGAATTGTAATTATTGCAGGCACAATGGTTGAACTCTATATAACAGGTAGATATATAAGTTAAATCAGATATTTATATATATATCTATATTGTTATAGGTAGTATATATATATAATCTTTACTGTATTTCATGCGCCTAAGCATGCAGCATATATCATTCATGCAGCTTGTCTGCCATTTAAAATGCAAAAAAGGTTTTGTCGTTCGCTCTTATGGTAAAGTGTTTTTTTTTTATTATAAGTAATCTCTTCATAAAGAACAGCAACCCACTGTGCAGCAGCAGCAGTCAGTCGTAGTCGCAGCAGCAGGCAGATTCACATTAACAAGCAGACGAACATCAACAACTTACAACTTTGTCAGGAGCGCAGCTTCAATAATGATGATCAACAGGCGGAGTAGGTTGAACAGCAGGGAAAGTTGCGGGGGAGGGGCGGTTGAGAATTTCTGTTGCCACAATCAATGAATTCTTACTTTTTTTTTGCCTTAACTTTTGTCTCTCTATCTGCCACATATGCTACACCTTACACTCTGCTGTTTTCCTCTGCCTACTACTTTTTACCTTTTCACATACTTCAACAACTTTAGTTGCTGCGGCTGTTGCTGCGGCTGTTGCTGCTTCTTGTTCTTTTTTGCTTTTGTCTGTCCTTTGTCTTCATGCTTCCTTTGGCTACCTTGGCCAGAAGAGAGACAATTAACTTGCTCGTTGACTTTTAAAAAGGCATTGGCTGACATTTTTACGCGTTTACATGATTTTATTTGGCCTTTTCGCTTGGGTCTGCGGGTCCGTGGGTTGCTGCGTAATTATGGCACGTTAAAGTGTTAATGTGCCACGTTAAGAGCCTTTGTGCCAGGATCTTTTCTGCCTATAAACACATACACATATACATATATAAATTTCTTAAGCAACAGTTGCAGTTGTGAACTGTAGAGCTTAATGCCTGATGAAGATATTCTTAGTCACAATCTATTATAGTTGCACTCATATTTTAACAGTTTTTAGTAATATGACCAATTAGTAGCCTGTTGTCAACTGTAGCAGCAACTGAAGCAGCAACTGGGACTGCAACAGCAGCATCTGCAGAAAGAACAGTAAGAGCAAAAAGTTTTCAAGTTATAAGCAAGCAGCTGTCTTGGCCTAAAGGCACAAAAAGCCACGTTTATTTGCCTGACAATGTATGAAACTGGTTTACTCAATATATATATTGTTGTTGGTGCAGCAGCTAATCCAACTGTAACTAACTGTAAGCCTAGTTAAGGCTTACCCATAAGATGATTCTACATTGACTAGGTGCTGTCTATACTAGATGGTTAGTTGGTTAGATGGTTAGATTGTTGGATGCTTGGACTGTCACCTGCTCCGCATCAATTGACGTTATTGATTCGCAGCCCACAATTTGCCGCCACCCAATGGCCATAAGTTATTATGTCTGGGAGAACAGGTTCTAACCTGGACATGTATAGATTGCTTTTACCAGTTGGCAGTGCCTCTTTGCCTATGCCATGTGTGCCGCCTGTTTCTATTTCTCATTTTCATTCATATTCACATATACTCATACTCATACTTACACTCATACTCATACTCACATTTATACTCATACTCATACTCACACTAATACTCACACTCATTCCCATACTCATTCTTATGCACATTGATATCCTCGAGCTGAAACCACCTCATCTTTATCCGCCTCTTAAGGCGTTCGAGAAAATTGCATGACAAATAAGTTTTGTGTGTCGCAGACAGTTGACATTTTTTATACTGAGTTATATGAGGCTGTCTCGAAGCAGCAGCATGCAGTATGGGGCATGCAACGTTTTCTCTACAACCAAATTCATACCTACCCCCCTTCCCTTGCCAATCTGATACAGCTTCAGGCCAATATACGCATTCAAATGGCTGAGGAAAAATATTGATTTTTATAAATGCGAGCCACATGCAAAGTTGGCAGTTGTTAAAGTGAACCAATTGCCCATTCAGTTAACAACTAAACGACGCTCTCTCTCTCTCTCTCTCTATTTTACTTACTTTCTCTCTCTCACAGCTTTGTATGTAGCTTATAGTTTAGCTATGTGCGCCACGAACTATTTGCCATCTATTTATGCCTTGAATTATTGCATAATTAAAGCATTGAAATATTGAAGCATAATAAAATTCAACTGCTTTGATTAAAAGTGCATAGTTAAAGCGTATTTAAGAGTTTAATTACTGTACTAAACCAACTCTAATCAGTCATTAACCTATTAAAGGTACATCAAAAATTCACAAGAATTTCATTTAAAATTCCTCAAATTTTATTCACATTGAGTATTGAGTGTATTCATTTGCTTTTGCAGTTGTAAATCAATAAAAACTGCTATGCGTACTGCTACAAATTGTACCAAAAAACACAATAGGTACCAAACAGCAATGTACCAAAAACACAACAAACAGCAATGTACCAAGTACCAAAATGCCTACACAATCCCTAACCGAATCCCTAACTAAATCCTGAGTAATAGTCTAGGCATTTTAATTGAAATTAATTAGGCAGCACATAAGACATGGCTGGTTAACTTACAAACGAGTTTCAGTTAAGTCAAAGGGAGCTCAAGCCTGTTGCCTAGGGGGCAGGGCGTAGGGGGTACTGCTGGGTTCCTGGGAAGTGCCGTTAACGACAACAATAAGCATCAACTACTTCACGCCAATTGTTGACAGTCACTCACAGACAGGCAGCATATACAGACTAAACCATGATAGAAGGGGCAGAGTTGGCAGTGGAGACATATAGCAAATATGAGAGTTTGCAATTGCAGTTGCAAGTTGCAAGTAGCAGTTGCAGTTGTATGGGTGTGATTATTATGCTTGTTGTTGGTTTGTTGGCTGCTTGTTGCCGGTTGCTGGTTGCTGGAGGTGCGCCGGCATTTTGTCATACAGCAGCGGCATACGTAGTATGTCAATCATGATGTAGACGACCGGCAACATGTGAATCTTTTCCACATGAGCATTAAAGGCGCTCAGCTGGAACAGTAACAACAACAGCAACGACAACAACAACAGCAGCAGACGTAGCAGCAGCAGCAGCAGCAGCAGCAGCTATAGAATGGCAACAAATGTAATGCCAACTGAGGCGACGCACTGCATTTGCCATTTATGACAGTTGAAATGTCAAAAGAACAACAAACAGAAGGCGATGACGATAACGATGAATATGGCAACACACCAGCAGCAGCAACATTTGCAAGTGTTAAATTCTCCTTTGTAGAAATGACGACAATGACAACGTCTTCATGTGTGCAGCTGTTTTTGATCTGCCACAGTTTGTGCTTCATTTCACCCCCACCTCGCCCTCCTTCATTACTCCCCTCCACACATAAAAAAGGGGTTTGGCTTAACGTTGACCTCCAGTAGACACACACTTGATTGCTGCTTCTCCTCTGCTTCCTCTCTCATGCTGGTAGTCATAACTCATATTAAGGATGTCTTAAAAGGATGTTGAGATTTTTATTACCTTACACACTCATACACACACATCAAACAAACACACACACACATCTATGTTTTTTATGTTTTTTAATGAGCTCAAAAGTAATTTTAGTGTATTTTTCTATGCCTCAAACTGTTGTATGCTGCGCTCAATTGTTGTTGCCGTTGTTGTTCTTGTTGCTGCTGTTGTTGTTGTAGTATTCTTCCTCTTTTTTGTAGCTTTTTAGCATTTTAATTGTATGCAGTGTGGACAGATTTGTTGAAATGCTTGTTAAAAACACATTTCGATGTCAAATGTGTAAAGAAAAAGAGCAGAAAAAGAAGTAGAAAAAAGCAAATGGGAAGAGTATATAAGAGAAATGTGGAAAAGACAAGTGAAGAGAAGAGAAGAGGAGAGAAAAGGAGAAAATAGTCAGCTGAATATGTTATTTGAGTAAGAAGCGCGAAAGGCGTAAAAATCTGCGTAATTAAATTTTATTTTTGGGTTTCAGCAGCAGCAATGGAAACAGCATCAGCATCAGCAGCAGCAGCAGCAGCTGGCAGCAAGTGTTGAGGGATTACTGTTGTTGCCTCACATCATGGTCCGCTTGCTAATTAGCTTCACTGTGGCTCAGCGACATCAAAGCTGCGGCACGTGACGGAACCCAATTGAAGTACATTTGAGTGGGTTGAATTGGCATTAGAATAAGATGAGGTGAAGGGTGACAAAGTAGAAGTGAAGGGAAGTGAAAGGGAATTGAACAGAAGAAGACGAGCTGCCTGTCAGCTGCCAGTTAGAGTGTGTAACTGGAACACCTTCTTGGCGGTAACAAAACGGGCCAAGACAAATCCATTGACGCCTGTCAAATTAGCAAAGCAAATTGCACATAGTCAAATTGAATGCATGCATAAGTATATGTGTATATATCTATATATATGTGTGTGTGTTTATGTGTGTATATTTGTTGTTTATCTTGTGTTATATCTGCATAATTTTCGCACACATATTTATAGCAGCTCTTTCATATAGAAGCGCACTTATTTAGGCTTGTTCTGGCGCTCAAGTGGCACTCGTTTTGTTTGCTGCTGTTGTTGCCCTTTTTGCTTGCCACTCTATATGCCACATGTCCCTTATCTGCCACCTCCTCCTATACCCCATATAAAAGCATATACACACATCATTGCTACTTATTCATTTCAATTTCACTTGACACTGTGCTGTGCTGTACTGCGGCATTGCGCTTTCATCTCATTTTTCTCTCAGTTCTCAATATGCACTGGGCTGGACTGGCAACACATGGTGGCAAAGTCATCATCATCATCATGTAGCCAAGACAGACAGACAGACAGAGAGACAGCGGCAACATGCAATGCTTGCCACTCAATTCCAAAAGCAAGTCAAGCAACAGCCTTTCAAATAAACTTCTCACATCTTATAATAAGTATTGCAGTTGCAGTTGCATTAACATGGCGTTGATAGGCCACAAGGGGGCAGCTTCGGTCTCAAAGGGCGGCAGGTGACAATTTATGTTAAAGAAAGGGTTATGAAAATATGATTTAGATTTAGAATGCCAATAAGTTGCATTAATTCTTAAGCAACTCAGTAGATTACCATTTCGCAGTCAAGTTTATAAATCAGTTTAGCCTTCAACAATTACAATTTTCCATGGCTTTTCCTTTCCTGAAAGTTTTATTGTATTGAACAATTGTTCAGTTTAATATATATATACTTGAAACATTAAATGTTATTGTTGTTGTTGCTGCTGTTATTACTGAGCATCTGACATTTGCTTTAGTCACAACTCCATTTAAGTATGGGCCATGTTATTGGCCATAAAAATGCGCAGCGTTGACAAATTTCCTATGAAAATACAAAACATATAAACACATTAGATGTCACAAGGGATATATATGTATATATACCTGATATATATGTATAAATTATATATACATCATACATTAAGTGAAACATGAAAGATCATTGCGACATTTATGAGTTGCATGCAGAGCTGCGGCAGTGGCAAAGACAGCGGCAAACTTATCACGTCTCAGACAAGCAACAACATCAAAAACAAACATGCAACCAAACAGACACACACAAATCATAAAACTATTGGACTTCTTAGGGCTGTACAGCTATTAGTGTATCTATATGACCATGCCCATAAATTCTTTGATATGCCAGAAGATTTTAGGGCGTTGGATTTTGGTATGTCCTCAAGAGAATTTCTTTTAACATGTTTTACAAGCAATCAAATTGCATTTTTCACATTTTAATAGAAAGAAACACACATATATATATATATATATATATATATATATATATATATATATATATATATATATATACACATATATACTCTTACATACAACACTCATATGTCATAAATAGCAAAAGGATTACGTGTTATTCTATGGAGACTCGTTTCGAGTGCTAGAATTAGATTTGTAGAAACTGTGAAAAGAATTCACGAGTTGCTGCTAAAATCTCTCTCCATAGAGATATGTAGATATAAAGAGATAAAAAGAGTAAGCTGAGACAAAGCGTTGCCTTATGTGAAAGTTCAGCTGGGGTTATATTTTTAGTAGCTTGTTTGTTGTCTGTTTACTGTTGGCAATAAAATTTATAAGCGATTTATATAGAGGTTTTTTTATAGGTTTCATATAGGTTTTATATAGGTTTTAATGCAGGTCCAAGTTCATGCAGGAATAATATATGTACTCAGGTAAAGTAAAGGGTATACAGCTAGTTGTATTTTCGTATTTTTTTGTGTCAATTCTGCATTGTTGCTGCCACATTTTATGTGTCCCCATAGAAAGCATTTTTTTTTTGCTGCAACTCATTGCTGCTTCATTCTGCGCAATTTGACAATAGACAATGACAATTGATGGCCTTCAAGTTGCTTGTCTTCTTGGCCAAGTTGTATGAGTCAAGTTGAAGGCAATGGCAGTGGCAACAACAGAGGCAAATTACATGCATTTAATCAAACGCGTTTGAGTTTTATTTTGTGTTTGCTTTGAAAGTTTTCAACGCTCAGTGCTGATAACGAGTTTTGTGCATTAAGCTCTATTATAAGGCCCAAATATAACAGGCAACGCAGGAGCAGCAGGAGCAGCATGTGTATCCGAATCCTTGTCGAATCCTTGTCGTTTATCTAGCAGACAGACGCACACAGCCAGCCGCATGCCTCCTGCCTGCCTCCTGCCTGCCTCCAGCTGCCTGAGGCAATATCATAGCTCTGTTGGCTTTATTGTAGTAGGGGCGAATGGTAAAGTGGCAGGGAGTGTATGTGTATGGTGGGAGGAGAGGGTGGGGGGATTGTCATTGTCATCTGCGAAACACTCGTTTAGTGTAATTGGGCCAATGGCACTTTCAGTTACACCCACGCAACTAACGGGGCTGAATGTTGGCAACAGAAAGTCTGGCAACAAAAACTGAAAACTTTTTGGTTTAGGCAAGCACAAAAAAAAAATCACCAAACAGAGATAGACGCAGAGACAGAGAGAGAAAGAGTGAGAGACTAAAACCCAAAAACAGACAACGATTATATATATTTATTTTTTGGCCCAAAGTTTTCTATATATATTTTATGAAAGGCAACAGCCAGACGGCCAACAGACATTCAGACAAACAGACAGAGCAATGCGAGCGACATTTGAGCGACACTTGCAGTTCACAGAGGGAGAGACAGATAAAGAGAGAGAGAGAGAGTGAAAGAGAAGTGGGAAGAGAGATACGTATGCTGAGTGAAGTTCTAAGTTGAGGTTAAATTTCAGTTCTGAATTGTATAAACTTGCAGACATTGAACGTGCCTTGGCCAACACAACAACACACAACTACAACTGTATGTAATTACATTTACAGTTACACTTTCACTAAACTGTTGCCAAAAACGAAACGACCGGAAAGTGGAAGAGGAGAGAGGAATAGTAAGTAGAATCTATTCTGCACATGAGCAAAACAATAGTTAAAATTTTTTGTGTAATAGTTTTTGACCCCTTTTAAAGTGTCAACTTTGAATTGCTCTGCTTTGAGCCCTAAAGTTTATGGTCAACTTAAACGTGGTTAAACACTTGCAGGTGTCAGCTTTGAGTTATGCGTTAAGCAGTCGACAAAGTAATTAACCAAAAGCAACAGATTTTTAATTTGGCTGAAACCAAAGTACAATTCGATTATGAAGTAGAAAACTGTTTATTATATATTCTACACTATATATTCACTATATATTCAATATATACTCACTATATGTTGACTATATGTTCACTATATATTCAATATATATTCACTATATAATCATTATATATTCACTATATATTCACCATATATTCACTATATATTCATAATATATTCAGTATATATTCACTATGTATTCTTTATAGGTTCACTATATATTCAATATATATTCATTATATATTCACTATATATTCACCATATATTCACTATATATTCATTATATATTCGCTATGTATTCACTATATAGTCAGTATAGTGTCCCTTTATGTTCATTATATACTCATTATATATTCAGTATGTATTTACTTTATGTTCAGTATATATTCACAATATATTCACTATATGTTCAGTATATATTCACAATGTATTCACTATATATTCACTATTAATTCCCTTTATATTCATTATATATTCTCTATATATTTACTACATATTCACTATATATTCAATATGTATTCACTATATATTCGCCATAAATTCCTTTTATATTCATTATATATTCCATATATGTTCAGTATTCACCTTATATTCACTTTATATTCAGTATATATTCATTATATATTCATTTTTCATTCATTATTCATTCATTATAAATATAATGATATAGTGCACTTAATGAATATTACATTTCATGCACTTCATTTGGCACTTTCACTTTGACCTTTGCGCCAAGTGCTGCAACTAAGGTCACAAATCACTTCAGTGTCAAATTAAGCTCAGGTCACAAATCATACAACTTAAGACGCTGTTAAGCAACTTACAATATATATATATATATATATATACATAATCCGATCTGCATTAAATTGCCGTTGTGTTTGCAGTTTTGAACTTTCACTTTTCTTTTTTATTTTTATATTTTTTTCTTTCTTGTATTTCTGGTCATTTGGTTTTGTTCTTTTGGTCATTTCATAAGCTTTGGCCAAAAGCCTAAGGCTCATAAATTCCAACAATGAGCATAAGTTAAGCAGGCAGAGAACTGTACAAGGTGTTGGCCATTAGAAATTCTGAAATTTTGCTTTGTTTCTAAGTAAAAAGGAAAATGGAAAATGCGAAGAAAAAAGAAGGAGCAAAATTTCGCACACTTTTTATGCAGTTGCTGAACTGTTCAAGGACAATTTAATTATGCAGCCTTATTTTAGCAGACGTTTTGTGTTTTTTTTGTTTTTTTTTGTTGTTGTTGTTATTGCACACAGCTTGCACTTCCGTTTCCGTTGCCGCTGCCGCTGCCACTTCCGCATCCGCTGCGTCAGCATTGCTCATTGTTGTTATTCTTGTCTTTGGCAGCAGGCTGTTGCTGCTGCGCCGGCAGCGTTCATGAATTGCACACAGAATTGCACTAGCAAAAGTTTTTCCATTTCCTTGTACCCTTTGGCAAACACCCCTCCCCGTCCCCCTCACCCTCACCCTACTGTACCCCCTAATAGGCAAACTTCGCTCTACGGCGCTCTAATGGAACTTTAAGCTAGATTAATTTTTTAATTAGTTCTTTTGTTGTTGTGCATTCGAGTGCTGTCTAGAGCACCAAGATTCTTGTTTACCCCAACTACCCCCCTGCTCCATCACTTTAACGACTTTTGCCACATCTTTTACCCCATTCCCGTAAAGATGCTTGGCAAGTTTTCCATCGTCCTTCGAAAGCCTCGAAGCTCATTTGTAGTCGTATCCATTACACGGGGCGCCATCGCATGCAAAAACTAATTTTTAGTGCACTTTCTTTTTTAAGTATATATTTTATATGATGCGTTGCCAACATGAAAGTAGTTATTTATTTTATAATTAACACACTTCTATATGTTATTTAAAAGAGTTAATTTTTAACTAAGTTTTGTTTAAATATTTATTTATTTTTTATTTAAAACAATAAGTAATTTATCCTAACTGGATTCTAAGGGAATTCGCTTTAATATACTAAAGTGGTGACTATTTTAGTTAATAACTAACTCCAGCTTAGTTAAGCTTCAACTGGTGTTATAAAAATCTTAAATTTATAATGTACGAAGGATTTTAACCATACCAAAAAAGACAGCTGCAAGCCTTAAAGCTCTCAACTGGCTATAATAAAAATCGCAATTTTATTGGTTCAAGCCAAAAACGAAAAAAAAGCTGGAAAAAAACGGAGAAAAAACCTTAATTAAATTTCCGTTTCAATGTGTCAAAGTGTGAACAACACAATAATTTGGTTCTTTATTAACTGCCGTCGTTGTAGGCGTGGCAGCAGCAGCAATAGCAACTGTAAGGACAGCAGTAGCTGGCAGCAACACCAAAGGCTACAATCTAGGCAGCAGCTGCACGAAATCCTTAATAAAGTTAAGCGACATGTGTGTGTGTCAGAGTGTGTGTGTGTGTGTTGTATGTGTATGTATGTGTATGTATATATGTGTATTTGTGTGAGAACGCGGCTATATCCTGCCACCGGAGGTGTCAATTTAAAGCCAATTTAATTTGTGCGGCTGGCGGCTGCTTTACCAACTGCCCCAAAGAACTTGCAACACGCATTTTAAAGTCGATTGCAGCTTGCAGCAGCAACAGAAAAACTGAAAAAAAATGAGTTCAAAACCAAATTCAAAGTTGGTCACAGCCAAAGGGTAAGAGAGACGGAAGACAGCAGCAATTGGGGGAGGAAGGAGGAGCAGTTGTGCTCTGAGCTCTCGTCTGGAAATTACAATTTTTAACTGCGTCTGTCTTGAAATGTTGTTGTTGTTCTTGCTGCTTTATGTTGCTGCTATTGCTGCTGTTGTTGCTGCATATGCCGCTTTCAATTAAAAGCCATTGGGCAATGCCATGCTGCACACTGGACACTGGACACTGGACACTGGACACTCGACACTGGACTCATGAACACAGACTGTGGCACATTCATGTGTTGTTGATGTTGTACTTGTTGTTGTTGCTGCCTTTTATCCGACGCATTCAAACCAAATGTGACAACAATGGCAAGACAACAACAACAACAACAACCAACAGTAACAGCAATAACAACATCAATAACAACAACAACAATCAACAAACAACATGAGGAACAACCAGTGCGACCTAATTTGAAAGCCAATTTAAAGCTCATGCAACTTGCCAGTATTATAAAGTGCAACGGGGTGTGGTGGCATGCAACTTCAATAACTTCACTCAAATGGATAAACGAGCCTTTTTGTCTGTGTTGCAATAACGTTACTCAAAGAGTGTCTTGTTATGTCTATGAGGCTTAAGTACCACATATGATGCAGCATAAAATTGAAAGATTGATGGAATCTATAAGGATGTATATTATCTGTATAGTCTGTTCATTATTAAACTCAAAAGTTCATTATACAATGTGCTACTTGAGTTGCAAAACTATTGCTGAATGCTTTGTGGCAAGTAAAATAGTCTATGGACTGCTCTGGGAATCTCTCTAAGTGAATCTTCTGTTAAATTCTGCAGTTAGAATCTGCTCCTTGGAAATTTTTTGAGTAATTTTGATGGAAAAATCTCCCTGGCAGATACTTTAAACGCTTTCCTTTAGATTCCAGAATGTTCTTTGAATCTTCTTTTACCTTTTGCTATAGGGATTATCTATAGAAAATTCTCCTTGGCAACTCCCATTAGAATCTGTCTTAAGGGTTTGCTCTGTAAGCTTTGTTTTTGACATCTCTTATTGTAATCTTCTATGGGAGTATGGTGAAAAGATACGCCATTGGTATTGACCTTAGGGAGTTGTAAGTGGGAGCTGTCTTTGGAATGTTCTAGTTGAGTTTTCTAGTAGTATTTACCATGGAAGTCTGCTATGCAACTTTGGAATCTGCATTTATATTTTACTATTATCAGTTTGTATTGACATCTTCCATTAAGATCTGTAATAGGTATCTGTATTTGGGACATGTTTTTGGGAGATGTGGCTGAAAGCCCCTACTGGAAACTGTTATAAAAAGCTGCTGTAGGGATCTACTTATGAGCTCTGTTATGGGGATTTTCATAAGGAAGTTCCTACACTTAGAATCTATTATAAACATCCCCATAGAACTCTGCTATTGGGAACTGTGTTTAGGTTTTCCTACTGTGAGGTTCAAGTAAATCTTGAGCTCATTTAAAATTCAGTTATTTAATAACTTATTCAAGGTGTATATATATAAAGATATGTTCGTCTGTATATATATATCTGTTTATAGTCCTAATTTCCTAGCTTTCCCCTGACTTAGACATGTTCCAGTTTAATTTTTGAACTTGTGGAAGAAGTTGATACATTGAGTACTTAGTTGAAGGAAGTAAAGAGCATAAGGAAGAGGTGAGGGGCGAGTCATGTGTGCACTAGCTGCTACGAAGGAAGCTGCTTAGAAAGTCAAATTGTATTTTGTAAGTGGGTAAAACTGTTAACCTGGCCGATAAACCTCTACGGCTTATTCGCTTGTCATGTAAAACAAAATAACTTGAAGCTGCAGTTTCCTGTAAAAATGGAAAATGGCAAATAGCAAATGGGAAATGGGAAAAGTAAAGAAATGGGCAAAAGGGAAGAGAAATTGCAAGTGGCGACAAGTCGAGAAGCCTTTGTACATTTTCTAGTTACTCGCAGTTACTTGTTACATTTACTATAGAGAATCCCCAACAACTCAGCTCCATCTTCTTAACCTGAGAGAAAACTTTTCTCTACTGATTCTGTTCTTGTTCTTGTTGTTGTTGGTGTTGTTTTTTTTGGGGTTTTTTGGAGCGTTCAAAGTCAAAGACAAACTGCCGTGTATTAAATTCAAGCCAAAGACAAAATGCTGCGACACGTAAATGGAGCAAAGCAGCTCTGACCCTTGGCAGAGGCAGAGCGGTAGCAGAGGCAGTAGCAGTGGCAGAGGCAAAGAGCTCCGGAATTGGATTTAGTGTTTTGTGCATGAAATGGTTCGTTTGCTGGGCAAAACTTATCTAGCCAGGAGCTGTAGCCGTGTACTATATGCTGGGATTGGATTGGACATCTTCTGCTGCTTCTGCTGCTGCTGCTGTTGCTACTGCTGCTTCCTTTGGCTTGCCTAGTGACATAGTTTTCCGCTTGGGAATGTGTCAGTGCGGGTTGGGGGTTATATTAAAATTTCTGGCCGGACAGTTTTATTTTTAAACCACCCCCTCCCCCAACTCAAATCCAGCCACATTGTGTGCCACCTTTTTGCAACGTGCTACATTTTATATGACTGCAACTGCAACGGCAACGACAACGGCAACTCCTGGCATTATCCACATCTTGGCCCTTTACTCAGTACCGTTGCGCTATGCAAAAAGCCAAGTTAGTGGGCACTGAGTGCTGGCTAACAAAAGTTCTGCGCAGTCAGTTGACATAAATTCTGTTAGCCTACATTTCTTTTTTGGCCAAAATTGCTTACAGACAATGCACAGGAGCAATGCGCTATTATTACCCATTTTGCATGTTGCTGAAACGTTGTTGTAGGCGTTGCATCACTTCTGCTGCTATCTCTTTCTCTCTGTCTCTCTCTTCGTGTTGCAATGAAAGGGCTGCCAAAAAAGCAAGAAGAAGAAGAAGAGGGCTTATAATAAACCATTAAATGCAGATAATTCCTTAATTTCACTTTTTATGGGCCAAAACTAACTGCAACTAGCGGAAAGTTAAAGCTAATTTTTAAGAAAAACTTTAAGTTGAAATTAATGGTGATAGTTATGTTTGCAACATGTAAATGCAACATACATCAATTTTTTATTTATTTAAATTTATTAAGAAATGTTTTTCTAACATTTTCTTATTCATTTTGTAAAGTTGTTTTGCATTTTTTTTATATTTTTTAAACCAATTTTGGGGATACTATCTGCAGGCAAACGCCTTGAACGCTTCCCAAAACCAGGCAGAAAGTCAATTAATTTCATCTGATAGAACATTTAAAGCTGCTATATACATTTTTTTAATATTTTTTATATAAATAAGAGTATATGTAGGATATATTTCGTTCTTTATCTACATCGTTTTACCCATATAGAACACTCACAATATATCTTCGATTGGCTTGGCAAACTTTTTCTTCAATTATTTCCCTTTATTTGTGGCGCATCAAAAATATCGTTTTTATTATATAATTAATTTCATATTTTTTCTATTATTTATTTGCACACTTTAAAAAAAAAGTAATTTTAATTAAAATAATACCAACTTACTTTGTGTGTGCTGCAGCTAATGGCTAATGGGTAATGGCTAACAGCTCCATTGGGTCGATTCTGCATGCAACTAAAAAAAAATAAAATAAATTTAATTATGCAAAAAGTGCGCTGCACTCGCCACTCGAACAAGCGACCACTTGGTACCTAACTGAACCCATAACCCCTACTACCCTTGATTGTCCATAAACCCCAAAAACTTAACCCTCAAACCCCGGTGCCAATACCTTAACTACACCCTACCGACCCCTCTACACACCGCATAAGCAACGGAAATTATTTCAATTGTATGCACTCGAAGGCAAAGAGCAGGCACTGCAACAGAGAAAAAAGAGAGAAGACTAGGGAATGGTTGGTAAGGAGAGGGGTGGTAGAGAGTGTAGACAGAGTATAGTAGAAACGAACATTTCAAGAATACGCTGAGCGGCAGTCAAAGCACCGGCTAGAGGCAAGTGCCACACTTAGAAGCAGCTGCAGCAACAGCAGTGCTATGACTGGAATTGGGACTGGGATTGGGATTCGAATTGGACATAGGAATCCACACTGAGCATACAGTTGCTGCTGCCATTGCTGTTGGTGCTGCTGCCGCTGAGGTCGTCGACGTGGCCATTTGAATGAGGTGCTGACTGACGTTGGCCAGGCCAAAAAACGACAGACCAAAAAAAGTTGGCAATGCCAAGCAGCGATTTTCAACTTCAAGTGCTTTCATGAGGACAACCTGAACAGTGAGAGAGAGAGAGAGAGACTGGCATAGTATGAAAGGGGGTAGGGGCGTGCAGCAAGAGGTAACCTCTCTATACTGGTCTGGTTGGTGGTTAGGCTACCTTTAGCGCTGACTGAGTGGCTCTTTTCGGAAATTCAAATTTCCGATTCTTGATGATTTTATTTAAATTTGCGTATTCGAGTGTTTGTTGGAGGCACTTGAAGTGCCGCCGACTGAATGCCTTTTCCTCCCTTTCCTCCTCTCTCTACCCCTCTGTCTTTCTCTGTGTGAAGCTTTTAGCCCTGAAGCAGCAGCAATCGTTGACTGGCTTTTGTTTTTTTTTGTGATTTTTTTTTTGGCGAAAATTGTTTAAATTGGCTGGAATTTCTGCGTACAAAATTGGCCAAAGTCTTTTTGGCCGAACTCTCAGCACTCGCACTCAGCTCTCAGTTTTTGGGCCAATTAACATAGTGCAGCTTAGCCATGATTTATGCTCTTTAGCCGCAATGCAATGCTGTAGCCGACAAACAGTATTTTTGGGGCAGAACCCTCATTATCATATCAGTGTTAAGTACATGAAGGCAGCAGCAGCAAGGGCATCAGCAGCAGGGGTAGCAGCCGCAGCTTAAGTCATGTGGCAAGCTTAAGTTGAGCGGGCGTCGAGGTGTAAACATGTTGTTGACTTGCACCACAAGCAACATGAGCGAAGGTCAGTCGAGGCACCAATATGGTGGCTGCTGCTGCTGCTGCTGCTGCAGTTTAAAGATAAGAGCAACTCAACACACGTGTCCCATCATAGAATGATTCCTAGTGGAAGCAGCAGCAGCAACAACAACAACGTGCAACATGCTGTGATCTGTACGCGTGCAACATTCCCATTAGGCAAATGTGCAGCTGACTATTTTGCCTTAAATAGGCGTGGATGATCTAACTACGTTTTCTACTATTTTACATGTTTCCGCCCCTTCCCCTCACACTAACTCCCTTTATCCAATTGGTTGTTTATTACGGCTTCTAATTCCGCAACGGATCGTATATATATATTTATATATAGGTATATAGATATGGGAGCGTGGCTAACTTAGATTTTAGATAGTCTTATGTTTCAGTTTATAGTTGGAAAAAAAAATAAACGATGCTTTTTTGATGCCCAACTTGGTGGTCATCATTTGTAGCCACGTTAAGCCTCTAATGGTATAGAGAGAGATAGAGAGAGGGGGTGGGGGTTGAGGTTGAGGTATAGACAAAAGTCAAATAGTTACCCTTGTTACTTCCGTCGCAAGTCTCGTATTACATGAAACAATAAATTTCCCATAGAATACACGCGGATCTCTTTGTATAGATGCTATCGCCGACTAGTTAAGTTGATTGGTTGTGCGTGTCTGTGTGTGGGTTATGTGTGGGGTGGCATAATGGGAAATGGAAAATGATATGACAAATTGCTTCGAAATAAACCAAAATAGTTTACAGATTGCCAATCATTGTGCAGCTGCATTCAAATTATGTTTAGAACAGCGGCTAACTCAGACAAAGGGATATATAGAGAGGAAGAGAGGGAGGTAAAGGTAGTAAGAGGGGTTCAGAATTTAGACAATCTTTTTAATGTTATCTGACAATAGACAATAGTTTCTAACCCATATACATATAAAGCCTATGCTTCGCTTTAATCACATATGTTTTAAGAGTTATATATATCAGGCCTTTGGCATCAAGAGCATGCAACATGCCCCAAAAATGGGGGGCAATTGCCATGCAAATAGTGGCAATTGCCATGCAAATAGTGGTTAGACACATTTCGAGTTAGTTATGCCACCAAGTGCCCAATCAGAGCCACAAACACAAGCTCTAGTGTGTAACCCACTCATTTGACCGCTGGCAAACACTAAGAGAGAGAGAGAGAGAAACAAACGCCTCCAGTTGTGCTAGGTTTAATTGCGGTTGCCACCAAATTGCATCTGAATATATAGTATGTATATCTATGTGTGTGTGTGTTTGCGACATAATATAACAGTCCAAATTATACCACTTATTGCACTGAGCTCTACCCCACTCCCCCTCTAACCCCTCAGTCACATCAGAAGTTAACAAGAAGCGACCAAAGCGAGAAACCAAAAGCAAATTTACAATTCGCCAAATGAGCGACAGACAGGCAACAGAACCAGACCAAAAAAACATTGTTGTTAGTGTTGTTGTTGTTGTTGTTGTTGTTGCTGTTGTTGTTGGTGTTAGTGTTTTCGGCACTTTTCGCCTTGGCGTTGTCAGCATGGTTAGCAGAGATCCAGATCCCAAAGATAAGTTCACTCGACGGGCACAGCTGCGCCGAAAATTGTTGGCATTTTGCGCATGCGTCGCCGCCGCCACGTTGTTGCTGCAACTTACTGCAACACACTACAACTAAGGCAGCGGCGCAGACACAATGACAGAGCCAGAGACAACACATAGGCTAAGTAGTGCCTCAGCAGCAAACCAAGCAACAACTAACAATCACAACGCACAGTGGTACAACATAAAGCAGCAAAAGTCTGAAGGATAATTTATAAGTTCAAATTTTAAAGCTTATAAAAAGCAGTTTAGAGTTGCTATATTGAAACCCAACTCTTATTAAGTTCTATTGCCAAGATAACAATTAAACATAACTGTTTATAATTAGTAAGCTAACAGCTTGTTTTCAACTGGAAACAATAATATATTGTGCCACTGTGCAAGAGCAATTTGAATTTTGTGCTGTTCTTGCTTAAGCTGAAATTTTCAGCACCTCCAGTTAAGCTTGAACTGTACTGGACTGTATTGTATGTGTGTGAGTGTGTGTGTATTGGTGTGTGTTTGTATTGCTGGCATGGTGTATTGGGAGTTAGGGAATGTGCTTGAAAATTAGCTGAAATAGTTGTAGGTACAAATTTTAGGCACTGTTTTTTTTTTGCTCCTTTTTTTCATTTGCTTTTGGCAGCAACTCGAGGTCGATCGTGTTGCTGTTGTTCCTGTGACTGTTGCTGTTGCCGTTGCTGTTGTTGGTGCGTGTGATGTCAGGCACCGTTAGCTTGTGGGGCAACAACATGCCCAGTTGTATGTGTCAATGTGGCCTTTATACGTTTTACACTTGAATTTAACTTATTTTATTTCAACTATTTGCAACACTTCTAACTACACTTCATTTAGTTGCTAAGGAGGGAAGTATGTTATAGAGGGGAGTGGGTATTACGATATTTGTTGCCGGTGTGCATAATTTATTTGACTATAATTACAATTAATTATAGTAATTATGTTGTTTTTAGAGACTCCAACTCCAACTCCCAATGCCAACTCAATTATTTGAACGCACAGCACCTTCCGTTCCGTTTGCAACATGAAACAAACAAAACAAAAAACAAAATGAAATAAAATAAAATACAGCAAAAAAAAAAGTTAATTTTTTTTTGTTGTGGTTGTAACATTCAGGCAAAAGTTGACTGTGCAACACTTTTCCCCCCTGCATTTTCCTTAACTTTCCGCAAGAAGCAGACAAAACAGAGTCGAAAATAACATTTGGTTGTGGCGGCAAAAACTTTTTCCACGTTGTGGCAAATAAAGAAAAAAAAGGAAAATACTTACACATGTATGTGTATGCGTGTGTGTGTGTGTGTGAGAGAGAGTATGTTTAACTATCTGTGTGGGCGTACGACATTGCATCTAATGGGCGTGGCTGACAACACGCGTTCAGGACGAGAACCTAAAATTGCAGGAAGCGCAAAAAGTTAGCGGCCAATGTACATAAAACATCAGCGGGTTATGACTAATTGTGTGTGTCTGTGTGTGTGTGTATGTGTGTGTGTTGGATGGGTATGTGTAGCTATGCATGTTTGTGTGTGTGTGTGTGTGGCAACCGCAATCAAAAGGGATATTTAATTGTGCCTAATTAGCTAATTTATGTTGTTGTTGTATGAGTGGCAGCAAAGTGTTGCTCTAAGCATATTAAGCCCCCACTTTTCCCCCTCCTCTACACACTCTTACCTCTACTACATCCCAACGCTGTCATAGTGCTGCCACACATGCTGCCATGCTCTGCCACAGTCTTTTGCCAGCAACATTGTCATATGCAGTACATGTTGCAGCCATGGGGTTCACTTGCGGTTGTGCTCAGCTCTCTGTGGCATGCAGCCGCTGCGGGGGAGGCGCTTGCTCATTTTTGTTGGTCTGGTCTACACCTTTTTTGGGTTATGATATATTATATATACTAATATATATTCTCAACTGATTTCTGCTTTCAAATTAGTTGAAATGAAATCACATACACAAAGTTTCCTAACAGTTGCAGACGAGCCAAGGACCTTACCCCTTATTATGGGGCTTAAATGCCATAGCAAGTGTGTGGCACGATGCAAATTTTTATACTTAACAATATAAGTTATAATTTTGCAGTTAATCTATATATTTATATAGTTATATATAGTAAATGCTTGTACCAAGTTGTAGAAAGTAGCAGTAAGTCTTGGCTTAAGACAGTGAAAATTGTTGCAGAAAGTTATGGAAAGTTCCTTCAGATCTAAAGTTAAACATTTGATTTGTATGCTAGTTGTTTGTTAACACATTTTCCCTGCTGAGTGCTTGAAAGGGGGAGAGGGTTAGGGGGGTTGGATTTGCTGACACTTGCAGCATTTAAAATGCATTGGAAAATTTTTACTGCAAAATTGCTTATCAATAAGAAATTGATTTGATTTTTTTCTTCTTTTATTTTCTCTTGCAATTTTCCTTGTTTGCTGACTGTTGCACGTCAAAGGTAACGGCACAAGGACAAACTGTGTATATATTTGTATTTGTGTGTGTGTGTGAAGTTACTCATTCACTTGCATATTCTCTTTCTGGCAGAGCACACTCCTGTGCGGCCTTATGCCCTGCTGCTCTGTTCGTGTTGCTGTTGCATTGAGCCTGACCTAGTTGCAAAAGCGCTTGTTTGCCTCCAAAGTCAAATTGAATGAAGCCAAGCCCAGGCATTAACAATACTAAAAACAACAACAACAACAATAACTGTATGTGGCTAAAGCAACAATGCCTAAACGTACATAATAATGACAGGCAGCTTGGGGCAGGTCTATGCATAAGAAGCAGCAGCAGCAATTGTTGCGTTGGGATAAGGTGGCGTTGGGGTTGGGCAGGGGGGGGCAAGCTCCTTGTGGCTTGTCAGTTTTTTACATAAATCGATATATATATTATAAAAAAAAGTAGAGAAAAAAATAGAAACAGGTTTGAAGACTTGCTCGTCCATTGTCTGACTGAAGGCAGGAAGGAGGAGGTGCGCGTACTTCTTGGCCTGTCGTTGGCCTAATGCGTTTAATTTTTCTTGTGCTACAATTTGCTGACACCACACAGCTATACCACAGCCATGCCACAGCTCCACCAGCAAACCACAATGCCATTTATACACCTTCCCTCGCCCCTACCACCATTGTCAGCTGCTTTTGTTTGTCGTTTGCACGTCGCCTGCGCATTTTTACTCTCATTTTTTTAAGCATTAAATTTTATTTCGCGTTTGGCATTTGCATAGAAATTTCATTAATTTTGTCGTTCACTCTCGCTGTCTTCCTCCCTCTATGTGAAAATAAATGAAAAAAATTGCCAGACAAATTTTCCTTTTTCGTCCTATATATATATAATAAATTCAGTTAACTGCTCCTTAGCTTGGTTCAATAGTTTCCGCATTGAGAGTGTCTTGCGCCCGTCACCACCCCCTCGAACATCTACAAATTTTCACTTATTTAACTTGTATTTAATTTCATTTAAGCTTTTACAAATTTTTGCTTATCATTGCTTTTCTTTTTTTTCTACTAACTCCGTATTTATTATTTCTACTTGGCTCTAACTGTCTTTGCCAATACTATATTATAGCTTGTTGTTGCTATTGTTGCTGTTGTTGTTTCTTGTTTCTTGACTTGTCATTGCCCGTGGGGGCCTTTTTGCCTTCCTAGACAAATAGTTTGAATCGAACTCTCTGAAACTCTTCAAGCTGTCAGTTGGCGCATTGTAATCGGTGTCTGACCCGCATTAATTATAGCTCACTGACATGTGATATTCACACATGCCATATACACACACACACATACACATCTATACACACGCACACATATTTATACACACACTTATATATACAGTCCACTTGAAGTCCATGGCTATGGCACTTAAGCCAGCTTCATGTGGACAGCAAATGACTTGAGCTGCCTACGAGGCTCGTTAATCGATATATCTTTTTCTTTTTTCATACTAGCAACTCTTTCATACGATATATATGTCTGTCTATATGTCTGTCCAACTGTCCAATTGTCTGTTGTTGAAATTGAGCCGTGTGTCCATGTCCAGAGCTCGTCAAGCTACTCCAACATTGTGTCTTGTCCACCCAAAGGCAGCAGCTGCCTTCTCTCTCTCTCTCTGTGTGTCTGTCTGTGGCTTTCTTTCTCTTCGAGTGAGAGACAGTCACAGCCTCTTTCTTTCTTTTTTCACAATCTTTTGTTATTTTGTTCTGCTTTATCTCTTTTGTATTTTTATTCATGTTTATTGTTATTTACTTAGCTGTGAAAAAACGAAAGTTGTTTCACACCTTTTTTGACCGCACGCAACTCGTCTTCAGCCTCGTCTTCAGCTCATCAAGTACATCATTTGCTGGCTCTCTTTTTTATGGGTTAAGTTCAATAAATAAACACTCTTAACACACACACACACACACACACACACACATACTTACATATATATAGAAATATATATCACAAAAGTATCTATAACATTCGATGAGAATATATATCTATTGATATTTGTCTTCTAATGGACGGCGCTTCACTTTCTATTGTCTGTTTTTAAAGTGCAACATTTGACACACATTTTGTGGCACATTTTGTTAAGTGAAGTATGTGTGTGTGGCACTATAAATAGCAGCAGTTATAAGTGATTCTATCCCTTCTATCTTTCAACTGCCACAAAAGTGAAAGATGAGCAACTTGCTGCTGCTGCTGGAACGTGGGAAATTTGTGTGTGGAAAATTGTGTGTAGGTTGCACTTAATCTAAATGTAAAACATTTGATTTGATTGTTTGTTGTTGACTGTAAAATGATACAAATGTTGCAACAACTCTATGCTAATTAGAATACTATCAAACAACAAATTAAATTTTAAGTGCAACACTTGTGGCATGTGCGTTAACAAATCAAAATGCCATTTGAAGCTATTCAATCCTTGCCTCTAATCTCAGCAGTTGCAAAGCAATGCAAAGCTGATAAACTAAGTGAAGGAAAACAAAAGCAAAAGGCAGAGGGAGAAACATACAATTTATATACTCTAATGTCAAAAAGAGATAGCTATATGCATTTTGCATTGCTGCAAACAAACCTTCAACTTCAACTTGAGCATTGAGCATTTTTAGCATTTACCAAGCAATTTTCCAACATTTTCCGCTGACTACAAGTCATTATATTTGCGAGCTGAATACACACATAAATACACACATATATATATATATACTAATACTTATATAAGTCTAAGTATGTATAGATAGCTGTTTGGATTGGTAGTTGTTGTTGGGCAGGAAACAGGAGTCCTTGCTGTTGACTGGGTTGGATGCTACGTTTTGTCGTTCAGTAGGTAAGTAATCTCATTATAATAATGGGAACAATTGATTTCTGTCTGGCCAGGTTGGAGCCACTGGCTTGACTGACTCAGTGACTGACTGACTGACTGACTGACTGACTGTCTGACTGTTTGGTTGACTGTTTGGCTGACTTGGCAAGGACTTGACTGACAGCTACGCTTTTGCTGCAAAAGCAGTCAATAAATGTACAACGAAGCATAAAGAGAGAGGGAGAAAGAGATATAGAGAGGGAGAGAGAGAGAGAGAGCTGTTTCCGGCCATAGACAGCAGAAAGCAAAGGCATTGGCAATGCTTCCTTCAAGCCAGCACTCAATCATTCCTTCATTCCAATGGCGCAACGAGGTTGCAAGATGGAGCCTGTCCCAACAACAACAGCCCGACCAACCGCAACGACTTTCAGTCAAGTATCGTAGCTTGAGGTCCTTCTGGCGTTGTTGCTGCCACTGCTGTTGCTGCCACTGCTGCTGCTGGTGGAACCATTGTTGCTGCTGTCTTCGACATGCCAGCGATGATTCTTTAGTGTTGCCGCTGATGAAATTATAATCAAGGGAATATATAATTTCTTTCACCTGGTTACATCGACAACCCATCATACCCTACCATAGCTCTCTACTACTGCCCCTCCCCCTTCCCCCATCGATATAAACAAAGCCATCAGTGAGCTCTTGGCTGACACAGTAGAGCAAGCTCCGCCCAGCAGCTATCCTTGCTACTTCCTGTACTGCTTCATGCTACATCCTTCGTCCTTCCACTTTCAATGATATGATAATTTGCTTTTGTTTTCTTGGCAGCAGCAAAACTTTTGCTGGCTGACTGAGCAGCAGAAGTGGCAGTGGCAGTGGCAGTAGCAGCGTCAGCTTAGTAGCAAGTGCTATTGTTGTTGTTGTTGTTATTTTGGGGGCAAGTTGCTTGTGGCATGAAGCATTGCATCGATTTCTTTACATAACTGTGCCACACGAATCATAGTCAGCTGTTATTTTGTTTTGTTCCAGCTATTCACTTTTTTCTCTTTTTTTTGGGGCTGCCTTGCGGCATTTTCTTTTTTTCTTTTTGGGACCCTACACACACACACACATACTAGCACACTCCATTTGTATTGCTTTGCCCTGATTTATCTTGTTTAGCAATTTCCATTCCCCAGAAATGACATTCAAATGCAGAAGGCAAAAAAGAAACACTCTCAAAACCGAAATCGACCGCATAATGTGCCACAATTAAATTACAATAAATCATATTCACATCTCTCTCTCTCTCTCTCATACACTCTTTCTCTATCTCTGTCTATCTCTTCTTTTCTTTATACACACTTACTCTTTCGCATTCAGCAGTGTAATTAATCATTTCTCTACTCTCTACTCTACTCTCTACTCTTCTCTCTATATAGAAGTCTCTGTATTGTGCATGTTTTCTATGTGTTATTTTTTTTGTCTAACATTTTTCTTTGCAGCTTTTTGTTATTCCTTTCTCTCTCTCTCTCTATTTATACTCCGCATTGTTACTGCTGTTCTTTGGCTGCTCTTGACTACAGCTACAGTTGCTGCTTATTTGGCTTCTAATTAATACCTCATTTACTTTGAGGTTCAGTTATTGAGGTTTTATAACATACTCAGTCTGATTTCATTTTGATGCTTTTCCCTTTTTGATATTCTCCTTTACTCTTCGTCTTATTAGAAGTTCATTTAAGGTCAACAGAGTATTAAATAAACTTCATAGTATATAGTTCTGTATAGCATAGTTATAGTATAAGTTCCTAGTTGATTTCAGTCTAGTTTATATATAGTTAAAATTTGCTCTTCCTTTAGGCCAAGACCCAAACTAAGTTTTGGCTTTGTTTAAACAAATTTCTGGGTACGGCAACGCTTTAACGCCTCATTATGTGCCGTGCAGAAAAAGGAAACAAAACAAAACAATGTGATAAAAAATAATATAACAAAAAGTAGAGCAAAAAAGAAAATAAAGGAAAAACATTTCCACACAATGCCCAACGAATTAAAAGCAAAATTAAACACATTCAATTAAATTGTGTGCAATTTTTCGGCACAACAAACACACCCACACACAGCGCACACACAGACAGACAAAAGGTAAGCCAACTGCTGTGCTATAGAACCCCAAAAAAAAAGAACTCAACACACAAACCCACAATGCCAAAGCTCAATTCCAAAACCCTCCCTCCCCACGCTCCCCAGCAACCCCACAAAGGTGAAAAGTTATGCCGTTGACTGTAACATTGCCATTACCTGATGCTACAATAAGGTGCGTGTTTTGTCTTGTTGTTGTTGTTGTTGTTGTTGCTGCTGTTGCTGTTGTTGACCCACGGCATTTTGTTTGTAATGAGAGTATAGAGTATAAAGAAGAAAGAGTGAGCGAGATTGAGAGAGAGTGGGAGAGAGAGCGTGTAAGTTATAAGGAAAAATATGGAAGAGTAATGCCAGACATCAGCGCTTATAACTGTGTAGATTATGAAGTTAATTTATCAGCAACGAAGCGGATGAGCAGACACTCATTCACTTACTCAATGCTGATGATGATGATGATGATAATGATGATGATAATGATAATAATGATAATGAAGCCTTGAAGTGGTTACTGTTTAGCTTTTTGGCTGCCATTTGTTTCAAGTAATAGAGAGACAGTATGAATGAGTGAGAGGGAGTGAATGAGAGAGAGGGATAGAGAGAGAGAGAGAGCTAGAGTGTGAGTCAAGCAGGCTGGGGGTAAGAAAGTGGATTAGTTATTTGTGCAAAAGGGCAGGATGAACATTCATTAAGCCATCAAAATGTGCTAAGACAAATTTGCCAAGTGAAATGAATAAGAATGAATAAGACTTTTCCGACTTTACCCCACATTTCCCCCTAGACCCAACCCCAGACACGAGTCATAAATTGTAAAATTTAATGCACAACATAAAGTTAAAGATCAATTTAACTAACTAACTAGTTAGTTACTTAGTTAACTTACTTCAATTAGTTAATACTTATTGCGTTAATCAACAAATTGAAGAAAAAACTGAATGATTAAGGCTTATATATTCTTATACAAAATATTAATTTTAAATTAATAATATTATATGTAGATGGCTTTAAGCTTTGGTTACTTTAAGCTGGCAGCATATGACGCGTTTCTGCTGCATGCAACAGACGCAGCAACAGAGGCAGCAACAGCAGCAGCTGCTAAAGTTTCTTTGGCAAGTTTTTTGTTTCGGAGTTGCCTTTTTTGGATTCTTCCGAAAAATTCAAGCTTCAATTTACTTTCAACATGCTTTTTCCTCTAGCTGAAGTTTACTTTTTTGTATATATTTGTATATGCTACAACACACACACACTCACACACACGTCAACTCTATACATACTTAAAGGGGGTAGCCTTAACGATATAGCACACGCATAGAAACCAAACAACTTGTGGGGTTGGAGTTGAGTTCTTTCCCTGCCTTAAGAATGGGTGAAGTGTGTGTGTGTATGAAGTGTGTGTAGTGTGTGTGTGTGATGTGTGTGTGTGTGCGTGTGTGTGTTGTAGCGGCGTCTCACAACGCCGTAGACATTACCGCAGCCACGCGCGTGTTTAACGTTCATCTGTCTACTTAACATTGCCTTTCCCTACTTTCTGGTAACTGGTGTGCAATCCCCCCTTTTACATCCTGCAACATCCTGCAGCATCTTTCTTTTACTTTTACACTTGCTCATCCTTTAGTTTCCTTTCTTTTTGCTTTTCCTTCTATCGCCGTCTTCATCGTTGTTGTCTGCGTTTTAACGTACTAATCCTTGCTTTTATCTCTTGTTTGACTTTTGCTACGCGCACTCCATACACTCGCTCATTTAATGTCATTGTCGCTGCAGCAGGAGGAGCAGCTGCGGGAGTAATAGAAGGTGGAGTTTGAGGCTGGAGTAACAGCAGAGTTTATATACATCCATCCGTTTGGGGTATAGCCTAAAATCCTTTCTAAATATTTGTCAATTTGTATGCACAAGTTCTTCATTTCTCCTCTGCCCTCTCTTCACTCTTCCTGCTGGCAGTTTCGTCTTTTCAATTGCTGCGCAACACTGCGTATGCGTGTTATAAGCGTTTCTTAAAGTGTTTGCACTTCAAGTTTGTGCTTTGATTTCCCAAAGTGTTTCTTTTGCTTCTTCTTCTACTTGTTCTTACATAACATTTTCTTACTCTATATTTTATTTTATATTTTTTGTTGTTTTTCTACTTGTTTACCTTTAATTTATCATCGGGTTTAGACTCTGTCCGCTGGCAACAATTTTCATTAATCAACGGCACGTGACCACGTTTAAATTTTTAATCAATTCAATTTTTCTTTTTCGTCGAGCTATTGGAGAAGGGGGGTGGGGCTTGCTCACGTGGCGTATGAGCATTAAGCAAACAGCTCAAACTTTTTATTTAATTAATTTCAGTTAACTGCAACTAGTTGCATTAAGACTTACTTCAAGTTAATAGCAGAATTTTAAAAAGGTAAATTTTGAGCCTCAATGAAAAGCTAGTGGCTAATTAGTCAAGTGATAAGAGAACTGAAATAATGAAAATGTCTGGGTTAAATATGTAGCGGGAAAACTTCCTTCTGTTATATTGTCATTGTGTCTGAGTTACTTTTATTCTTTGTGGAAATTGTGAAATTGTGCTTATAAAATAAATGATGCTCATTAAACCCAAACAAAATGAGTTAAGGGTAAAAACTGAGAGCTAAGATCTGGGAGCTGAGCTGTGGGAGCTTTGGGCGTAAGGGTAAAGACAATACGAAAGAAAAGCACATGGGAAATATGACGCAGCTACACTTAACGGTGCTCTAATGTCTCTCTGTGTGACTTGGTGTGTGTATTATAATAGACATTATCAGAGCTAATTCAGTTATGTCTTAATTATAAACTACTTAAACGCGCCTCGCTGCAAGCATTGCCAATTTCTAGCTCAATGTCTTTATGGCCAAAATGAAAACTGCAAAATGAAGGCAAAACTCTAGCTGTAACTAAGTAGAGCAGCGTTTATGGGGGGGGAGGATAAAGTGTTGTAGGGGATGGGAGAGCTGCGCCAGTGGGACACGTGTGACATTTTGGGTCGTTTGGTTGTCTCAGTTACAGCTTAATGTCTGAGCGAACTGGTTGCATAATTACCAAAGTTATGCTTATACGAAAGTAGTTTTGATAGCTCCGATTACTAGTGTATAAGGTGGAGTGGGTGGAGTGGGTTAATGTGGGGTTACCTAAGGTTACAGTGCAGCAGATTTTATGCTGGTGACCATGAGTCAGAGCTCTATGCTTGGTTATCAAAGGAAAAGTGGAGGTATGGGATGACCCAAGGCAAGCCACGAGGAGCTGCTGGCAATTGAAAGTGGAGCTGGAACTGGAGTTGGAGTAAGAGTTGTAGCTGGAGCTGGAGTTGAAGTAAGAGTTGAAGCTGGAGATTGAGTAGCCACCCATTTTTTGTATAAAGGAAGAAGTAGAGGAAAGTAGCCGAAAGGCTATTGGGCAACCACTTGAATCTAGTGAACTTTGATTGAAACATGCAACATTAATGAGGCAGCAGCGATTGAAGTGCCAACGGCGGGGGCAACACAGTAAAATATTTCATTATTGACACGAATAAACAAACAAAAAGCGTAGAAAATTAAAGTGAAAGTACAAAACGGAATTAATAGTAAAAGAAAAATGAAAAGAGGGGGAGAGATTGAGAGAGTGAAAGAACAGTAAATATCAAGGGATGTTGCTTTATGCGTTAGGGAATTCCTATTTGAAAGGTGCTCCGGTGCTCCTGTGCTCTCGAGCTCAAAGGCAAGTCTAGACAGCATGCGAGCTGCATGTCCTGGGACAGAAATAAACGAAGGATACTAGGTACATACTAACTATAAACAGAGTAGATTAACTTAGTTAAAAAATGCACTGTGAATGTGATGGAAATATATGTTCTATATAGGATATGCGTAAGGATATTAAATGAGGTAAAATGTAAAGCGTTATTACAGCTGCCAAAAGGATAAACGAAAAACGTAAAATATCGTTAAGTTTTTCTACTGAAATTTGAGTCAAAATAAACGAAAAATAATCTATGGCAAATGGCAGCGATTAAAATCTTGAATATCAAGCAGAAAATTGTCAAACGAGAAACGTTGATGAGATCCTTAAGGATGCGCTTGAAAAAAGAAAAAAAAGAAATAAAGGATGTTTGGCATAAGGACACAGATAGCAAACAAATAAAAACGCATCAAAGAAAAGGGAATAAGCAAAGCAAAGCCAAAAACAAGGACTTCATGCAAAACTTGCCATGAAATATGAAGCTGAAAGCAAAAGCCGAAGAAAAACGTTGACAAAAAAAAAAGGAAAAACCGCGGCGACAAAAGGCGACAGCGACGACACGACGACGGCGGCTAAAATCAAAGACGCTGCTGCTGCAACCTGCAATTAAGCGAAGGATCTGCTAACAGGATATGCCAACGATATCACCACATTTAAACCAAAAAAAAAGGGTGCGTGCTCTCTATGAAATTTGAGGCAATATCAAAAAAAAAAGAAAAAGAGAAACGCATGTTTGCAGGGCGTTCCACAGGACATCTCTATATGTAAAGGATGCATAAGTATATTGTAAATATATATCACTTCAAGGATTATGCAAAGCAGCGGCGCCTTAACACACACATGATAGACACACATGAGAGACACACACGCACATACTAATACATAAGCGTGTATAAATAATTCGCACGAGTAAATCAACAAACAGAAAAAAAAGGAAAAATAGAGTAGGGAAAGGACATAGCCATAGGGTAAGCACATAGGGGAAAAATCTCATGGCTGCCGCTGCTGTTGCTGCTCCTCTGCTGCTGCTTACATCCTGTGCAGCAAAGCTGAACAATTTTTCGGTTTCAATTATCAAAGGAGAAAACAACCAGAAAGAGTCGACGACGACGACAAACGATGTTGGTGACAAAGCAAAAAGGTAGTTGTGGTATCCTTTGTTGTCTTCTCTCTACTCTCTATTCCCTACTCTCTTCTCTATACTCTGTTGTCTACTTATAGACGCTGTGCCTTTACCAAAAAAAAAAAAAAAGAATATAAAGGCGATTAGCATTTCTAAGCCTTAGATTACCTGAAGTAGTTTATATAACCTAAAACCCAACTCCAATTCCAACCCCAACCCCAACCCCAGAAACCCTAGACCAAACCCTAAGTCCAACTATTACTACCTTGTAGGTAAGCTCTTCCTCTCGATAATAAGATTGTCCTGAATTCATTTTATTTATCTGTTGTTTTGTTTGTTTGTTTGCCGAAGTGCGTGTCATGGCCGATTTGCTATCGGCACTCCTTGTACCCTGTATACTCCTCTCAACCCCAGCAGCCCTAACAGACTGCTCCTATGCTTAAGGTATTCCTATTGCAACCCTTGAGCCTGTACAATAATTTCATCTAACGCCTGACTGCATCATTGCGGTTTCTATATATAGTTAATTTATGTCCTTGAATTCAATATTACTTTCGTCCTTTTATGCTATTGAATTCCCTTTAAGATTTTCTACTACTTAAACGCAAATTCACAGGCAATTGCCAAAAAAAGAAATCAAAAAGAAAAAAAACACTTCAATAAGCAGTTAAAGCATCCTTTTAATGCACTTCAAATGAGTCCTGGGAAAGTGTTATTTCATTTGGTCATTGAACTTACTTTTAACCTTAACTTTAACTGCTTGAAATAAACTTAAGAATAGTTAACTTTAGATTTTGTTATGTCAAAGTTAATGACATGTCTTTAATATAGTTTAACATATTTTTTTTGAGTTGTTTTCCGTTGAGGTCGTAGATCTTCTGGCAATTTGCAACGTCCTTTCCAGCTAAGCTGCAACATCCTAATTTACACGACTCCACCTTAAAAAGCCGGTATATAGTGAAGAGATACATATATAATAAGTTGCACAGAAGATTCACATAAGTTGCAGAGAAGATTCACACCAGCAAAAAACTGCAGAAACGAAGCGTAGAATTGTGTGTAGAGTTCGGGATTTATTCGAGTGAAAAAATTAACGCAGACACAAATTATATCTGGCGCTGATTAATCACTTAACAAGGCTTGTACGAGTATTTCGCAGATATTAGCTGACACGCATACATATGCATATATATTCACACACACACACACACACATAGCATTGTCGGGGCTAACAAGTTGACCTACGTTCAAAAAGAGCCTCGTAAAGTTCCAACAGTTTAAGGGCACAATGTGGGCACCTAAGGCAAAGAGGGAACAGTATATAGCTGTGAAAGGTGTATGTGTGTGTGTGCAAGGGTAGGTGTATAGGTGATGGGCAGGGGGGATTTGCAAGAGGCCAAAATAAAAGCCACGTCAATTTCATGCAAAAGGTGCGCAGTCGTAAATTTAACTGGACGCGTAAATCCTGCGCGCAAATGTTTCAACTTCGCGCCAATGTCTGAATGTCTGAGTTGTTTTCCCCCTAACTCCCCTGACTCTTCGCTTGCCAGTGCTCTCAATCATACTCATTGCTGTCCAATTGTATTTATTTAGGGTTCGTTCACAGGTTCCGCTCTGCACCAGCAACAACAGCAGTTCATTTGTAGTCAAAGCAGCTTAGCTGAACCCAGCTCAAACTTGACTTTAACTTCAACTCGTTCTCTTTCACTTACACAGATACACTCTATCTTTGCCTTACTCTTACATATATATATATATTTAAGCTTAGTGTTGGTTGTGCTTAAAATTTAAATTCATACACGATCGTTGGCCCCAAAAAGACTAATGAGCACAATTATGCATTATTGCAGCTCGTTGCATCGAAAATGAACTTTAACAAGCCTCAGCACACACTTGATGCGCCGCCATGTAGGATGAAGGGAGGAGTTTGCAGAAGAGAGGACATAGGACCTATGGACAGTGGCTTAACACACATGGGCAAGTCGTCAACTGGAACTTGTATACTAAAAACTGGTAATACCTTTAAAAGGGAAGGGGTAAGTAGTAGTGCGGTGTGTGGCATAAAAAAAAGTGACTACATTTTAAGTTGGTTTTTTTTTTGCAATGTTGCCACAAAACTAGTTTCCGATTTTTTTTTAATAATATTTTTACAATTACTTTTTAAAATTGTTCAAAATCAAATCAAATGCGACGCAAAATATTCTAATTGGAATTATACTTCTGGCTGCAGTTGCCACATAAAGCTACGCTTACCTTAACTTTCTGTAGCAATTGTTCAGAATTCGTTAAGAATTCTTAACAGTACAAACTATGGCCAAAAGGAAATGTGTAACAGTCACAGCATAGTCTTGGATAGGGGGGCTGTTAGTGGTAAGGGGGTGCAAGAGTTTTGGTTTTGGTTTGGTTTGATGCAATGCGAATTGTCAGTGGTTTGTGTCTGTGCTGACAAATAAGGCAATGGAAATTCACTTTTTTTTCTGTTTTTGTTCTCTTTTCGCTATCTCGAATGATGCTGCTGCTGCTGCTGCGGCTGCTGCTGCTGCGTGCACATAAAATTCAAATCAATGACAACAACACGATGACAACGACAACGAGTAGCAGCAACAACAACAACAGCAACAACAAGGATGACAAGACTGAGCATGACATTGGAGCAAAAGAATTAAGAAACTGAGAAGAACTGAGGTTGCTGGAGTAAAACCGCAACAGCAGCAACAACAACAACAACGCAGCATCAAACGGCAACAAGCGGCATCAAGTTAGCCGGTAACATTTGCGTTTCATTGCCAAAATGCCAATTTGGCAGCAAAACAGAAAACAGTAACAGCAACAGAACAGCAGCAGCAAAATGATGTTGCTAAAGCAGAAGTGGCAGAAGAAGTGGAAGAAGTACAAAAAGAAGTAGTAAAGATAGCAAAGAACAGGAATATTTTTGTATATATATATATATATATATATTGTATATATAGAGTGCTGTGCCATCGTCTTGACTTTTTATGGCACAAAGATATTGTCTCAAGATGTCTGCGGTGGATAATCTTGTTATCGCGTTTCGTTGCATTTAATTGAAGCTCAGCCAAAACCCAGAGACCCCAACCAATAGCCAAAACTTCTGCAACTTCAACTACAAGTTTTCAATTTTATCAACTTAACCAAATTCTATCCCCTAACAACTTCTTATACAAAATTTTCCATTTTCCATTTTCCGTTTTTCCTATTACGAAAATTAATTGCTATATCAAAAAGAATTTTGTATTTTAATGTGGTCAACGACTCAGTATAAAAATTTATTTTTTTTTGCTTTGTTAATTGGCAACGCCAATTGTAGCTGGGCGTGTAATAGGCGTGGCACTCATTTCCATTCAATTGCACTTCACATCTTATTCTTTTCCATTTCTTTTCTTCTGCTTTACATTGCTTTACTTTGCCTTTGCCTTTGCCTTTCTTTAGCAGCTGCTGCTGCCATTGACATTTTTTCTATATAAAAGTGAAAGAAAGAGAACTCTTAATGCGATTGATAAGACGACGAAAAACGTAGAAAAATTTTAAGATATTTTCAAATGTTATTCAATACTTTGGCATTTCCCCACTCTTCCCTCTCTCTATCTATCTCCATCTCTTTCTTTTCGGCTGCTTTTGTAGGCTTTAATGCGATTTCAACTAGTCGCTATGTAAAATGATTTAAACAGCGACACAAATAAAAGGAGAATTCG
Source organism: Zygothrica quintamaculata (assembly GCA_037044455.1). Lineage (NCBI taxonomy): Eukaryota > Metazoa > Arthropoda > Insecta > Diptera > Drosophilidae > Zygothrica > Zygothrica quintamaculata. The sequence goes on along the minus strand of JBAMBS010000186.1, from coordinate 403,159 downwards.
AGTGTGAGTGAGGGGTATGGGGAGGGGGGCTACAAATTGTCGCATTATATTACCAAAAGACAAAAGGTTCCATTTTACTGGTACCAATAACACTCGTTCCTGTCCCCTTCTTCAACCCCCTCCTAGTTTTTTTTTTAATAGAAATTTACGCCCGTGTTTTCGTTTGACAAAATTTCATGCCATTTGCTAAAAATTCTTTTATTTCCTTCTTTGTTTTCTTCTTCTTTTTTATTGTGTGTATGTTTTTTCTTCTTCTTCTTCCTCTGCTGCTGCTTTACATTTTGAGCATTTCAATGGCCCTGAACTGCTTCAGTTCTATTTCTGGCCCTATACTATATATCCTATAGTCCTATCCCACTACCAATTGTCTGACATTGGGCTTTGATTTTATTTGCCTCTGCTGCTGTTGCTGCCGCTGCCTATGCCACTGCCTGTGCCACATATGCAGATTGAATTACATCAAATCATTCGCCATTTGCCTTTAGATTCTGATTTCACACAATATCTCTACAGTTCTCCAGTTCTCTTTTCTAATTTCTAGTTGTATCCTGCTGAAAGTCCTTTCAAAAACAGCCCCCTAGGGGCGTGTATAATAGCTCAACTCATAGGAGCTGCCTCAATGCCACTGGCTGAGCGCAGATGTCAATAGAGCTCAATGGAGTTGTTGCATAGCTGTCAGCTGATTGGTTGCCACAAATCATCAAATTTCTACCAAAAAAAAAAAATATATATATATATAAAGCTGATCTGCAGTTGTATATTTATTTATATACGTAATCTACACATTTTAATTGAAGCGGCATGCTTTTGCTTTGGCCTCAAGAGTTATGCTAAAAAATTCAACTTTTTTTGTTACAAAACGATGCCCTTAGGTGGCAACAACTGTCATGCAACAAGCAGCAACAACAAAGCGAATGAATAACACCCAAAAAGCACAACTAATAATATTAAAAGAATCTGCAAATGACGCGAAAATGTTTCAACACTCTTCGACAAGCTGCAACATGGAGCCAAGTTCTGGCCAGTTGCAACAAGTCAGCGAAAAAAATGTAATAATAATAAAAGGTAGGAAGCAAGAAGCAGATGAGAGAGAAAGAATGGAAAAAAAGCAAAAAATATATAAAATTATTGCTCTTAACATTCACAGTCATCGGACAGTGCCATCTTTTGCTGCAGGCTGTCCACGTCCAAGTCCAAGTCCACGTTCAAGTCCTCATCCTCATCATCAACGTCCTCGTTTCCAACGCGTTATGAAAATGCAACGCGCATTGCGCAAAAGACCCTCAAACGATCAAGACTAGCTGAGTGAGAGTAAGAGAAAGAGAGACACTTAGCGCAAGATAGTGACTGAGAGAGAAAGAGAGAGTTAGAGGGGCCATAGTAAGGCTGAACAGGGCAGGTGATGTGCATGCAGTGTGCAACTCAATGGCGTTCTAACCAGAAGGTGATATAAGTGGTTCGATTGTTGCCGCCATCACACAGTGGTTAAAAACCATAGCAAAAATCAATGTTAACTGTTTAAAAAGTTAAGAAATTCCAACAGTTTATATAAGTGAAGCATTAGCACTGCTTTTGCACCACTGTGCAGCGGCTCACAGCGGTAACCAGGCTTGAAGTTGCCGTCGAAAAGTCAGCAGAGCGTTAGCGCTAATAAGCAATTGCCAAATTACATTCGCGTGAGTAATCTCGCGCCCCAGTGCAGGTCGCCTGCCCCCTTTACCCTTTGCAACGAATATTCACCCGTCTCCCTCTCCATTTGCCCACAACTAATAGTCGTTGGCTGCAGTTTGCATCGACGTAGTGGGCGGAGTTTTTGGCTGTGCACACCGCAAGCTCAGATACTTAAGTGATGGCCATTGCACGTTGCACGTTGCACGTTGTATGTTGTACATTGTTGTACGTTGTTGTCTGTTGCCTGAGATCCGGCGGGGCATGCCACTCAGTCAGTCACTCACTCACTCACTCACTCACTCAGTCAGTCAGCCAGCCAGCCGGTCACTCATTCATGCTGTCATTTATTTCCAACCAAATGAACGTTGCAAACTCTACATAAAGCAGAGCTTCAATTTTTATATGCCATCCCCTCTCTCCTTCGTCTTCTCTCTCTTTTACACTCTCTATAGTTTTATCAGTATTACTGCCTACTGTAGACTGTGATCATCGCATTGCTTTGTGTGTCTCTCTTTCTCTGGAATGTCTTCCCTTTAACACTTTTTGGCTTACAATTTGCCAAAATTAACTTCAATTGCAATTTCAATGTTGCTGTTGTGCTTGTTGTTGTTGTTATTGTTGTTGACTGAACTATCAATGCGGCATCTTTATTGTCTTTATTGTCCAACTGACAACATGTAACAATTTGTGTATGAATTTTGTTAATTTTATAAACAGTTTTGATAAGGGTTTATGCCATTATTTAATTTGATTTTTGCCAACATTCTTCCTTATATTATGTGCCAAGTTATGGCACAGTTCAATGGCTTTAAACTTAAACTGACAACAACAACAACAATAAGAAGAAGAACAACAACTACAACAATTGATTGCCTTTTGTGGCTAGTTTACGAAATAGCCATAAACCTGGCCAATACGCCTTTGGGTCTGGCCTAATATGAAGCAACACCATTAACTGCATGCAAATTAAAAGTACTCAACAACATATCAACTGCAACGGCTACCAGACGGAGACTAAACCAGAGACTGAGACAGAGACTGGAACAGCACAGACTGAGACTGGAATAGGGCAGTTGATCTTGGTAACAGTGGAAATGGTACCAGAGTTCTTATGGCTCTGTCGGCATGGCCAACAAATGCTGTCGAAACAAAGACTAAATGCCTTAAAAAAAAAAAGAGTTAAGGAAGGAACCTAAACAGGGCTCAAGTGGCGGCAGTAAACAGCAATATAGCATTGACTCCAACTCCACATCGCTCTCCCCTGCAGCGGGCAACACTGATGCACCACTGTGCAGCTATCAAAGCTGGCGATGGTAATTGCAGGTTTTGCCGCAAACATTTTGCAACGACGGCGACGACGACGACGACGACGACTTCGCTGACGTTTCCAATGCATTTCAAGGAGCTGATGTTGGCCTTTGATTGGGTCTGCCCTGCCCGCCGTCTGTGGCAGTGTCTGCTAAACGCCTTGAATAGTTCCTGATCTTGACGCGCAATGCGGAGCAGCTACAGCTTCAACCGCAGCAGCCAACAACACTGCAAGTATGACAGACTGACAGACTGATAAACTGACTAACTGACTGACTGGGTGAGTGAGTGAATGACTGAGTGAGTGGTCGAGTTAATGATGGGTCTTTGGCTGGTCAGCAACTGACTAAGTGCCACAAATATCCATTCAACATTTTTAGTGCAACTAAAAGTAAATTGGAATCATCTATGAAAATTATCATTTCGCGTGAAGAATGTGAGAAGAACAAGACAAATCTACGTAGAGTATATATATACATATAATCCTCTGATATATATTGAATTGATTGTGGGAAATTGTTTTTTCTTTCTCCTTTTTTTATGGCTAATTATAAAGAAACTGTTGAGGACCGCACACAAAGTACATAAACAGTGCAACAAATGTGGCCAAAACATGACTTCAAAACAATTCATTGTAAATGGTATTATGTGTGTATGTATATATATGTGTGTGTGTGTGTTTGAGAGGTTGGTTGCTATGAAGTAAGTTAAATAGACTTCTGAGACTTGTGCAGATTGTGTTTTTTGGTTACCTGCCGCCAGTTTGTCTTTAGAAATGGAACTGCTACTACACAATTTCCGAAATGACAAACATGCCAAAATGGTTAGAGCCATAGACAATGGCTTAGACAAAGGCAAAGAAGGCAGAAGAGCAACAAAAGTAACTACTATGCTACTAGGGAATAAACAGGAGGCAAAAGGAGCAACAACAGCAACAGAAACAGCAGCAGCAGCAGCAGCAGCAGTAGCAACAGCAGCAGCAGGCGGTAAACGGCAGCACATTAATCACAATGCTCCAAAGGAGCTTGACAGCTACCTACGTAACTGAACCTCTTCCTGGGTGTCTAAGCCTGTATCTCTCTCTCTGTCTCTCTAACTCTCTCATTGTATATCTTAGTGTGTGTGTGTTTGTGTGTGTTTTGTGGCATCCTTTGGCATAATTCTTATTCAATCGCTAAGGACAATGCCATGTTGTAGTTTCAATTTGCGGTGGGCATGAGATTTGTGCCAAGACAATTGCCAACAGGAAGCCAAAGGAAAAACTACGAGTCAAACTCCAAATGGCCATCAATTTAAAGGAAACAAACAACAACAACAAAAGTAACAAAAAATAAAATGAAAATTTTTCATTTTTTTTTGTTTTGTTGTTTTGGCAGCGTCCGGAAAATGGGAAAATTAAATTAGCTTTGAGCAGTAGTTGCTGCCCGCCTTGCTGCCTGCTGCCAGTTGTTGCTGCCTGATATTGTTGTTTCTGTTGTCTGCTGCGATAACATCTACTGCCGAAATATGTTAATTTTCAATTTACCAGACACAAAAATATTCTATATACATACATACATATATATATATAGATGTAAACATGTCTTGGTTTTAATTCACTTTTTTAAGGTTCTAGTTTTGGGCTCATCTTTTGCTGCGGCAGCGCAACAGAGCGCAACGTTAATAGCCACAGAATGAAAGTCTACAACAAATTATCACATCAACTAATCTGGTTGCATATCATTTTCCAAAGGCGTAGAAAACTTAACTGCCAACTAACTAACTAAACATGAATATAGCCTATATATACATATATATATTTAGATAGATATACAGGAAGTATTTTCATGTTAGTCGCCAACAAATTTGTTGCACACATTTCAAGAGCTTAGGGAAAAAATAATAATAATAATAAAGACATTATAAATTATTTGGGGCAAAAGTGTTGAAGGTTTTAAAGAGAGAAAAAATACAGAAAGAGAGAGAGGGAGAGCAAAACTAACTGCTAATGAGCATTAAAAAATATATATTCTAACTTCCATTTGAATTATGTGTTATGCTTGGTTAACGTTTATAGTTGTGATCTGTTGATAACACAGAAAAAATGCATAAATCCGTTTAAAATGATAAAAAGAAATATTTCATTTTATTTATTTATTTTTTGACTAAATAATTGTAACATTTTCTGTAACTGTAACCAAAAACTTTTGAACAACTCAAATACTTTATGCTACTAGTTAGCATAAGTTATAGTTAGTCTAAACTAAACTAAAAACTCTACTGACATCTGTCATAAGCAGCCTTGAAAACTACAATGGAAACAAATGTAACTAAAACAACAAACAAAAGAACAGCAAATACAAACAAATTTGTGCAACATTTTGTGGCAAAGTTCATATAAAAAACATAAAAATATAAAACTACATTTTCCATTAAATTGGACATGCAAAACTGAACTCTGACCTACTGGCAAATAGAGATAGAAATATATATATATATACTTGCATATTCATATGAATTTAATTGAATTTGGTAACATTTGGTTTGTTGCCTGTTTTCAGTAGTGAAATAAATCTCAACTGAATTCAGTTTTAGTACATAAAAAACAGTTTTTTAAATCAATTTCCTTAAATCAGTTTGGATGGCAATCAAAAAAAAGTAAGAGAAAAAAACGTTGCTTAAATCATTTTCTAAATCAATGTCAACGTTGAACACTTCACTAAAGGGCTTACAGCTGTACAATGGGGGGGTAGGTGAGGTGGGGACAACGCGTTAAACTATTGACTTGAAGCACACTGAGAAAGCTGTGAGATGTGACTTGGTGATTCCTGGAATTGCGATTAAGCTGGAAATCGTGGGTTTCCTTTAGTTTGCCCAAAAAGTAAAAGGTTCAAATTGTGTCCAAATTGTCAAAAGCAGACTACCAATATGATCAGCCTGTATATATCTCTTCCTCCCTCTCTGACTATCTCTCTCTCTCTTTCTCACGAGCTCCCTCTCTCTCTCGCTCTGTCTATGTTTTGTGTTTGTGGCCCTATGTCAGTCAGTTCACGTCCATAACAGAAGCCCTGGAAATTTGATCGCATGCAGATAGCGCTCAGCACTGACTGGGCCTGCCAACCTGTCTGTCTATCTGTCGGATTGTCGGATTGTCGGCTCTGTCTCAGTGCAGGGGTAGCATGCAACTGTTTTGTCTTCTTTTTTTTTGGCGTACGATAACAAAAGTCAATGACTGGAGCTGCTTCTGGTATGGAGGCAGACTCAGCCTGAAGCGCAGCCTCCACCTCTGCATGAAAAGTGAACTTGAGTGCAGTTGCTGCTATTGATGCTGCTGCTGCTGCTGCCGGTTCTTGTTGCATTGTTTTGGCCGCTTACGGGAGCCGCCAACCACATGGCCATTGCCATTGCCATTGCCATTGCCTTTGGCGTTGGCAGTTGCAGTTCGCAGTTGTTGTTGTTGTTGCTGTTGCTGTTACTGCTGCTGCTGGTGCTGTAGTTGCAGACATGGCCTCATCCTGATCCTCATCAGCATCATCATCGTTGCATACAATCGTCGATAATCTCACGCTTGGCATCGCCAATATCGCCACAGACATTGCAACAACAACAGCAGCAACAACAACAGAAGCAACAACAACAAGCATTGCCGCATCTTTAGTCTCAAGTCGATTCGGTTTAGTTTAGTTTAGTTTCTGCCCAGTTCGTTAAATTACATGAATGTATAACCATTTTAATTTTTGTTAGCTGTTGCCTGTTGGCAGCTTCTTTGCCTGCGATGGATGAGCATTTGGCAATGGTTACTAGCACTGGCACTGACACTGGAACTGGTACTGATACTTGGCATTGGCATTGGCATCGGAAATCGAATTCGTTACGTCTGTCGCCATCGATGCCTTTTGAATGATGACCTTACAAATCCCGATTCCCGCAGTGTGTACGCTTTGGGTCTGATCATCAAGATGCTTGAGTGTTGATAGCCCCCGCCAGCTACAACTTCAGGAGGATCAGTTGGTTCCCTTCAGTTCAGCTTCTGTGAGAAATGTTTACAGCAAAGCAATCAACTGAACCAAAAACATTGCCAGTAGGTTTATTGCCAATTGCCTCAATTTCTACTCAACAATTGCCAATGAACTCTACCAATGGATCTTAAACTATGCAATTTTATATAAATAATGGTACAATTAATTTCTCAACTGAGTTAAACACTTTTTGTAGTCTGGCAAGCTCCATTTATATGTATTATATTAAGTAATTTTATTGATCCTTTAAATTATGTACAGAATTTTAATGAAAAGATCTCTGTTTGCTTTTGCAGCTCAATTTGTTGAAGGCAGAGAAGCATCAGTGTCACAGCAGATCCAGATTACAGCATATTAACTGGAGGATATGATTGCGGGATTTATTCCTTTTGCTCTATATGGAAACAACGATACGAAAGCGTCTAATTAGTTTGGAAATGAAATATATTTACTTTTTATATAAATCAATATTAATTAAATCTTTTGTTTATTCGCAGGGATGCGATTAATTGTTGCATGTGGAAGGTGCTGCATTAAAATACTAAGGAAACGTTACGCAAGTGCATTGCCTGGAAGCCAGGATACGCTGGCTTGGACTTCAAATTTGATAATTGTATCGTATATCAAAGATTGCGTAAAGAACAAATTTATTTATTTAATCTTATTAAATATCTAATAAAGCATTTATTATTTCGCAGAAAACTCATTTTTGTATCTCAAAGGAGCTGGCCTGCAATCGCATATACCATCAGCAATAAGGATAAATATGCACCGGTAAACTGCAGTTGGCCAATTCATCTTCTGCCTCAGGCATAACATACAACGAGCAGAAAGATCCACTGCCAGCACGTTCCAAGCTGTAGCCTAATCAAATGGCCTGCAGAACCAGCACCAACATAATCAGCAGAAAACACAGCAACAACAAAAAAAATTAGCAACAAAAACAACAACAGCAACAGTTGCAGAAACAGGATCCAGCAAGGACTGGCAAGAAAGAGTCTGATGAGAAGACCTTCACATCTGCCAATTTTATTGATTATTATAAATATACAAGTTTAAATTATAAATTCAGTTAACAATTGATAATTTAAAGAATCTTAAACCGGATGTAACCTAAGGTCCTTAACATGTGTAAGCCAATCCTTTTTGTCCAAAATCAATGTATAAATGGTTCTATAACAAGTTCTATTTAAATATTAATCGAAATAATCATTATTCGCTTTGTTTTGTATATTTATTATTATACAATTTGAAATTTAACTAAAAGAGAACTTAATATAACCCAAAACTAAGAAAAATTTAACTGTTATATAAACTATATTCAGTATATATACTACAAAGAATTGTTATTGTCAAAGGGCATATATTTATAAAAGATTCATTAAACTAATTCATAAATTACATAAAAAACTATAAAAGCAACTAAATTCCCAATTTGTGTAAAAATTTTATATAAATTTAAAAATATATAAATAATATAGTTATATATATATAATTTGTATGTATATAAAGTATAAATGATAATATATAACTGATTTACGAAAGAATTACATTTCATATTATGAAATAATAAATTACAACAAATTAAAACAATATTACCAAAATATTCAATAGTAATTTAATATAATAAAAAAAAACATAATACTTAATAAAATCTAAAATGATATATTTCAATTGGAAAAAAAATATGAGAATGAATATATAATATAAAAAAAATATTTATACTGTAAAAATTTGCAAAAATTGTCAATTGATCGAAACTAATTGTAATCGACAGGATTAAGTCAAGGACTCCAAAAATGTAAAGTTTTTCGAAATCGGTTCACATAGCCAAAGTTAGAGCTAATTTAAGTAACAAAATAATCATTTTTACCACTAAAGTCCTTTCAAATCCTGTATATCCTTGCATATCCCTGCGAATCCAAGTTCGAAAGAAGGATCTTTTTATGAGCTTTACATTGATACCCAGCTCACTCCGGTACGTCCCTTAGTTTAAGAGATATAAGCATTTTTCCATAAATTCCACCTACTTCTGCATTCTGTTCGCCTGTTACTTTGAAATAAAAAGTGCTAAAATTTGATTCAGCAAAAATGACAGAAATACATGGCGCACATATCCACACACACTTTCACACACAAAAGGAAAAACTAATAACTCCTAAACTACAAGACGTAGCGCATTGTGCTTGGTGTCAATCGAAAGCTAATAAAAATATCCTTATTCTACTTTTGGATTCGTAAGGATATGCAAGGATATACAGGATATAAAAGGACTTCCAAAACGAAAAATTTATATTATTAACCAAAGTTTTTAAATAGTATTAAATAGACTATTTTTTATCTACGTAGTGAATTTTGTTAAGATGGCATAAAAAATACGGAAGTTATTCAACATTTAAATCCGCGTAAATGGCAAAATGGTCAATCTCTCAGATTTGAACAAAACCAATCGCATTCGACAGGAATAAGCCTGAGGACTCCAAAAAAGTAAATCTTTAGGAAATAGGTACATATTTGCCAGAGAAAACGCTAATTGTGTGAAAAATAATTGCGATTTGAGTGGAGGTAAAATGCAAATAAGCGTGCAAAAACGTGCTGTAAGTCAAACATTTATCGGTCGATTTTGAAATCGTTTGGCAACCATATGGTCCTCATTGAGCCACTTGAAAATACATTCTTTGAAGGACGAAAATCCTCGCAGTACTTTGGAAATAAGCACTGATTTTGAAACTAAAAGCTTGCCATAACTCCGCTCTATGCAAAAAGATCCTTTAAAACTTTTCATCGATTGAATGTTCTTTATAAGGACTATCAGCTCACCAGACGATATTATAATTGTCCTTTTAGTTTTAAAGTTATTTACTGTTTTCTAAAAAGCACAAAAAACTTTTGCGACCCCTAAAGTATGCCACAAATTTCAAATAATTGCATATTAAGCCCTCTACCGAAATTTTGAATATTGAATAACTTCCGTATTTTTGATGCAATCTTAACAAATTTCGCAATATAGATAAAAAATTATCTACGAATTATGTGTGCGAAAAAGAAATTGCATTGGTTGAAAATTGCGCTAAATAATAGTCATTTTTACTTTAAAAGTCCTTTTATATCCTGTATATCCTTGTACATCCTTACGAATACAAAATCAGAATAAGGAGATTTTCATAAGCTTTCGATTGACACCAAGCACATTCTGCTACGACCCTTAGTTTACGAGATATTCGCATTTTTTCATAAATTCGACCTACTTCTGCATTCTGTTCACCTGGTATCAACCTTGATTTACACGGCTTTTTCGAGATTTTTACAACAAAATTTTCAGTTCTCTTGTTGTTGTTGAGTATTTATGATAATTTTTAATTCACTTTAACTTGGTTAATTGTGGACCGATTGCTTTGATATTTGGACAGTGTGTTGGTATTGGTGTGGCACGTATTATAAGCTATATTTTAGTTGGACATAGCGAGTGGGCGTGGCACTTTTCCGAAAGCAATTTGGATTTCGTATACATATAATATAGTCACAAAATGTTCATGTACTACATTTATATATATATATACAGATACAACAGAAACAAATTCCCGTTCCTGTTGTCTGTATATTTTTGTGTAAGAATCAGACAGAGAACATATTTTATCTATATAAATACATACATATATATATTGTATATAATTTCATTATATGACACAAAAACACAAAATGAAATTGAATAAAGACGTTACTTACTGTAAGCAATGCATTTTTATTTATCCAAAAGTCTGGGAGCGGCCACACCCTATTTTTCCAATTGTACGCATTTGCTTTGCCTACAAACCAAATTTCATGCCGCTGCGTGAAAAAACAGCCAAACTATGCCACATTTACTTTTTCAATTGTATGGGCGGTGGTACGCCCACTCGCTATATCCTACAAAAATATAACATATAATATGTGTCACACCAATACCAACACACTGTCCAAATTTCAAAGCGATCGGTCCACAATTAACTAAGTTAAAGTGAATTAAAAATTATCATAAATACTCAACAACAACAAGAGATCTGAAAATTTTGTTGTAAAAATTACTAAAAACCCGTGCAAATCAAGGCTCATACCAGGTGAACAGAATGCAGAAGTAGGTCGAATTTATGAAAAAATGCGAATATCTCGCAAACTAAGGGACGTAGCGGAGTGTGCTTGGTGTCAATCGAAAGCTTATAAAAATGTCCTTATTTTGAATTTGGTTTCGAAAGGATATGCAAGGATATACAGGATATGAAAGGACTTTAGTGGTAAAAATGATTATTTTGTTACTTAAATTAGCTCTAACTTTGGCAAATATGGAGCCATTTCAAAAAAGTTTACTTTTTTAGAATCCTGGGGCATGGTCCTTTCGATTGCAATTAGTTTTGCTTAAATCTGAAACATTGGCCATTTTCGCAAATATTTGCTATGTTACCCCTTTGCAAAATTGCTAAAAAATTTAAATTAGTGAAAAATCAAGTATATATGTGAAATTTAATCCTTTTTATTGAAAATAACATATAAACATGGATTTTTTTAAATATTACATTATAATATTATATTTTTATATAATTTATAAAATATTATATAAATATTCTTATATATGATCTTAATTTTTATGTTGTATTATACAAATTTTTATTATATTTTGTTGTATTATATAAATTTAATAAATGGAAAAATATATTAAAATATTGAGTTTTATGCTGTTCATTGAAATTAGCAGCTAAATATTTTGTTTTTGGATACTTAATTATACAGTATAGAAATGATGTTATTGTTACATTTTTATATTATTATTATTACATTATATTTTTATTTTATTATTAATATTATTATAGATTTATAATTTTGTAATATTCTATATCTGTTATAATAAACATTTCATTTTTATTAAATTTCTTTTTATTTTCTTACAAATAAAATTGCTATAACTAATCCGAGTATGTCCTTTCTTATAGATTTATTGTAAAGATCCTTTAATTCCTTGAATATATGCTCCGTGAATGAATATTTGTACATCCTTTCCATATCCTAGAACGAAAAGGATAAACATAAAATTAATTATTTGAAATATAAAACATTTTATATAAATAAGACCCTCATCGAACGAATTCTTGAAGGATCTTTTATATAACATTAATATAACAATATATATTTCTCTATTTTCAATCAATTTATTTTCGAATTCAGGTAATTTCAACCTATTCACCCTGCAATCCCCCTCCTCCACCCACCGCCCATTACCCGTTTCAACAGATCTCACGCCTCTTCTGCCCAGCTGCAAATCACTTTTGATTATCCGGTCAACTTCAGTGAATGACTGTCACACACACACACGCGCACACCGAGAACCATCAAATGATGGCAGTGTGCATTTGCAGACTGTCAGTTAATTTCAATTTGGAACACGAAGGGACACGCCCCAAAAAGGATAACTCGTGTGACAAAAAACAATTAAATGACATCGAAAACGAAACGTGCGGCACGAAGAAGAATACAAAAAACCTAGTACAAGTTATGGGATGAGGGATGAGGGGTGCTAGCAGAAGTGGAAAGCAAAGAAAAATAAAGCAAAGGGAAAAGTTTATCGCGATATTCAGGAACCCAATGGAAACCTAATGAAATTCACACATATTCCTAAACCCAAATCACCTATAGATGTGCATAGAGGGAAAGCATAAAATGAAAATGAAAAATCACGGTCCAAAATGTTGCACACATAAACCCAAAGAGGGTGGCATGAAGAGCAGGGGGTGTTTACATGTGTGTGTTTGTGTGGATGTGTGTATGAACAGTAGAAGCAGAATGTCAGTCGACGTGCAAGCGCCGAAGCATGCACAATTGGGCGTTGTAATTGAATTAGTCACACCCACAGATTGCACACATGAATGACTTGCCGAAGACAAAAAGAGAGCAGCATTGGCAGTAAATCCGAACAAAATCCATAATAAAAATAAAAGAAAAAATTGCAAATTATTTATTAAACTAGGTTACCAGGCAACGGACCTAAATGGCATGGATAAGCGTAGGAGGAGGGGTCGTTTAGGTAGTTGAATGTAGATGTGTGTGAAAAAGGATATGCATACTATTAAAGGGAATGTGTTTGAAACTGTTTTCTCTGCTTGCTTTGGTAACAGAATTTCTAATCGCATGCAGATGTTCCTTTTTTGTGTACTTTCTTTCTCTTGAAAACTTTCTTTTATCTAATATAAATATTAGAAAGGATTAAACTGTTTGAAATCCCTGTCACTTTGTCACTTTAACTGTAGCACTAACTTTGAGTCAAATGCATGTTCACCCACTACACAGTAACCTACTTACCATACGCTTATACACAATAAGCTGTATGTCTCAAGTGACTTGAGCTCTCCACTAAGCCTCGGCTCAAGTATTTGCTCACGTGTGCAAACACTGCGAGGCCAATTTGCATAATAATCGTGACGGAAGCGTCGAGTGCAGCAGAGAGATGCTTGACCTTGTCCCAGGGACCATTGTGTGCATTGAGTGAGTGCACTGTATGTGTGCGTGTGTGTCCGCCCATTTGTATGGCAACACTTTCTCGTGCACTTTTTTCACTTCTGCCTAAAAGTATGCTGTGAAATTTTTGTTAATGCCGTTCGTAATTAAATATGTAACCAATGGCAAGGCGGCTACACCAACGGCCACTACATTAAGGTTATTTATTGTCGAGTGTCAAGCTGTTGTTTTTAATGTTGCTGTTGCTTTTCCTTTTGAAATGATAAAATGCATGTTGACCTCAACAACAGCAACATCAACAACTAAGCAAGTGGATAGTGATAGAAGTACTAAACGTGCCGCACTGTAATAAAATCCAAAAATGTGTTGCCACAAAAATGTTGTTTCCTAAATAAACACACACAAAAACACACAAGCACTTATGCACACCCACACACTTACTCAGTATGCGATGTGTATAGAGTGTGCTGTAGTGGCAGGTAAAAACTCTTTTAGAGAAAGAAAGTGTCTGTATGTGTGAGAGAAACATGCTCGTCCTTGCACGGCTCACTCATCTAGCTAGAGTCACTCATGCGGTTTTTACTGGTAATTAAATTAAATTTATTTAAGCTGAGTTAGCTTACGCTGCTTTACAGTGGGCGCAACAGCAAGCATCTAGATGCTGCCCGTTGCTGATGCTGATGATGACGATAAAAAGTAGTAGCAAAAAACAGTAGATAGATATATAAGGGAAGTAGGAGTAGTAGTATGAAGGAGTAGGAGGAGTTGCAAAATGGAAATGGTGTAGCAGGCAGTGAAGCTGTGTGTTTGTGTATCTCTCATGTGTGCGTCTGTCGTCTTGGCTTGGGTTACATTGGTTTTCGGCAACAATGTTGTGGTGTGGTAACCACAGGACTTTGCAGTGGGCTTCAGGTTGCTCGCTCGTTCGTTCGCTCAGGTGCTATAACAACACCCTTTAAAAATAACACACCAATCCACACACAACCTACACCAATCCATACCCTACACACACACAGAGGGAGAGAGAGGTAGAGAGAGAGCAAACCAACTAAATTTTGTATTGCATTTAAAGTGACAGTTTTGTGTTACTTTAAGTTGTGTAATCGGAGCTGATAAAAGCTTTTGCCATTAAGTGCGCCCAAGCAACCCAATGCCTTTGGGGCCACATCAGCCAATGCTGCGATTACAACAGAATGAAGCAGAATGAGGCAGCATGGCGCAGAATGGGGCAGTAGAAGCAGAAGAAGCTCTTCAAGTTTAACCCAAAAAATTTTACTTTGTTTTATGATATAAGCATAATGCTCTCTACAAATGCTTCAGGCACACCACAACAGCACAGCTTCAACTGTAAACACACACACATAAATATATATATAAGTATAGACTGTATGTATGTGTGTGTATGTGTAGGGACATTGTTGAGCTACAGTTTTAGTATGAAATTTAGAAAAGGTTGTTGCAATGCGAAGTGTGGCTTCAGTTTACAAGTGATGTTTGGCACTTGTTGTACAAGTCTGTATGTATGGGTTGGATTGTGTGTGTGTGTGTCTTAAAAAGCAAAACAAGTTGAATAAACTGAAAAACCTAAAATTGTTTTGCTATTGTGCTTAAATTTAACAATAGCTCAAATAAATGACTAGAAAAACGTTTTAAATAAAAATCACAAAAAATCAATTCGAAGACAAACAAAATTCTGACACAAAACGAACTTAAAACTGCAAAATTCAATTTAATATATATAAAATATATGTATAACTGTAAATGTATATTTATATTTATAAATGTATAAAATATAAATCAGGAAATATTTGCAAAAAATTATCGCATAAAGTTCAAAAGTCAATCAGTCAAAGAAATGCCCCATTGAGTGGAAAATCGAGCTTGTTTTCTTTGAAATTGTTGTGATTATTGTTGTTGTTGTTGTTAGTGATGTTGCTGCTGTTGTTGTTGCTGTTATTATTATATGTTGTTGTATGCACATTTATTGCACAATATTCGCTTATGCCATTTTTGGCCACAGTTGTTTGGCTGCCAACTTTATTTATAGGTCGTTTACAATTGTAATTGCAAAATGGAGAAAAGCCAAAGGAAAACTAGGAAAACCAGCTAGCAAAACTAAATATATATATATATATAAAGAAACAACAGCTAGTAGAATATATATATATATTATATACAT
This sequence comes from Zygothrica quintamaculata, assembly GCA_037044455.1. NCBI lineage: Eukaryota > Metazoa > Arthropoda > Insecta > Diptera > Drosophilidae > Zygothrica > Zygothrica quintamaculata. Next base: position 387,520 of record JBAMBS010000186.1, on the reverse strand, counting down.
ATATATATTATTTTATTTTTCTACAATTTTTGGAAAAAAGCAACAGCAACAACAACTTTTTTGTATTTGTTCAATTGCTTTCAAAGTATTTACAAACGTTTTCAATTTTGTCTGCAATGCCAGAGACACGAATTGCAATAATACCAACAACAACAACAACAACAACAACAACAATAGGAACAACAACAACACTATTGAAATAAGCAAAGGAAGCATTGTATATAATATATTCATATAATAGACGAATACTGTATACTCCAACAAACTTTATAATAAGCCTTTAAGTTGATATTTATAATTGGAAATTGCTTTTGATTTTGCTTCAGAAAGTATAATTTATATGTGAAAATTTCTAGGTAGAAATTTGTATGCAATGACTGTAGAAAATATACAAAATATATAAGCATATATCCTTTTATGTAAAAAAAATAATTGGCATAAGTTATAGACGACTACTGTATAACAATAACTAAGGATATATTCTAAAGATATAATTCGCCTATTTTGTATGCGTAAAGGATAATTGTTTTATATGACATGATGTTTATTAGTAGCAAAATGCTTTATATAAGAAAAGGACTCTTATTGTGTTGGGTATTAAAAATGTGTTGGCGCTGCCAAAAGCATTTCAATTTCCATTTCTATGTTGAAGCAATAGCAGCAGCAGCAGCAGCAGCAGCAGCAGCAGCAGCGCTGCCAACTGAAATCGTGCCGTTAATCGCTTTAAATATGCGACAGGTTGCTGCCAGTTGCCTATACAGGGCCCAAAGCTGCTAACATTGTTGTTACTTTCGTTGTTGTTGGTGTTGTTGTTGTTGTTGTTCGCGTTGCCAGGCAGCCACATAGCCTACTGTGTGTCTGTCCTTTCCCTCTCTCTCTTTCTCTGTGTGTGTGTGTCTGTGTATATGTCTGTCCGGCTTCCAGCCGTGCTGGTTAGCCTTTGAGCGAAGGATTTCATAATCCGTTGCATTTGTCTCACTGATTATGCAATTTGGTTCCTTGTTGCTGTTGTTATTGTTGTTGCTGTTGTTATTGTTGTTGCTGCTGCTTTTGTTATTGCTTTATCTATTTGTTGTTTATATTTTTTTTTTTTGTATATTTTGCTTTTGCTTTGTCAGTTTTTCATTGGCTGTTAGTTTGTTACTGCTGTTGCTGCTGATGCTGCATACAATTCAGGAAGTCATTTTCCGTACTTATTTAAGCCTTTATACAAATAAATGTTTATTTAAATTAGCAGCCCAAAAAATAAAACACAACAACAATAGTTACTATAAACAACAACAGCAATAATAGCTACAACAATAGTAAATTGTTATAAAAATAAACGGTAGCATTTTCTATAGAGTTTTCACTTTCAATTCAGATTTTCAATTTGTTGCTGCTGGGCGCGGCGCAAGTTTCTTTTTCGCTGTCACTTCAATTGATATTTTATGCAAATGGCTGTGATTTTATTTGTTGTTGCAGGACATGAAAGGATAACTTATTGAAGTTGAATTTGATTGCCAACAAATTTAACTTGTCTCTGTATAATTTTGTTATATATATAGTACAAGTTATCATCTAGAAATCAGACTCCAATTGGAATCATAGTAGATGCAGCACTCTAGTTAATTATGGTTGTAAGTCGAAGTGAGGGGGAAGTCTGGTCAGAATTTCTGTGTGTGCTTATATTCAATTGTAGTTTTGCTGGAAAAGTCTTGTATCTACTGCAAGCTGTTTGCATTTATATCAAATCAATACAATCTATAGCAAACTCTTACCTACAGCTGCTAAAATTTGCGCTTGGCCACAGTAAATCAATTAAGACAATTGAAATTTTACATAAAGAATAAGCCAAAAAACAGCATATAGAAAAAAGTAAAAAATATGAATTTATAATAAAAAAAACTGTTACTCCAAATTAAAAATTTAATCAAATATATACACTGAGCTGAGTTGAATTGAATTGAGCTGAGTTTTGCACCGTTATTTTGAGGGTCAACTGCGGTTTTTCAACAAAGAAATTTCGTGTCCTCAAATCGAAGCACAAGCCAAACAGCATATGCATTGTTTTTATCATGTAATATATATATATATATATTTTTTTTTTGTATTCATTTTGAAGTCATAATAATATCCTTTTTTCTTCTTTTTTCTGCATACTTGGGCAAAATCAATTGGAGCACAAAAATGCCAACATTTTAATTAAATTTTCAAGCAATTCAAGCAAAGTTGCCACAGTTGACACTGACTGAGTAGGGGGTCGCGGGGGGAATATGTAATGAAAATGTATGTATATGAGTGTGTGTGTGTTGGAATGGGTGTGTTAAAGGGTTTTTAAAGGAGCAAGCAGCACTGTACGTGCACTTTTTGTTGACTGCACACGGTAAAAAGTGTGCAGAAAGTTTTTTGTTTTTTTTTTTTTTTTTTTTTGCAGAGCGACAAAATTGGTGTTGGGCGGGGAAGGGTGTGGCTTGGTAACTCTCTCACACTCTCCCTCTCATTCTGTTTCTTGTAGAGGTCCGATTCAAGCCATTAATTAACTAGGAATGCCATTTTCCACAATTATACGTTCCCAACTATATAGAAATGTAAAAACTAATTACATTGCAATTTGCCAGCGTAATAGCTCGGGTCGAGGCTCTGTCTCTCTGTTGCTATCGCAGTCGCTGTATGTGGGCGCAATGTAGGGGCCTGGGGGGTGAGGGGTAGGACGTGCAGTTTGAAAGCAGCTTGCAGAAAACTGCATGCAAAGCAATTTATATGCTGTAGCATAGTGTAGTATATGGTTAGAGTACTAACAAGCTTCCGCGCTACTTCCTTGGAAATATAAAATCAATGCAGCAAAAGGACGAAGGACACATCCTGTGAACTTAAAAGTTTGCCTCGTAACCAACTTGAACAAAGTACTATGTATGTGTGTGTGTGCTGTGTGTTACTGATTTGAAGGCGTAAGGCGTGGCATTATATCATAATTTGCATGCAAATTTAAGTTAAGTTTCCAAACGACAATGGAACAAAATGTTATAAATTTAAACCAAAAAAAAACAAAATTTTAAATACTCATAAAAAAATATTTAAAAATTTTAAAATTAGCAAAATTTTATAGATTTTTGTTAAAAATTCATTTGAACTCATACCACTGTGCCACACAAGCGTGCAACAAAACCGCGCGTACAGATTGTCTGGGACGATCGATAAGGGACGATAATTCGAGTTCGCAATGTTGTCCTTAGCGGTTATTCAATCTGTGTATAATTTCGCTACAGGTCAATTGTGGCACTTGCAACATTGCAGACAGACAGTTAGCAGACGCACTATAACTATTGTTGGTATTATTACCAAACACACACACACACACAGACGTACACGCATTTTGATTGATGTGGGATTTGTGGCACTTGCTAACAAACACACACACACGTAGAGATAGATAGTTTTATGTATGTGTATATATACATATGTTTGAAGTGACCACTCAGTAGGGTTACCATAATGACAAGTGCATGCCACAGCAATATTGAAAGTAACCTAAGCCCTAAACAATTATCCTTGCAAATGCAATTGTTGTTTTGCTAGTTGCTATTGATTCTTATACAAATTGCAGTTATTTACCAATGCAAACTAGTTACACTTAACTACAAATATACAGATATATATGTATATATAGTATATAGTATATATACATATGGAAATCTTGCATAAAAGTCTGAACTGTGGAAGAGTTCGGTATCAATTTCTATTGACAAGTTAATCCTAGGTCAAAGCAATCTTTTGTTTGCAGATCAAGGCAAAAGCGATTAAGGTTACCATATACAAAATACATACATACACATACATATAATATACATACATATATATATATATTATATAGTTGATATGCCATTGACTGCATCTGCTTTGGCAAATAGCTTTATATAAAACTTATTTATTAGCCCGTTTAGAGCGCAGGTTAAGGTCTAATAGAGCTGCATTTGGCCATAATAAAACTGAGGGGTTCTATAGCCGAATGCACAAAGCAGACGTTACCAATTCGCGTGGCTTGTAAATAAAATTATGACCATAATTTGTGCGAAAAGCAAACCAAAACCAAACAATTTGTGGCCGTCTCTAATGCACTCACATACTACAATATAACCCAAACTGAACCCAATTTTCGTAAGAGCGCAGAACAGTATCATGTTGGTTGGTCCAGGGAACTGGCTAATAATTACGCAGAACTTGGTTAAAAAGCAGAGGCTGAGGAATTGCTTGAAATGCGAGCGATAGAGAGAGAGGGAAGGATAGAGGGGGAAGGTAAATTATGTGTGCAAGTTGTGCGTAAAGTTCCTACAACGATGCTAAAACTTTAGCACCGCATCGCACTCAAGGACATTTCACAGGCAACGAAGTTAGAAGAGATTCCAATATATATATATATATATATGATAGTGGTGCAGTGCAATGGTGCAACTATGGTGCAGAGTGGCTGCCAACTGCTGACAAAGTGGTTGCCTACCCAATTGCCAGCTTCCAGTGTCCAAGCTACAGCTCCAACTCCAGCTTCAATGGCGACGTTCATAAACTTTATCAGAGGACGCCGCCGCTCGACGCGCCTCTTCACCATTTTTGGACTCCATGTGCATTGTCTGTCTGGGTGAGTGGATGACTGGATGACTGTATGGTTGGATGACTGTATGGCTGTTTGGTTACCTTCTTGGCTGGTTACCGGGCTGCTTCTGCTGCTGGTGCTCCTTTCCTATAGTTTATGGCATATTATTGGCATAAACATGGCGACGTGCAGTGCCAGTTTTAGAGTTAAGAGCGAAGGCATGCAAGGTGCAGTCATAGCCCCCTACTCTCCCTTACCCAACACACATACACATACCTCTCTCTCTCTATCTCTTTCTCTCTGTGTGTGTGTGTGATTTATGCAATGTGTCAAACAAAGCGTTCAATTAGCGACTTAAATTGTGAGCCACAAAGCCAGCTGCTGCTGCCGCCGTCGCTGTCTGCCTAGACAAAGAAGTACATTGCCTTAAGGGCTTTTGATTTGATCCTTACACATGTGACCCAATTTTGTGTGGCCTCTACAGAAAATTATATATATTATATGTGTATATATGTTGACCAGGTCGGTGCAGAAGTGCCACAAAACAAAGCTAATGATAGCCAAGATGAGCATAACTCATGCGTGCAACAAAAATGCCGAAACATTTTGCACAATTTGTGCCTCATTGGCCACAATAACAATACTTCATCTTCAATAAAAAAAGCTGCTCACTGATACAAAGAGAGAGAGAGAAAGAGAGAGAGAGGGAGAACGAAAGAAATGTGAATGAAAGAGAGAGAGAGAGAGTTATATTGGTAGGGGAAACTATACCAGAAGCAGCTACAGTGCTCAGTCTTCAATATCCAATCCGTATCCTTGTCCCATTCCTTTGGCTCTGCCAATGAATCCACGACCATAATTGATGATACCGAATGCCACTAAATTATCAATTGACCATAAATTTGCTCATTACGTTCAGTTGTGGTCTCTGTTAGCCATAGTTTGCGATGGCTCAGAATGCTTTTTGGCTTTTGGGTTTAATTCTTTATACTCTCTCTCTCTCTCTCTCTCTCTCTCTCTTTCTCCATCTCTTTTATTTTTCTTTCATTGCATGTGTGTGAGTCGCATTCTGTTTGCTTTGTGCAATTTTCATTCAAGTTTTCTGGCCCTAAGTTTTCGTTTTCGTTTTTGCTTTTCTTTTTCTTTTCTTTTTTTGCTGTTGCTTTTGCCGCGTCTGCTGCCAAAACGTTTAACGTTTAACCCAAGCAACGAGTTGCTCATCATCATCATTATCATCATCATCATCATCATTATGATGTACAACAACAGCATTATCATTATCATTTGCCATTGTGGCTGGCGTTTTAAATAACTTTTTTATAAGTGCAACCGATCTTTGGAAAAGTTATTGGCATCTTTAGCTGCTCTGTCTTATTTTTTTTTTCTGTTTTCTTCTTCTGCTTGCTGCACGTTTTTAGTGTCTCGTCTTTTTTATATCTATCTCTGTTGCTCACCAATAAACCAGAGCAGACAAATCCCCCCCCTCCCCCCGATCACCACACCATCATCATCATCAATATATAGCAAATTGTTGTTTACAGCTGTCGAGTGTTGGTATTTCATGGGTCGATTCTCTTTTTTAACCGCTATAATTGCACTTTATGCTCTGGGAGCGCTTTAAATGTGAACACACAGAGCCTAATAGTTATGGCCAAGTTAGTGCCAAGTTAGAGCCATGTTAGAGCCAAGTTAGTGCCTAGCCAAAATCCCATAGTATAAGCTTCAAGCTCAAATCGTTAACTAATTCAAATCTGACTAATAATTAACTTATGATAACTTATGCTTAACTATGACATCTAGCCTAACCCAGCCATTAGTTTATTTATATTGTACTAAAAGTTCAACTAAATTCCTCAACTTGCTAGCTTTCAGATACTTTTGTTCAAGATAAATAAGCTATGCTTAGTTTTGTTTAAGTTTTAGTTAAGTTTTTTTTTTATAAATTTCTTAAAAATTGACGCCAATTTGGCACTGAAAAGTTTCAGTACTTAATAAAAATTTTACTATACCAGCGAATCGATTGTCATTAGGCTAACAATAACAGCTATTTATATAATAAGCAGCAAAAGGCATGAAAATCAACAACAATAACATTAACAGCAACACAACAACAGCTGCCCGCAGCAACTCACTACACACCAGCAACTTCTATAAAAAAACTGCCAAGCAATTGGGCGCCATCTAAAGGCAACGTCAGTAGCTCTATTCAACTAAGTACTTCATAATCGATACATAGACTTAATAAATGATCATTTTTCTTATTGATACATGCAAATTCAAATATTAATATGTTACTTGCAACAGTTGCTTACCTGCATCAATTATTGCTCTCATTTTCCATAGATTTGCATGTTGCAAGCAGCAGCACACGCGCTTATCCTATAAGCACTGTAAGTAAGAGAGAGTTAGAAAGGTAATTAGAAAGAGTAAAGTACAGTTAATGCTACTTTAATTAAATTACTTATTTCTAACCTTAAAATGATAAATCTTTAGCTTGTTAACATTAGCAGCTCTTAGTTTTACTTTCTTTAATGTAAAAAGAAGTTTTTTTTTTGCTGTTTTGCCACAACTTTTGCATGGGATGTAAATTCCCTTGACCTTTGCACACCTGTCAGACTTATGTATGTATATGTGAATATCTGTACGTGTATGTGTTTGTATTTAAGTATGTGTATTTTTAGTGAAAAGTGGTAGCTGTTTGACATTTATGCCATGCCACTGTGTTACGTGTCTCTGGGCAGCAGCAAGTGCCTTTTTTTTCATCTTTTCTCTGTGGGTTTTGTGCAACTCGCAACTTGCAACTAAGCAACATGCATGGCTAACTCTATGGCCGCATCCACATCCGCATCCTTAGTTAGATGCCAAGCACACGTTCAGGGCTGTATGATTAACATATCACGTAGACGTTGCCATAACATAACACAATTCACAAGCTCCACAACAAATAAACTGCAGCTTAGTTCATTTCACTTCAGTTTAGTACAACATTTGCCACAGGACCCCTATAGCTAGCTAGTTGCCCCCTTTATACCGAATATACCCTATTGTAAACCTGCAACTACAACTGCAAGCCAACTTCAAGCTATGCCAACGCTTTGAGTGACGTACAACTTGAGTGGCAGCAACGAATCACCTTTAGCCTGGTCTTAGCATTTGGGAGGCGCTTGTAATATTTAACACCAACTGAATGTTAATGCGATTTGCAGCGTCGTTTTGCAGCTGACTGACAGAACTGATAGGACTGACTTAAGGACCAAACGGACTGCCAAACAGACTGACTAACTGACTGACTAACTGACTGACTAACTGTCTGACTAACTGAATGGCAATGGTAATGCTGTGCGCCTAATGGCCAACTAATATGCGCAAAATGACTTGCAGGCAAGTCGCGAACTGGCAGTGCTCTCTGTGTCTGCAACATAGATCGTGCCCCAACTGCATGTGGACACCAGACATACTAGACACAGCAGACACACTAGACACAGCAGACAGACAGCATGTTGCAACACCTTATGTGAGAGAGTTTAGAGCTTTTTTTGTGCAACAACAGCAGGCAGGACGTGTGAGGTGTGTTGAGGTAGATATAACAAAAAAAACTCCCCCAGCTCACGATCAGTAAAAACTAAACCCTGTTTGGTTCAAGCCTCTCTCGAGGTTATTGTATATGCAGTAGGTGTCAATAACTTTCAAATGCTGTCTCAGGATATCTTTTGTGTCTGTGTTAGTGTGTGTGTGTATAGCTATACAATATACATATATTAACCATACATACATATATATATATATATATATTGTCTCACATAGTCTCATAGTCTCTGCTTCTCCTATCTCTTGCCACCTACCACCCACCTACCTACACCTCCTTCTTCGGCAACCTTCTTTTTGTGCTCCTTTTGAAAATTTATGCATTTTTGAAGTTTTAATAATGTAGCTCGTTAGCCACGGTTTGTTAAACTTTGTTTTCATTTTCACTTCACTTAACTTCAATGCAAGTCAGCTCCAGCTTCAGCTTCAGCTCCAGCTTCAACTCAAACTCCAACTCAAACAACGCTCCACATCTACCAAAAAACAACAACAACAACAAAAAATAACACAAAAAATCCCCGTCACGTGTTGCTTTCAGCTTTGCTTGCCCCGTTGCCCTACACGCTCCCCTCACACGTCCAGCAACAACATAACTCGCATCCAGCTGCAGTTTTCGGTTTCAATATGCGCGTCGTGCATTTGCTTGGGGTCGCATTTGTTATTGTTGTTGTTGTTGCATTTGTTGTTGTTGTCGCTGTTATTGTCAGCTATTTGTTGCCTTTGGTCATATTGCAGTTGGCCATGTCTCCTTGTGGCGCTTAACAGACGCCTTAGCCAACATCATCCCAACACTTACTATACCCCACACATCACCCCTCCCCCACTCCACGCCTCACACTGCATCATCAACATCAGCCATCTATCCATGCCGACGTCCTCCAGACACAAAACGTTTGATAAACTTACAAAAGTGAAAACACATTTTGCATTCAACTTCAACTTCAACTGCTGCTGCTGCTGTTGTTGCTGCTGCTATTTTGCATATATTCCTTCAACTATCCCACCCTACCCCTTGGCCTAGAAACAGCAACTTTATATGAAATGTGTGCACCATGTTAAGCTTGTTATGCCAGAGCCAATGGGCGGTGCAACACGCTGTGGCTCGCTCCAGCAGCAAGTAGTCAAAATAATAAAAGATAAATACAAACATATATACATATATATATCTGTATATAAGGAGCTATTGTGTATGCTAAGCTAAGCTGGAATTGTCAAGATATGATCGGCATCATTAGTAATCGGCATGTTTTAACTCCCTCTCCCTCTCTCTTAATCTCTCTTTTTCTCTATACAACAATGAGCATAATAAGTGCGAATTGTCAGCTTGTGTTCAATGATTAACTGACTTGTTAGTAATCAGTGCTAATAAAATATTATATTATACTATTATACACATTGATATATAACTGCTATTAATCAGTTACTTACTCTGCTTATTTATACAAGAAATATCTTTCAATATCTTCAGCTAATCTGTGCATAAGTTTAAGCCAACTTCTAAGCCAAAATTGCCGACATTAAAAGTTTGCTATTAAAAATTTCTTATTAAACTGAATTGATAGGACTTATTGCCTTTTTTTTATGCAGTTTAATGTTTATTAAATGTATCAATTAAATGTCATATAACACAATATAAAACAACAACAAAAAAAAAGGAAAACATGTTGCATAGTTGCAAGACACTTGGCGAAAAAATCTCTAGGCACATGTTTGGGCCATTAGCGAAAATGGCCAAGTCGTGAGCTGGTGTTAACTATAAACGGTTTAAATTCACTTTTTGTGCTGTTGTTATTGTTGTTGTTGTTGTTGTTGCACTCTTGTTGCCAACGTAATAAATAGCCTTCGTTATGTGCAATAAAGAAAAAAGTTTCTTTTTTTTTTATCCTAATATTATTTTTCTCTTCTTTTGCTTTGTGGCTAACAAAACAGTTTTATGCTTTTTGTTTACATCATGAATAATTGACAAATTTCATAATATAATTTACTTAGATTTCAATATGAATATATATGTATATATATCTATACTTCTCTATCTTTCTCTATTGCTGGGTTCAGGTGGAAAATTCTTAATAAACTGGCATTTCATGTATTACAATTATCATTAGCTCAAAATTTGTGGCGCTTTGAACGCAACGAATGAATGAATGAATAAACGAATCATGAAGGAGAAAGTTTACTCTGGTTAAGGTCCTGTTGCTTGTCTTGGTCCTGGCTTAGCTAATAAGACATATTGTCTAGCAAAAGGCGCAGCAGAGCTGCAACCCGAAAAGGTAAGCTAAAAACGATAAAGACTGCTCAGAGTGTCCTGCGTGTCCTGTGATTCCTGAGTGTGTCCTTAGTTGCTGGTTAGTGAATTATATGTATTGAGTTTGGAATCTTGAGGTTATATATTTTGGGTTTGGGTTATACGTGTTGTAATGAGACTCAACATGTTGTTGTTGCTGTTGTTGTTGTCTTAAGTTTGGCAACTTGTTTGCTTCCTTTAGGCTAACCGTAGCACATTACAACTAATACACTCAGACGATGTTGTTGGCCCAAAAAGTTTTTGCCGTTTTCTTGAATTTCACAAAGCGCATAATTACCAACAACATGACAAGAGTATGCCAGTGAAAGAGAGAGAGAGAGGAGCTCAGAAAGAGACAGACAGAGAAAGAGGATGCAAAAAAATGTAGTAGAAAATAAAATAAAATTGTGAGACAAACTTTTCGACAAAATTATTTGTGGTTATATGAAGAAAAAAAAAGAACGACAACAACTAAAAACCAGCAAGATAGAGTAACAGAAGGAAACAGTAAGAGAATGCGAGAGAGAGAGGGGAAGAGTATCGGGTAGGTAGTAAGAAAGATGAATAGCGAGTGGAAAAGTTTCACATAAAGAAAAGTTTGAGCAAACCGACTTAAAGAAAATTATAATTACACGCACAGTCAGCCAAAATGGTAGTACAGTGGTCTTGGCCGGGTTTGCAGCAAGCAGCAGCAGCAACCAGTCCAAAAAAAAAATGATGATGAGTAGATGGAGTTGAGACTTTTCCTTTATACATATACATGTATATATATGTATAGTATACCGCAAAGAAAATACTTTAATTGCCGCTAGTTTTCGAAGTTCTCTTTCGATTTGTAGTCAAATCTATGTATGTGTGTGCATGTTTGTGTGTGTGTTTGTGTGTGAGCACAAATGGCAGACAAACAAGCGCAGCAAATTATGGAAAAATATGCTAAAAATTTTCTATGAAGCATGAAAATTCTACTGAATAATTAGACCACCTGACGAACCGAAAAGCTCAAACCACTAACAACAATAACAACAACAACAGGAACAACAACCAACAACTATAAAAGAGTGCATACCGAAAAACAAGTTGGAAAACTCAACGCAGCAAAGGGAAAACTCACGCACACACACACACACACAAACAGAAATTGAATTGCCTGGATTGAATTACGTGCAAAGCTTACAGAGAGTGTGAGTGAGTGAGAGAGAGAGAGAGAGAAAAGGGAAGAGAATGGGCTGCATATCCTGTAGTTTTTGGTTAGTTCTAAAATAATTTTTTCGTATAAACTTCATAATTGGCTGAGGCAATTAAAATGAATTCAACTCGCTCTCTTTCTCTATCTCTCTGTCCCTGGCTAAAAGCCGACAGGTTTGTACTCAGTCTAGGGCCAAATTTATATATTTATTTTTCTGCCTCTTTTTCATTAACATTTATTTACACTTCATAAATCAAAAAGCCTCCTTAACATAACAGAAACATGCCAAAAAAAATTGTGAAAAATGAATAAAAAAAATTACAAAATAAAAAATAATAATAATAAAAAAAGCACAAAGGAAATGAAAAGCAATTGAATAGCCCGTCGCTTGTTTCTTGACCAGCTACAGGCCATGTTCGGGGTTGTTCTTTGAGCCAGATAATGCTAAGGGCCAACACTCAATGCTCAATTTTATTTATTTAATGTAATGAATTAAAGTTCAAGTTGAGTTCATAATTAATTAAAAAAATCAGTTAATAATAAATGAAAATAATTTAAAAAAATAAAATAAATAAATTAAATATATATATATATATATATATTATAAATAACAAAATAAATAAATAATAAAAGCAAATAAAATTAAAATAAAATAAATTAAAAATATAAAATAAATAATAAAAAGCAAATATTAAATTAATTAATATAAAATAAATATAATTATTAAAATAAAAAAATTAAATATATTAAAATAAATTAAATAAATCAAATAAATATTATAAATAAAAAAAAATTAAATTACTTTATTTTTTATATATATTTATTTCCTTTAAAGGAGAAAGTTACAAAGAGGGAATTCCTATAGGAAAATATCTCTTTAAATATATAACAAGAATCGCCTGCAACATTACTCAAACTGCTGTGCAACAATTTGTTTAAGGCTCAAACCCTGACCCTTGTCCAGGGGCATCTATCTAACTGCAAAGTGTTTCATTTACTTAATGCATGCACAATTTTCTAGACACTTTAACTGCGACTTTTGATTTTCTATTTACTATTTCTCATTTTATTTTTCTATTTTATTTTCCATTTTCTTTTTTATTTTCTTTATTTTTTTAGTATTTTTGTAAATTTTTTTTCTATTTTATTTTGAAGTTATGGAGCCTGTCTGCTGCTGCTTAGGGTTGTTCAGGCTTTAGACCAAGCCAAAGCTAAAGCTAGTCAGTATTTTTTATGGACCAAAATGGAAGTAGCAGCAGGGGTAGGAGAAGAAATAAACAGCATGCGGCCATATAGACAGCGTCTACAGCAGCTACAGTAAAACACTGGAGAACCAGACAAAAATAAAAACACGCAAATAAAAGGATTTTCGCGATTTCTCTTTGCCTTTCCCCAACCACAGCTCCCCAAGCTAAAAAAATGGGGGCCTGTGTTGTAGGAGGAAGGACTTTGGTTGGTTGCCTCGTCAGGCGTTGGCTTTTAAGCTCTATGGCGTTAAGATTGCACTTTTCCGGCTGCTAACTTTCATTAAAGTCCTGGCCAAGTGTGCATGCAAAAAACTGAAAGTCCTGCTGATGCTGCTACTGCTGCTCCAGCTCCAATACTTGGCTCTAACAGTGCGGCACAGCTTGGTTGACTAGACAAATTTGATTGAGAATTATGGGCTAGAGCAGCATTGGTAGCATTGGGCATTACGCAGTGAGTCAGGATCAGAGCATTCAAGCGTCTGGTGTTACTTATAGTATAGACATTCTTTTACTACTTTGGCCATAAGCCTAGACCCAAAAAAGGATTTCAATTTTATATAGATCCTTGCACATAAATAAAGTGCCCATATCTATAGGAAAAAACAAAGCATTTCATTATTGGCTTTTTGTTTATTGTCTCAATGATTGTCTGTGTTGGTTTATGTATTACCCGTAGGTAAACATTTATTAACATTTACTTAACTGCAATAATATGAGTCATTATGCAACTGTTGGGAATTGATTTTTATTTCATTTCATTTTGTTGTTGTTGTTGCTGCTGTGTTTCAATTGAAACTCGGTTAATTTGATGCCAAAAGGATGATGAAGGAACCAAAGAGAGAGACAGAGAGAGCGTGAGATGGAAACGTAGGTTGTTGTAGGTTGTCTGGGCAACTGGAAATCAATGACAGAAATATGAAATGAAAATATAATTGATAATTTATTGTGTCTACAGATTGTTGCACGAATCGCAAGCAAACCAAGTAAAATAATAAATGCACGTACAATATATATCCAATATATCCAATATATATATATATATATATATATTTATATATATATACGAAGTAGTACTACGATCTCAGTCTGTCTCTACCTCTTCCTCTCTCTCTCTCTTGGCCATGCATTGCGTTTGTATTTACAGTCAGCCTTTCCGTTCCACCAGTCTCTTAACCCACAGAGTCATACTGCCATGAGGCGCTCTGAATTGTGCATCATTGGCATGCAACTCTGTGCTGCACCACTACATGAGCCACTCCATGCCAACTCCACTCAAGTGCGCAACCAATAAAATAATAAAAATTGTACCATAATAAAAAGCGCAGCGCATTGCAGCGGGTGAACACAAAAAAAAACAAAAAACAAAAATAAAATAAAATAAAAATAAAACAATAAACTGCAAAAAACAAAACACACACACAAACACACAGCAAGGGAGACACACACACACAGTCACACACGAGCCGACCAAATAAATCACACAACTTTTCAGACATGGGCACCGCCAAGTCGTTGGAGTCTACCTCGTTCCACAGCGTACCAACAGCACCACAATGCTAACACCCCCCTGCAACAGCACTACACCTCTACACCATCACTTCCCTCAACCAATCCAATCTGACAGACACAGCAACAGCAACGGGTTGCAGTACTTCGCCTATGAAGTCGCTATATATATATATTCCAATAGAAATGACAAATACGTTAACTTTTCTATTTTATAGAGTGTGCGAAATGTTTGTTTTAGTTTTTTTTGCTTTTTAAAACACTTGACAATATCAAAATTTATTAAATAAAATATTTTTTTGAGTAGTTTTCAAAAATTTTCAAATATGAAAGAGCTGTCCAAGTGGTCAAATAGTATAAACTAAGTAACTCCAACGTGGAGAGCTGCATTCAACTGTCATTTAAGGACTGCATTTTGCGTTTGTCTAAGCCAAAGACTAAGCTTTAATATGTTATATGCCAATATTGTTATTAGTAGAATATATTATAGTATAATTTACATATACTTTAATTGAACCTACCTACGTTTAGTTTAAGCATATTTTTCCTTTATATAAATAGAAAAAATAATACCTGCCACAGCTGTCACATAACGTGCCAAGCAACAGAATTCAGTTCATTATTTATTCATTGTGGCGCTTGATTTTTGTACTCTTAATTTTTGCAGACATTAAACAGGGCTTAAACACCTGGTAGCATGGAATGTAACAGGCAACAGGGTAACCTATCATATGGTATGATGAGGTATGATATAGCATGATGTGGAATAAATTGTATGCTGTGTGCTATGATATGGTATAATGTCGTATAATCGAGTATAATCGAATATGATTTGTTATGATTTGTGGCATAATGAATGATGATGAATGTATATATGTAGTAGATAAGGTATGATGTGGTATGATGTAGTATGATGTATGGTATAATGTGGTATGATGTAGTATGATGTATGGTATGATGTGGTATGATTGTAATGGCTGTTGGTATAACATGGTGTGATGTGGTATTATATCGTATGATATAGTATGATCATAAATAAAGAGGAATGATAAGATATGATGTTGTCGCATGATGGGAATGATATGATATAATGTCGTATGATGGGGTATAATATGTTACGATGTGTGGTATAATGTTGTATGATCTTTTATGATGAACTATGATAAAGTATGACATGTAATATACTATTAAATATGTATATTTTACTGATACGTAATTTTAAAGGGTATCTGCTGGTCAGTCATTGTTTATTGATACTTTTTTAATCAATTGCCATTTTATTTACTTTTAATTTAAGCAATTGAACTTCAATTTATGATAATATTTGATGCAATAAATGCTACAATTACTGTTTTATTTTTTGGTACAAATAATATTTTATAGTTTTTTTAACTATGTGTGTATAGTTAATAAATGTGTATGTGTGTGAGTAAATTATGAAAAGTTAAAACAAATTCACAAAGCTTTGAAATTCCAAGAGACAAATTTGGTTTAACAAATTGCATGCTGAAATCTGCTTGAAATTTGATACTAATATATATATATATATATATATGTATATATGTATTTATACGTATGTGTATGTATGTGAAATATTATTAATATCTGGCAATTTAAAGCCCCGAAAGCGTTTGCGAAATGATGATGAGCGATCATTAATTATGCGTTCACCAAGGAGCCGCAGCATGTGGGCAAAATTTTACCTGCCATGGCAATGGCCAACAGGCAACGCATTACACACACATCAGCAACATATACGACTGCAACAACAATATATGCAACAACTACAAAAACAAAAACAACAACAATATGAAACAATAAACAATGGCAAGTTTGATGCTAAAGCAGTTTAGTTATTTGATTTCTATAAATCAATTGGCGGTACGCAAACTGTCAAAGCTTTTGACCAACTTTCCATTTTCTTGTGTTGGCGGCTTTATATATTTGTTTTTCTTCTTTTTTGCTTTTATTAGAAATCGCTGAGTATTTGATAATAAATCAGAGCGCAGTACTTCAAAGCTGCGAATATTGTGACAGCCGCAACAGACGGGGCCTAAAAAAATAGCTTAAAGGTATTTCAATTATTTCGGCCATGGCAACAACAGGACAACAGCAACAGAAGTTTGTTAACAATTTGGTAACTGACAAAACAGACAGTAAAGTTGTTGTTGTTGTTAGCCGTTGATTGGGTTAAAAAGTGTTTGTTCATTAACGCCATTAAACCAGTTTTGACATTTTAATTAAGCTGCTGCTGCTGCTGCAGCAATGTTGCTATGCAGCTGCCTTGCCGCGTCAGGACAAGGTCAAGATCATAGATCATAGGCGAGCAACAGTCGCTTATCGGTGGCAATAACAACAACAGCAACAGCAACAACTAACAGTAACAACTAGAAATAACAGACTGCTTATCAGGCATATCTGTCATCGGCATCTGCATAGCAGTTGGCGCATGTCCTGCGTTAAACAGCAGCAGCAGCGACGATCCAGACGCAGCAGCGTCAAGACAAGACACAAAAATTTGCATTTACCAGTCTGTCGCCCACTTAATTACGCAGCAACAGCAACGCCAGCGTCAGTACAACATGTTGCACATTGCACTAACAAACATGCCACAGCCAAGCAGCAACACCAGCAACAGCAACAATGCAAAAGTAGACATTGAAACAACCGACGAAAATAAAAAAAGTAAAAGCAGTAAAAAAAAGAGAGTAGATAGCTTAGACTAGACTTAAGCAGAGTCTTTTTAAGGTTGCTCTTCTTCGCAGAAATCTTTTGATATAAAAGAAAGTAAGTGAAGAATCAGAAGAGTTAGGTAAATAAGCTAATGCGTAATGCATTTTCATGTTTAATGCATATTCTCCCTTTCACGCTATATTTATTTTTATATCATTAATTTGCCATATTACTATTGACATTTTTGTGTGGTGCACAATGCGAAACGGATACGAGCAACTAGAAATATTTCACAACAAATTATTCAACACTTTGCATGCACAGCGACGACAACGTTGCAGTCATTGGGCCTAACAGCAACAGTCGCAGCAACAACAACAGCAGCAACAACAGCAGCAACAGGAGACATGCGGCGACCCTCAGCCGCCCCAGACTTAGTAGCGAAAGCAGTCAGACTAACCAACCCAACGAATGCAAGCAATGTCTGTCAGAACGTCGCTGTGTCCAACCCACCGATCGGCCGCTGTTTCCTCCCCTCCCCCCCCCTTGGAAGCGACTGTCAACATCTTGTCTTTGGTCTTTGGGCTGCTGTTTGTCATTTCCTTTTTACTGCTGCTGCTGCTGTTGCTACTTTTTTCTGTTGTTGCTGCGACTGCGGCTGCGGCTTGTTAAATTCTGTTGGAATTTGCCATAGCGGATGACAGGCATAGCTTGGCAGTGGAGAAGAGGTGTAGAGAAGGAGAGAAGGGGAGGGGTAGAAAATGTACAAAATACTGGAATAATATGGAAGACGTGCACGTAAATCATGCCAATTTAAATGAGTAAAGTTTGTCTTTGGCTACCTGCGCCTTCGTTTTGACACTTGTCACTTGTGGCATGTGGCATGCAGCATTTGGCATGTGTCATGTAACAAATGGCAACTGAGCCTGTTCATGTAATGCTTCATCTTTCAAGCTACCCACTCCTCTCTATGTCCCTCTCTCTCCTTCCTTAATTCTAGAGTAAAATCGCAGACTGTATGACGTCGCAACTGTGGCACATTATTGGCACCGGAAATGCTGCACTTGTCGACAGCGCCTGGGGGGCTGCATTAATCAGCAAACACGCTGATTGAGTAATGTTCCAGCTGTTGCCGTTGCACTGCCCACTCTTCCCCCTCCCCCCCTCTCTGTACAATTTCAATCCCCTACAGCTGCTGTACATGTGCTAAGCTGCGTCGCGAAATGACCATTAAAATGTTATCGCTTATTTATCGCACAAGATTCAACCAGACCCAAAGCTCGATCTTAAGCCAGTCTCAAACCCCAACTCCAACTGCAGCTACAGCTCGAAGCTTAGCCTCGAACTTCGACTTTGACTCGTTGTTACAGTCAGCCTCATGCCCATGTTGGCGGTCGCCTCACTAATCCGCACACGCATGCGATGCGCACAGCAACAACAACAGCTACGACAACAGCAACTGCAGCACAACCACATTGGCAACATTGTTGACAAAGTGTGCAACAAAATGTTGCCAGCAAATGTCTCTGCAGTGCACAAACAAACAATACAAAGCAACCAACAGACATTATTGCAAAATTATTATTGCTAATGTTGCGTGTGCGTTTATGGCTTGAACAGTCTATAGAATACATCCATGCACAGTGGTATGAAAACTATTTTTTATGGCAACAAGTTTGGCATATTGTGAAGCATCTAGTGGGGATTTGATGCTATATAAAAAATATAAAAAAATGTGCCAAAATATATAAAAATTTAGGCAGTTTCTAAAGGCTTCAATTGATATTGAGTTTTTCATTTAATTGTTTCATAATTGCTGCTGCAACAAGCAAATTGCCTGAAAATAGCAAAATATTTTGAATTTAAAGTTATTTTAATTTTATGGCAAAATGTTGCCTTTGTTGTTGTTTTTAAGCACCCTAATGCAAAATGGAATTTTAATCAAAGGGCATCTAATTTATGTTTAATAGCCTAACCACTTGCCAGAACACATTTTCACTTTTCCACTCAATCTTCCATAATCCATGCTGCCACCAGCAGTATTTAAGTAGCAACTTGCCGCAAGACCAAATACTAAATACATCTACAAGTTCAGCTTTAACTTCACCAAGGAAAATCCAACGTTTCTGTGGAAAAAAAGTAAAAAAAACAAGTTGCCACCAAGCTGTCTTGCTGTACTTAGTGCCCATCCCTTTGGTATCATATATATATATATATATATATATATTTATATATATACAAACCCAGTTTCAATCGTAGCTTTAGTAACTATCTCAAGTGCATTCTCAGCCCAACTGATTGGTGGGCTGTTGAATGCTAAGTTGACGCTTTGATCTTGTCTAGCGCGTAAATCTAGCGATGCGCTTTGAGATTAAATGCCATTTGTGTGGCGATGGGGATGCCGGCACTCAATCTGACCATGACAGGCTATACCCACTCCTCACTCCTCACTCCTACTCCTTCCCTTTCCTTTTACAACAAACTTACTCACTCCTTTTAGCTCCATCTGCATATACCTCGGACTTCTTCTATATCTACTTGGGCTTTTTTTCTTGAGGCTTTGTGTGCACTTGGCAAATTAAGCAGACTTCCCGGTACCCAGCACCTGTTCATTAAACGACCGCTGAAAATTATAGTTGAGCGAGTGCAGTAAACAAATGTAATCGACATCCTGTGCACAGGCAAAGACAAACACACACACACACCAAAATACACACACATACAATGCATGCATGCAAGAGAGTCACAAAGGATGCCGCCAGCACGTTGCCAGTGTATGTTCACCATTGAAATCTTATGGGGGCGCCTCAAACTCAAACTCAAATGAACTAGAACTCAAAAACAACAACGACAACAGCAACAAAAACCACAACAACAACAGCAACAAACAAACAAGGGCACAAGAAATGCAATGCAGCACAAAACAAATAATAAACACAACAATTTTTTTGATTTACCATGAAATTTAAATGATCCCACAACGAGAGAGACAGCAATACTATGAGAGGGCAAGTGAAAAATAGAAAGACAGAGAGAGAGGGAGAGATATAAGGCAGAAGCTGGAGGGTCAAAGTAAACAGGCGACAGTTTTGAGAGTTCACTTTGCGTTTTATTGTCAAGGCGTGCAAATATTGTCAAAAGTCTTTCAACAAGCACACAACGACAACAACAACAACTAGCAGAAGAAGAAGAAACAGAAAAAAAGTAGGGAAAGAAGGAGTAGCATAAAGAAAGAAACAGAGGGTTTACTTCTACACTAGTCCCATAGCATCAGCACATTTGCATCTTTTGCTGCAACGGAAGCGCCCAGAGATATGAGAAAAGATGCCGACAATGGGACAGGCCGACAGGCGGCGCACAGTCCAGCAACATTGGAAACTTGTCTGCTACTCAGTACCCCAATATGCCCCCATCCACCATCCCCTAACTCCAGCACTCCAGCACTTCTGCCATCTACAATTTCGTTGGGCTGCTGTCCCTATGCTAAATCCCAGACGCTGTCACAATCCTGTTTTTGTTTGCGCCGGCGCTTCAAGTGTCCCTTTGGAGTGGCCGAAGCCCAACCACTTGTTTGGATTTATAAATATATTTTCTATATATATATACATATATATAGTAATGTGTAGCATGGATATTTGGTTTACTTAGGACCGACACTCGAATAGTCATAAAAGTGCCAGGCAATCAAAAACAAATTATGAGTGCTACAATTTGCTTAGCCTGTCGCTATAAGATATGGTAATGGATCTGTTGCCTTATCGTATTGGCCAGATAAATTGATGCACTTGGCCATGCAACCAAGCCAAGCAACTTAAGTTATGTGCTTGTTTTTGTTGTTGTTGTTGTTGGCATTGAACTTTCGCCAGGATAACAAGTATAAAGACTTTATATATATATATTTATATATAAAGCAGAAAGAGACGAAGCAAAAGTAGTGGTTGGGAATGGGTATGAAATCTAGACAATGGGCCAATAAGAGTCGACACTCTACTGACCCAGTTGATGGTAGCAAAGAGCAGGCGGCCAAGTTAGATATAAATAGAAGATAATCATGACGGCAAATCCTATATCAATAATTGACTTAAAAGCAAACAATTTATGATGACCTAAGCCAAAACAACAAAAGCAGCAAAAAAAAAAACGAACAAAATCCCAGCAACAACAACAACCAAAAAAAAGGGTGCGGTTATCAAAAGGAATTGGCCAACAGATTGAGCCAAACGGATAAGGCTAAGTCAGCGCCAAGACCTAAAAACTGATGACGTTGTTGCTGTTGCGCTTGTTGTTGTTGTTGGCAATGATGATGCTGATGCTGATGCTGATAATGTACTCGATGAACGATAGAGCACGCCGAGTGCAATAGCAGGAGAAGCTGAACGAGCAGGAGGAGGTCGATAGACCCACGCAAAACTAATGTGAAAGTCATAGAGGGATGCGGAGCGTATTGGGCAAGGTAAAGGGATTGGCGAGGATTGGTATATAGATAGAAGAAGCTGGAGCTGTCGATGACGATGACTGGCTCGAGCCAAATGCAATGTTGACCTTTTGCAGCAACTCTCTGTAAAAACATCTTTATGCTGACTTAAGAGCAATAAATAGCAGCAAAAGAATGCGAGTGGAAAAGCTCAATAAATAAATATGAAAACGAATACAAATACAAATACGAATACGAATAGAAAAATGAATACAAATACGAATAGTTTGTAGTTTGTATTGTGTGTATATAAAAATATTATTTGTGTCGAAAAACTATGAGTGGTTAGCGGACCAGGCCAGGCCAGGCCAGGCTAAGACGGACCGCCAGGTTAGGCCAAACCAGGGCTAGGCTTGTCTAGGCCAGGCCCAAAACAAAGGCCATGGCTGGTATAGTTGTTGCTTTTGCCAACTGGGTCAGCAAGTCAAGGACCACTTAAAGAGCTCTGCTTCAGGGAATACTTCTACCGGCTTCTTCCAGCCACAATTCAAAACCATTTATAGAATTCAATCTGAAATTATGGACAGTAGCAAATAAGTGCATAAATTGCAGCTGCAGCAGCCCATCAACTGCAAATCAAAATAATGATGACTGTATGATATATACCTATATATATATATACTTATATATATAATATATGTTCGCAAGTTAGTTGACTTCATGTCAAAAGCAACAACAAGTTGTTCCACTTGCAGCAATAGTTGGCTCTGCTGTCATGACTCGCAGCTCTAGTTGCCTTAAATGTTGCCTCTTAGTTGTAGTTGTTGTTATTGGCATTTTATCATACAGCTGACTCACTTATGTAATAATCAAATTGGCATAAACATATGTATTAGTACACTCTACAAGCAAGGCGAAAACCGAGCGCTTTTCCCAACATGATTATGCTTCATATATATACTCGAAATATATATATATATTAGATATTTATATAAGAAATTCTGCTGCATCATTATTGGAAAGGGGCAAAGGAGGAAAATATTGAAGTTTTCCTTTTTCACAATGAACTTTCAGTGAATTCGTACAACGTCTCTAAGTGGGGCATGAGTCGAGCATAAAAACTCAATTCTAACTGCAACTCAGAGTAAATACTTAAAACTTTTAAACATGTACTAAAAAAAACTAAAAAATATACGAAAAAAAAACTTTCTTTTTGCAGTTTACATGCAAATGAAATTGAATTTAGTTTTTCTTTTCTTTTTTTTTAATACAACTCTTAAATAAGTTGAAGTTTTTCAAGCATTTCCCTGCTGAATTTGAAAAAATTATTTTGTAATTTTTTTAAAGGACCTTTTGTTGGCTTAGTTATTGGCCACAGGATCACAGACACATTATTATTAGAAAAGATTCCAGCTGTGCGCTGTGAAGCGTGTTAGTATTGTAGCTGATTTTCACATAACTTTTGTTATCCAATTGCCAAACCGTTAAGACCACATTAATTACGTGTATTTTACAGCTAGCTGAACCCAAGCGGAGGCTACACAGTGTGTCCAAGGACTAAGCATCTAATGCGCTGATGTGTTGATGCTCCGTTGGGCTGTGCTATGAAACACAATAGTCAGAGACACACAAACAGAGAGCCAAGAACATGGCTAATCAGTTTTAATACCACCCCCCGCCCACATAACCCCTCCACAAACAGCTAAAACTCAACCTACTTAAACTGAACAAAAGTTCCATTGCATTGTTCGTTGTAACGTTTCGATTGACATCATTAAGACCCGCCACATAGGAGTACTCCAGCTGCACGTATAGAGCTACTCAGCACGGCTTAAGCTATGGCCAGCTAATAACTGCCAGTGAGGTTACAGGATGCGAGCGAGTGAGAGCGAAAAAAAGAAAGAGGGAGACAGAGCTGGGACAATGCTGCTTCTTCGTTTTTATATTCGCTGCTGCTGCTGTTGCGTAGCGCCACTTAAGTAAAGACGCTGTCCACAACACAACGCAACACTAGAACCAGTCAACTTGGGCATCGGCATTGGCATCGCCGATGGCATTGCCACTGCCACTGGCTCTGGCTTGGTTCTGGCTGAGCTTGTTAGCTGTCAAACTCGAAAATTTGCAATGACAGCAAACATTGCCAGCAGCAGCAGAAGCAAAGCTAGCGTCGACGTCAGCGTCAGCGTGAACGCAGATAAGCAGCAAAATGAGCACCGCCGCCGACGCCGCCGTTGCCGCTGTTGTGGCACAAACTAAAAACTCATTGTCAGGCGCTGTCTGTTAAGCAACCAACGAAGCAACCAACCAGCCAGCCAACCAACCAACAAACCAAGTTGCAACCCGATCCGCATTGGGGGTGCGTTGCTGCATAATAAACTGCAGTCGCGGCAGGCTTTCGACATGGCAATGTCTCGACTTAGTATAGACCCAAGAGGTAGGTATGTAGGGTCATACTGAGGCTCATTCTTAAGTTCAGTTTCAGCCACAGTTGTGGCACAGAACGGGAGGAACAATAGGGCGCCACAGTTAGCTGCTGTTGCGTGGACATGGCCCGTGGCCAGTGTGGATGTCGGCAACTGCCGCAACGCAAAGAAACAATAAACACACGAAAATAATGTAATGAGTGGCAGCAGTGGGACAAGTGCAGCTTATGCTGACAATGCAATGCACAGTGGGACAAAATCTCAAATATTAATCGCTCATATTAATAAAATAAATAAGAAATAAAATAATTAAAATATATAAAAAAACTAAAATAAATATAATATATAAAATAAATAAAATAAAGAAAATAAAGAAAATAAATAAAATAAATAAAATAAATAAAATAAATAAAATAAATAAAATAAATAAAATAAATAAAATAAATAAAATAAATAAAATAAATAAAATAAATAAAATAAATAAAATAAATAAAATAAATAAAATAAATAAAATAAATAAAATAAATAAAATAAATAAAATAAATAAAATAAATAAAATAAATAAAATAAATAAAATAAATAAAATAAATAAAATAAATAAAATAAATAAAATAAATAAAATAAATAAAATAAATAAAATAAATAAAATAAATAAAATAAATAAAATAAATAAAATAAATAAAATAAATAAAATAAATAAAATAAATAAAATAAATAAAATAAATAAAATAAATAAAATAAATAAAATAAATAAAATAAATAAAATAAATAAAATAAATAAAATAAATAAAATAAATAAAATAAATAAAATAAATAAAATAAATAAAATAAATAAAATAAATAAAATAAATAAAATAAATAAAATAAATAAAATAAATAAAATAAATAAAATAAATAAAATAAATAAAATAAATAAAATAAATAAAATAAATAAAATAAATAAAATAAATAAAATAAATAAAATAAATAAAATAAATAAAATAAATAAAATAAATAAAATAAATAAAATAAATAAAATAAATAAAATAAATAAAATAAATAAAATAAATAAAATAAATAAAATAAATAAAATAAATAAAATAAATAAAATAAATAAAATAAATAAAATAAATAAAATAAATAAAATAAATAAAATAAATAAAATAAATAAAATAAATAAAATAAATAAAATAAATAAAATAAATAAAATAAATAAAATAAATAAAATAAATAAAATAAATAAAATAAATAAAATAAATAAAATAAATAAAATAAATAAAATAAATAAAATAAATAAAATAAATAAAATAAATAAAATAAATAAAATAAATATAATAAATAAAATAAATAAAATAAATAAAATAAATAAAATTTTTTCAGTTACTTTTTTTGCTTCTTTTTAAAACGTTTTAAACTCTTTCCTAATACTCTAGGATAATTCCATTGTAGTTAACCTAAGGGATACTTAATTTTTTCCATTATCCTTTATTTTTTTCATAAGTTCTTGGGTTCAGGGGAAATGTTGGGGCAACGTAAAGAGCATATTAAATTCATTTTTAAGCATGCACCGTGAGAAACTGTCCGTTTGGGCGTTTACGCTTTGTGTTGTTCGAGGGGGCTGTTGAGGTGATGGGAATAGTGTTTTATGGCTGACTGAGGGGTGTTGGGGTACTGGGGATGCGCTGCCACATTGCATCCATAATTGATGTGCTCCGCATTACTAGACAAAAAGCTGGCCCAAAGCTTATGGAGTGACATTAAAAGGGTTAAACAAAACATTGCAGCCGCAACTATTCTCTTGTGTCTTGTGTTGCCTGTTGCAGCTGCAAATATGGTTAAGAGAAAACGGCGCTTTGTGGCAGTAACAATAATCGAGAGTCGTCGTCGTCGTTGTTGTTGTCATCAGGTAGCACAGCATCTTGTTGCTGTTGCCGCTGCCGCTGCTGCTTCTTATTAATTAAGAATTATTTTAATTAACGTAATAAATTTGCGGACAGGCGCGACGTGCAACACAACAACAGCTACAACAACAACAACAGCAACGGCAACAAACAATAAAAAACAGAAATGAAATAAAATAAAATGCGCGTTCGTATAATTTTTATCCTCTGCAACAGTTTGGGGCAGCAACCAGGTTCATGCCATTGGCATTAACATTGGTTTTTGCTTATGGCTCTTTGGCTTTTTGGTTTTGACTTTTGAAATTGAAGCTGAAGCTGATGCTGTGGCTCTTAGTGTGGCAGTTGGTTGTTGCTTGTTGCATGTGCGTTACGTCGTTGCGATGTTGCAGGCAGCCGAAAATGTGCGAAAATTTATGTTGCATGCGATTTTGGTGACTTGTTTGCAACTTGTTTGCCATGTTCGATTGAACCTGCATTCAGCAAGTGGGTCAACAGCTCTGTGCCAGCATCACCATCACCATCACCGGTACAACCACCACTACTCCTTGCAACATTGCAGCCATGCTGTGGTCGCTTCCCTGCCGAATTTCAATTAAATGCACATAAATTTAAAATTAGTAATAACTTCGGAACGTGGATGCAACAAACTGTACAAAACGTTGTTGGGCACGCAAAAACGCAGGATCCAATGAGCATGCTCTTGCTGGTAAGGAGGGAGAGATTTAACAGAGGGGGAGAGAGGGGAAATGATGAAGTTGCAGATGAGGTTGATGGCAATGACGACGACAACGACGACGCAGCAGCTGTTGCCCGCATTGCCAGCTACGTGACCCGTTCCTCATTTCCTTTTGCCCCACCTGTCATCAGTTTGCCTTTTATTTTCGTAGTAGCTGGACACAGCGCAATTCATCTCCCTTCAGCACCCCTCATGCTCATCAACGGCATGATTCAACTTTCCTCGTCGCATCCAGTTAAAAAATCTGTGTGCCTATTAATTAGCCAAACTTCAACACCTGCTGTGTGAGTGCGTTGTGTGTGTGTGTGTGTGTGTGTGTTAGTGTTGTGTTGCTTTGGGTCCCAAATGCTAAATCATATGCCTGTGTTGGCCCTTATTTTGGGCTGTGAATTGGAAAATAATTGTGCGTTGGCCATTAAATTACAATGCCCAATGGACACCGTTAGACGACATAGATTGCCATGGCCTTATGACAGCATGCAGACAGCATAGGGGCAACATTCAGCAGGTGCCACAACACATTGGCCACGTCCCAGCAATTATGGAATTATAAATAAACAAAAGACCAAATAGTTATTAACTAATAACTGCCACGCATTCAAGTGGCAAGTGATGAGTTTTTTTTTTGGCCCTTTTGATAAAGTTGGTAAAATATTTATGCTTTAGCCAGCTGGCAGCAGAATGTTCAATGGGTCAAGGGTCAGGATTGGTTGACAAATGACTTTTTACCTATACAAATATATATACAAACAAACACAAATATACATATATACACCTACTTATAAACACACACACACAAAAATAAATCACTGAACTTTGAACAGCTGAACTTAATTGGTCGAATTGGTTTTGTTTTGTATTGGAGAGGGGGCGGAAAATCGAATCGATTCGCTGATAAACAATGAGTTTTGCTCCAATCACACTCTAAATCATATTGACATTCATTTTGTGTAATTATACTATAAATATATGAATAAATATGCACACAATTAATGTAACAAAACAAATCAAATTAAACTCAAGCCAAGCTGAAATTGCTGTGCGTCAGTTGTAGGCAGGCTTTGATTGCCATTCGAAGCTCATTTGAGTGTATTCAAAGTATTCAAAATGTGAAGATTTATTTAAAAATTGTTTATTTAATTTATTGTTATTATTAAGCATTAATTATTTGTTATATTTGATTAATTTTTCGTCTTTTTATTGACTACTTTTAAAGTGAATTGCTTTTGTTTTGTTGAATTTTCATTGCTGCATTTTGTTTGCTATTTAAACGATCTTTGAATCCACTAAAAGTATTCATAACTTGAAAATTATTTAAAATTGTATTTATTTATTTAATTCCTATTGTTTTTTATTTATAGTTTTAGATTTTTCTTCATACTTTTCATATCTATTTCAGCTTAAAAATTGGGCTTCTCTTGCAGCACTCGTTTCCTTTGCTGCATGTTGCTTGTTATTTGAACTCCATTTAAGTGTTCACAATTTAATAATTTATTTAAAAATTATTTTAAATTATATTATTATTAATTTTTATTAATTTTATTAATTATTTTTTATTTTTTATTATACTTTTCATGCCACTTTTTATCTGTTTTTCATTGCTCAAAAACTTAACTTGCTTTCCTGTCGCAGTATTTTGCTTAGCTTTGTGGCTCATACTGTGTTATTTAACTGATTCATTCACCGATTTATTCACTGACACATTCATTCAGTTAGACAAAGTTATTCACAGTTTTATGGTATTTAGCTTTTTGCTTGTTGTTAGCTTACCTAGGCATTAGGCAACAACAACAATAACAACAATAACAACAAACACATAGAAACATAATCGAACTAATCAATTTGCGTGAATAAACTGCTAACAGTTTATTATCGTAGCAGGTGGCACGTGGCGCGTGGCACAGTGGATCCAATCTCCGTGTGACATAAATCTTTATTTGCAGTACGAAACATGGAGTATAGGGATAGGGAGTAGCGGGGTAGCGGGGTAGAGAGTGTTTTGCAAAAGTGTAAACAAAAATTATTCATTCACGCGCATTTAAAAAGGAGCCGTCACACATACACACAAAAGGATACGATGAGCGGAAACAGGACGAAGGAAGCGAAACGAAAAGAAAAGGCTAAAGAGAGCGAAAAATCAACGATTTCAACTGGGGAACAATGGTTAGGCATAAAGCGTGGGCTCCATTGCTTCACACTCTACACATACACATATGTGTGTGTGTGTGTGTATATTAGCATGTGTGGGTGGGTGTGTGTAAGTACTGAAAACTCGTAACATACCCCAAGCGCCCGCTAATGGCTCTCTAGTGTGTTTGACGTCGGCGTCGTCGTCGTCGTCGTCGTCGTCGTCGTCGTTACTGATGCTAACGTCAATGGTATTGTGGGTGGTTTTTGGTTGGTTGGGGATTGAACCCAATTTTTTAGTACACAAAAACACCTAAACCCCAATCCCAATCCCAATCCCATTGCCATTGCCAATCCCATTCCAAATCCTGTATAGTCCCCGTACGGGTGCCAGGAGCTGGACGCGTTGAAAAGTCAACGATTGCCGCGTTGCGGAAATTAACGGAGAAATCAGCAGAGCAGAGGCGAAAAGGCAGCTGCAGCTTTTAATAGCAACAAATGCGAAGGATGCTTGATTTAATGTTAAAAAACTTTTTGATGTTTTACTGATGTTGGCAACCATGAGTTGGTGGCTCCACTTACCCACCAACCCACCGAGCCCATCTACCCCACTTGTATATGGCAACGTGTTTAACTCTGTTGGGACTTATCATCAGGCAGACATTTTGCTTATTTAAAAGTAATTATGGACAGGCGGCAGCCCTCCTTTCATGTTGTTGTTGTTGTTGCCACACAGCACCTATAACGTCTCGGTGTCAGGCAGTCAGTCAGACTTAACGGACAGATATGAACATGTTGTTAGTAGACCATATAGAAAGGGGTAAAGGGGTGTGCAAGCAGCGTTGGTACCTAAAAGACTTTCGTCCTGTCAGCTGCGTTGCCAACTCATTGAAGCAGAATGCGGCAAATCACGCACCCAACTTCGGCAGCAAAGACCAAGCAGAAAAGGATACGCAGCTTGGGGTAAATATATATACATACATACACATACATATACATACATATACATACATATATATATATATACATATTCTGTATAAATGTATACAAATTATGCGTATTTATCAGGAAAATTCAATGAACTGTAAATGGTGTGGAAGTTGTTCATGTGAGCCCGTTATACAAGTGCGTGTGCGTCAATATCTGTGTGTGTTTCTGCGTGTGTTTGTGTGTGTGTGTATGTAAAGGTGTTTATGCCACGACCCATTGTTGTTTTGCGGTTGTCTGTTACAACATTAAGCCAAGGGGTCGGCCTGAGAATGTGCACAGGTGTGTGTCAAAAGGCATGCAAAAGGCTGTGTATGCCAAGGGAAGGGCAGCAATGGGTGTGGCTGCCATATGGTAGGGGAATGCTGTCAAAGCAAAGAGCAGGGGTAAGCTCTATGTAGAGCTAAGAAGAAAGAGATATATGAAGGGAAGTATTAATTTGTATTAACTTTATGCTAAAACTTGCAACTTATTAAGAACTTTATTTACAATCAAGCCAAGAAGAGACAGAAGAGAGGGGGAGCTGCGGCAGTCTAAGAACAAAAAAAAGGTGTCAAATATATAGAAAAATAGCTGAATTATATTAAACAAATAAAAAAATTATATTAAACATTTTCAAAATTTTTCTGCAATTTTTTTGCATTGTTCCTTTGGCTTATTAAAAGTTTTGGCTAGATAAGCTGGAGTTTTTAGCTTTGCTGCTGCTTTGGCTGTTTTTTGGCTACTGCTGTAATTGGTAAGAAGTATTGTTAGATGGCCATGTGCTTGTCACTTGGCTTGGCGAGTGGAAAACTTTTCATTTCATTTTCTTTTTACAACAAATGCAGCACCTGAATGTGAACTTTGTGCTGGACCGGAAATGCGGGAGTTGAGATTGAAGTTGCAGCTGGAGGAAGGGGGGAGAGCAGTAAAAGACGCAAGTGTAAAAGAAATAAACGGACTTCAAATAGGAAAAGTCAACATGAGCTATATATACATACATATTTATGTATGTATGTGGGTGTGTTGTGTGTGTCCTGGGACTCAAAATGTTGCCGGGACTAAACTTATTTTATATTTTTTTTTTTTTTGAGAGCAAAGCAGGGCTGGGACATGTGGGGTTTAACGTACTGCTAGGGGCTAAGTGCTAACACAAAGATGAGATTTCAACCATTTCTTGCATTCTGCTTTAACTTCTTTTGAGATTGAGGGTATACAGAGAGTGAGAGAGAGAGAGAAGGAGAACGCATGAGACAGAGCGCACAAAAGCGTAACGGCGCTCAAAATGACTGACACGGCTTGCTGGTCACATGGTCAAGAGCGTGAAGCGAGCCGTGGCTATAAAGTACACATAGTAGTAGTGTGAAAGAGAGAGAGAAGGATATACAACAACAACACACAAACAAACATTCAGAGACAATACAAAATGAAATTCCATTGCTTCTTCTACACCTCCCGCTCTGCCGCATCTTAGAACATTTTGTATCTGGCTTAGTTGTTTTAAACTTTATTGTTTACGCTTGTGATCAGCAGAAAGAGAGAGAAATAGAGAGGGGAGACACAGCAGAGATGTCAACTGAAACGCAGAGGCGACCATTTTGTTGACTGCTGCTGCCATTGATGCTGCCACATTGCCTTGTGGCTGCTGCTGCCTGCTTGCCTCTGCCTGCCTCTGCCCGACTCTGCCTGCCCGTTGGCCTGTACAGCTCGCACTTTGCTCCATTGTGTGATTCTAAAACATAAACGGAAGCGATTTATGGCGCAAACACAATGAACGAGTCAGCAGCAACAACGCCAACAACAACAACAAACAACACACAAGAAAATGATGCACAGCAACAACAAAAAAACAAACATACAAAAGGACACAGGATACGGTAGACGGTCAGAGCAACAATTTGTGTAGTGTTGACCAGTATCATACATTCCTCCCCCCCACACCACAACGCATTGCCCATGCCCCTACTTCCTTGTCCTTTGGCCTCAGTATTCCTTCAGGACATTTCAGCTCATAAAAAACACAAACAAACGGAGAACAGCTAAGATTTAAAGCTGTCACAAATATCTAAATAAAAAATGGCCAAAAGCAGCCAGCAATATATATATATATATATATATATATATATTTATATGTACTTACATATTTTGTTATTCCTGTACATATATATAGCTGATAACTGAAGCCTCAGGGTCGAAGCAAAAAACTTTATTCGCAGCTGCTTTCGCCTGCAAAATGAAAGGGGAAAAGTTGATCAAAAGTTGCATTTTTTCTTAAGAAAACATAATATATATTCGTATAACATACTATATATATATGAATAAGAATATATCCTAACATTATCTTCAAGATATATACTATATATAGCCTATGAATAAAGCTTCAAGTTCAAAACAGCTAAGTATATCAACAGCTGCAAATGCATTGCCAAAAAAGGTGTACAAAACCTGCTTATAGCATAAGTTTTATCTAAAGTAAACATAATATACATATTTCTAACTATAATCATGTGAATATCTTAGCTGTTTTGAGGCTAAGCTGCCAACACTTAATGCGTTAGATCCAAGTGTTTCGCATTGTTCGCTGGCCGCAACTAAAGTGCTTGTCACTGGTCACAGCCCGGAAGTATCTTTATTTTAGCTTTGTTTGCACACACACACACACACAAAGGCACAAACGTACATATATATATATATATATATATATATATATTATATATATATTGTATATAGTATAAGAAACACGAAGTGTTATTATCCTGCTTAGCTATAATACGTTGTTAAAATGTTGAGTCTGTCATTTGTTGGCAATACTAAAAATCACAAGAAATTGAAAAAAAGAGACACTAAAGGAGGGCATGAGGAATGGAGGGAGAATGGGAATAAAGTGCGGTAGGGCTGGCAAGTAAATGCCAAAGACATTCTACTGCTGCTGCTGCTGCTGCTGTTGGTGAAATTCCTGTGAAGCTGAAGCTAAAGCTGAGACTGAAGCTGTAACTTGCTGCTTGAAGGTCCTGTGGGAATCGTTGACAGGCGCGTGTGGCCATTTTGTATTTTCGTTTGAGTTTATTAACTTTGCAACAACAACAACAGCAACTCAATACAACAACAATAAAGAGAGTCGCAAATATTCAGCGCCATCTCTTTGATTTGCGGCCATTTTGTGTAGAGCTTCCGCTTTGCATATTTTTGCCGCGTGCTTTCTTTTGCCCAGTTCAAACGAGAGAGAGAGAGAGGGGAATGGAGGCATTCTGCTCAGTTACCTGGAATCCAGCAAAGAAACAATGCAGAAAAAAACCAAGAAGAAGAAGAAGAAGAAGAAGCAGGGTCTGTGAGCTTCACTGCGTTTTAGCGTAGGAGGTCACTGAGGTGGGGTCAGGTGGAAGCTGGAGCTGTGGTGGTGGCCCTAACAATTAGGTTCATTAAATTTCAATTAATTTGATTAATTGAAGCAGAAATATGCGTTTCATTTGATTTGTTTTGATAGGCTAACAAGAGGAAGCATCAATTGTTTCTCACTCCCTATCTCTCTCTCTCTCTCTCTCTCTTTCCCTTCCACTCTCAGTCTCTGTTACTTACACTCTTTTATTTCTTTTGGTGTATGCTTCAATTGCAATTAATTACAGCAGCCAAAACCACAATTAAAATTAATTTGCCTGTCTAGCGAGCTACCCAAAAGAAATACAACATAAAGAGCAACAAAAAGAGGAACAAAAAGAATCAAAAAAAAAGAAAATATAAAAAAAAATTTAAAGAAAATTGTAGCAAACGCATACCGGAAGTAGCAAAAGCTGTGCAAAAAGTCGCCTGGCATACGCAATATACATCCGCAATTCACATCCGCATCCGCAGCTACATCCGCACAGCATCCTAGAGTCGGGCAATAAAAATTCTCAACGTAATTAAAATCAAAGGATTTCGCGTTTAACAATTTATGTGCGCTATAATTTTCGGGGACAGACGGCAGACGGCGGACAGCGGACAGCGAGCCGGAGAGGAGAGCAGAGCAACTCGTGTTGGAGTCCCGCTCGTAAATTTATCCCGGGAAACCACCCAAAAAAGAAAGGAGTACTCCAACCACTTTAGTTAACCCAACCCCCTCACCCAACTCAGCACCACACCAATACATTTTCCCACAAGCCATGGCAAAAACGCTTTATGGCCGTTAATTTGTTGGCTCGCAGTGGGGCAGGTTTAGCGGCACGAGGGGGAGGCATTACCAACGGGAACTGTGTGCAAATGATTTGTTTCCTTGGCGCCCGCGTTCTGTGCAAACAAAAGCTACTGACCAGACAGATACTGCACACACACACACACACATACAGTAGCTGCCCTAGCTGCTCCTCCCCCAGCCACATCTCAGCAGCTGAACAAATGCGTTGAAGGTCCTCGCATCAATGACTGCAGCACGTGACTGCAACATGCTAGCTACCACATGCTCTAGTATATGTGAGTATGAGTATATGTCAGTATGTGTGTGTGTGTGTTTGGTACTGTCTGTGTGCATTGCATTTCATCGCTAATTTAAGTTAATGTTCATTGTTGTAAATTACATTAATTTTAATGCGATTTCGCACACGCGTATGCACCGAAATCGCCTTCGCGTTGTGCATACCGCAGCCACGCCCATTTTATCAATAGGCTGCTACCACACACACGTACATGGTACATGCACTAACAAGGCGACAAAAATGTAGTATTCAACAAGGAAAACAACAAGGAAAGGGAAGGACGAGGCAAAATGGAGTAAAGCTTTTAAGTGTGTGATTGTTTGGCCGTTGCACTTTTATGTAATTACCGCACTAACAAATTACATCAAGTGTCACAAATGAATGCATTTATGATGTGCATTTTAACAACACATATTCACATACACGTACATACACACACACACACATGTATATATAATACGATAGAGTGGTTTAAACATAGGCAGCTTATGGCGCACAGGAAACAGGCGAAAAAAAAATGTGTTGCAAGTGGCCAAAAGTGCACTTCGAAATGCATTAATTAAAATTCACTTCGTTGCTAAAAGATTAAAATTTTATTGGCTTCGTTTTGGCTTGTTGCAATTGCAGTTGCAAGTACACACAATTTGTTTAAACAAATGAAAAGGCAATAGAAATGTAGCAAGAAATTATGAAAGAAAAATAAATTTCAACTTGCATCAACTTTTAGATATCAAAAGGCGTCGAATTTCTATATAAACACATTTAACTATAACTGTAAAGTAATTTGGTTATATTTGTGGTTAAATGAAGTGTCAGCTGCTATGCATATCAAGGCCAAAATAGCAGGAACATCAACAGGATATGAGCCAAAAGGTATGCAACATTTGCACAGCGTGTGAATAGCTTTTTCTATGGCAGATGAAAGCGAATAAGAGGCAACTGTCTGACTTTAGACTCCATATCTCTGTCGCTCTCTTTCTATCTCTCTCTTTCTATGTGTATGTTTGTGTATGGCCAGTCAGGTAAACAGAGGTGTAACAGCAATGACAGCAGCGTGGCAGCAACCGTACAGAATGCTGCTGCTATCACAATATTTGGCAACATTTGCATAAAATGCAGCAACACTGGCAACAATGCTGTGACAGTGCACCCCAAAAATGTCAGGTGCAAAAATTGGGCAGCCACACCAAAAAAAAAGGTAGGTGACGGGCGGCTAACGCAACGTATACGCAATGCGGACTTGTAGCTGAAGAGTGCAACCTATTGCTGCCGCTGCTGCAGCTACAAAAACAATAACAAAAGCAAAGCAAACAAGACAGTAAAGTAACATGCAGATGGACACACAGTGCACCAAGTTGGGGGTGGGGTGCAGTGGGTTAAGGGTCATGCTACGTTACGGGTATGCCATAAACTGTACGACTGATTGAACAGCAAACATTTCGTTCAGTCACTTGCCACAAAACAACAACAAGACGCAGCAATCGGCATAGCCATGTAAAACACATGTTGCCTCTTATTTCTTTGCCGTGCAACACCCCGCTGCATGCCACAGTGTGTGGCAGTTGCTTACCATGTTGCCACAATGTTCTGAACGTAGCCAATTTTAAGCAAATATTATTGTTTGCATTTATGTTTGTGTCTGATATGCCACAGCCGATAACAAATATATATACATATACACAAATACATATATATATATATATATATATATATTTGTGTAGAATAGTATGTGGCAAGTATATTAGACACTGGGCAACAAGGGTAAACATGTTGCAAATTAACATTGGCAAATCGAAATTTATGTATAAAAATTTTAATGCAATTTGTAAGCAAGTTTGAACAATTGTGGTTGCTTGCAACACTTTGTGGCAAGTTAATTAGCTATCCAATTGCATGTTGCATAGTGTTATTTTAGGCTAAAATTATGCGTACAGGTGTATAGTGTATGTATGTACGTTGCGCTATAGATCCTTGCAACCAAATATTGTTATTTTGTGACTTGAAGCGTAACACACACTCATACACGCACACACACATACATGTATAGAGCATGTAAACATAACCTCAAATTAAAATATGTTTGCTTAGAGTACAGCAAACTAAACGGTAAAGTAACTAACTAACTGATGCACAGGACAACAACAACTTCAACAGGACTCGAGCATAAATTAAAAACTTTTCATTTTCATTTTTCATTTTCCCTTTTTCCCATATATATATATATTTTTTTATATTTTTCTTTCTTTCTTTTTAATGGGAAAAATATGTTGTTACGTGGCAAGTGGTGCAATAAAGTTAATTATGCAGCAAAGCTTTGAGCCGTAACGCAGTTTGTTTACCTTTTGGTCTAAAACACACGCAAAGATTTTTGCCAACTTTCATATTAAACCATAATGTATAGCTTGTAACTATAACTAGCAGTCAACCAGGCTAAGAGTCAAGCAAAAACAACAGTTATTATGACAGCTGCTTCAACCGACTGACTGACTGACAGAATGAAGCTGCCGCTGCCGCTGCTGCTGCTATTGCTGGTGCTGGTGCTTGCGGTAGGCAACTTGTCGGCAGCGGAAATTAAACGCCTGACGATTTGCGTGCCCGCCACGCATAAATCAGTCTTTGGCCAATAAATAGGGTTGCCGTAACCAACTACCAACAAATTGATTAGGCCCCTTTTTAAAGTTGGCCATGGCGACGACGACGAGGGCAGCGTCGCTTGTTATGAGGCAACATGCAGTTTATAAGACACATCAACAAGGCGTAAAATACTTGACTGCTTATTAAACTAAGTGCAGCAAATGCCATACACTCTCACATACTCATACACTAACTCAAACACTCATTCAGTCACTTATTCATTCATTCATTTAGTCATTTAGTCATGTCAAATTGCTTAACAAGCAATTATGTAGCCTTCAACACAGAAATCGCAATGAGTTCAAAGCGAAGCCGTGTTTTATAAGCCAGACAGCAGCAATAACAGCAACAAGAACAGCAACTGCAACTGCAACAAAAAAAGGGCCAAGACGCTTTACATTAACTAGTTAACTGCTTTGATTGAGCCTGGTTAGTTGAGCACTAACTGACCGCAGCGACAAATCTGCATGAAGCAAAACAGTTGATTGCATAATGACTATGTTTAGGCCACATTCAACTGGAAATCAGTTGCAAACAAATGACTTAAGTGAGCAACTAACAAGTTAAATACACACGCAGTTATATGTATATATACATATAACACATAACATTTATACTGTGCTACATATAACAGTTAACTATTTAGACTCTTAACAAAAACACAAATAAAATGCAGCAAATTGGCAGCTCATTAAGGTACAGCTGCCTTGGCTTTAGGTTAGGCAACTTACTTAAGGTTAATAGTAAATTCTGTTATATGTATAACATACTATTACAGGGTATGCAGAGGTCGAGTTAAAGTTAAAGCAAAGCAGCCTAAAGCTGTCTTTGTATAGTGTTTGTAGCCAAATTGCGACTGAATTGTGCTTCAATTTATGGCAAGAAAAACTAAGTGAAAAATGCAAAATCAAGGACTCAAAACAAATGAGATTGTTACACAACACATATATATAGTTAAGCACACACACACTTATATACACTTATACACACAGTACACTGATTAATGTGACACACATTAGGACGCGCTCGTTTGTGGCCAACTCGTTCGTAGCAGGCAAATTGAAAGGGCCTAGAAAATAAAGGTTTTAAAATATTGCCGCATTTTATAATAATTTTTTTTTAAATTAACAATTTTTAGACAAAGTCGGCGACTAACACTGCCACAGCCAGCTAAAAAGAGATAGCAATAGATAAGAAACTATGCAACAAACTGTGTTGCATTCCAATTTAATGCATTTTTGCGCCTCTGGCCAAACAAATTACTCAAAAATCACGCATATATTAATGAAAGAGCGAGATAGCGATATAGCTAGTATAGTAGGGCATGTATAGAGAGGGAGAGAGAGAGGGAGTGAGGTATATAAAGCAAAATTAAAACATTAATCTGAGCCAAAGCTGAGCAACAACATGCATAATAATTAATGCAAGGCTTTAAATTTATTAATTTATTTATAAAATCAGAAAATGGCCAAGACAAAAGGCCAATAACAAAAAAAGGTGAGGGGCTAAAAAGAAGAGGTGCAAATGGTGTGGCAAGCTTAAAGCAGTGTAACCAGCCCTATTACAACTCTACACACACACACACACACACACACACACTCAGAGAAACAGAAACAGAAACAGAAGTAAATGAGAGTTAAACGAGAAAATACAAAACTTTAAATGAAGACCAGTCTACGAAGATTCACTGAAGCTGGAAGACTATACAGTATAATCTTTAAGTCTGTTGCCTGATACTAGTTGCTGCTGCTGTCTATGAGGCAGCAACTTTTCTTGTGCAACAAAAAAAAAAAAAATGGAAAAAAAAAATAATGTCCATACGCCCTCTAGGGACAGATTAGCGATTAATCTATGGGGCATAGTCACATGGACGCATCCTTGCAGCAAGCAGCAACTACAGCAACTGTTGGTGCTGATGGCTAGTGGTATGTGGCATGTGGTAAGAGGTAACGATTAAAAAATCTCCACTGTAAAGACTGAGCACTTAATCAAAGAGGATTTAGAGAGGAATAGAGCCAAAATGCGCGCAGACCAAAGCCAACAGTCTTAGCCATGGCATAAAGCAAAGCGTTGATGCGGCGCTTTGTTTTTAACTGCTTTTTTTCCACTTAAGTGATGCTGCAAATACACTACAAAAATTGCAGCTGAGTATATGCATTTGTATATGCATTTTGCATTAACTAAAAACAAGTGAAAATTTGCTGCGTTTTATAAAGTTTTTAATTTACTTTAACTGAAAATTTTGGTGCATTTTATAAAGTTTTTCTTTTACTTTAATTGAAAATTTTGCTGCATTTTATAATATTTTTCTTTTGCTTCAATTGAAAGTTTTTCGCTCATTATTTTTCCCCATTTTCCCTAGGAGAGAGCATTTGCTATTCGTTTTGTTTAGCTTGTGCGCATAATTTTATTTTTTATACTTAAGTTTTTTTTACTTAGATAGAAGCAGAATTTTATTTTACTGTTCATAGTTTCTGGTGCGCTTTTTCATTTGCCTTCTTGTTGCATGCAGCATCTTTAGTGCGCAGTGAGCTTCCAACTTGCAACCCTAGCTGGCTGGCTGGCTAGCTGGGTTTGCCTGCTTGCAACGTCATAAAAGACCTTAAATAGTGGCAAAGACATTTCAGACATTGCCGTCGCTTTGCTGCATTTGTCAATTTACTATGAGTTGAAAGGGGCGTGGCAGCGCATAAAAATGATATATGTGAGCGCTGAGTTAGCAATTTTCGTATAAGCCAACACTACTACTACCACTTCACGTTTCCACACACACACTCATATTAGCTTTATGAATTTTCTTTATGGCTAAAACTATAAAATATATCTATATATATATAAACGATTCATATATATATATCTATATATATATATATATATATATATATATCTAGTTTTTTTTTTGATTGTATTTCATGTGAGTTGAAATTAAATGCTTGTTGCACTTTATTCAAGTCGTTTTGTTGCACGCTTCATGCGGCTTTTAAGTGGATTCCAAACCTCGAACCCAACACACGACTTTTAGCTCCCCCTTTTTACTGTACAGTTTGTTGTTAACGTTTTGTGTGGAAATTATATTTGGCATGATAAAAATATCAAAAAAAAAAAAAAAGAAAACCGCAACAAGGCTGAAACATTTACAAAATTTTCATTTTAATTTTCACTAAAATTCACAATCTCTAGAATTTCAGGCTATTTTCCTCACTCTCCCCGCCACTTATAATCCTTTTGTGTGCTAATTGGAGCGTTGCTATGGGTCATAAATATGCAACGCCAACATACAATACTCAATACAAAGATTGAGAGGGGTGTAGGAAGGGGGGGAAGGAGTGTACTTAGTGGTATAATTGTTTGCCAAAATATTTGGCATAAACAATTCTTTTACCTACACTCACACTGGGCAATCAACAATAAAGCGGCTTAAACCTGCCACTTGGTAGCTAAACAAAATGTAAATGTTCTTTAGGCTAATTAATTGTATTGCCAGATTGTTGGTAATATTTTGAGTATATTTCAATATACATATACTATATAATTTTCAAAAAGGCTTATTGGTTAGTTACAAATCATTATAGTTTCCACTTCAACCTTGTGGTTTGTTTCTCAAGTTTAAATAATGTTAATTTTCATTTGCAAATATTTGCAACTAAACCACAAAGATTTTTCATGGAAATTATAAATTATATAAATGCAATATGTTTTTTCTTATATATTATATATATATATCAATAACGTCCCATTTCCTCACACAGTTCACTTCATAACAGAAGCTGCCACAATAAAATTTCTTTTGTGCAAATTTCTTATTAGATTATAAACGCAGCAGCGCAGCAGACGCCAGCGCAATCTTAGATTACCATCTTCAGCTAAACGTTGACGTCTGCAGCTCTGCTTTCAGCGCTCTGCCGTCGCCACTCCGCCGACAATAGATCTACTATGCATAACCGCTAGCACAATGTACGAAGCTGAAGAGAGCAAAAGCAGCGAAGTGTTCGCTTACGCTCTCCCATGCTTGTCATTGGCTATTCATATTCGTGGATCAATGACAATCGGTTGTGTGAATTATTATTACTTCGTTTTATATGCAGCTGTGTTCGTTGTTGTTGTAAACGATTAAGATCTCATTCGCTCTCAATGCAGTGCGACATATTGGAAGCCATAATTAGTACGTATAATATAAGGCATCTCCTTCGCGCATGGCGAATAAATAATAGGCACGATTAGTAGGTAGAACAGACTATAGCAAATGAAAAGAACTTTGTATTGCAAAATGTAAATATTGTTTGACCTTTAAGTTTATCTGATTTATATTTTTAAATATAATAAATATTATAAATATATAAATAACTTTTAAATAATAAATTGTTTTAGCTCTGAGAATTGTCATTTGATACTTAAAAGAAAGACTTTGTTGGAGTTTTATGAAAATATGTAAATTAAAGTTTTAAATTTATATATGCTTACATATATATATTTCACATTTAATTATAATATTTACAAATCAGTCGTCACATGCTTTGCCCCAAAAGCTATTGTTGTTGCTCCTGTTGTTGTTGTTGTAATGTTCAAGTCATGTTGACAGCTCATAAGTCAACTTATCGCAAGGCAATAATCTAAAGTTTTTTGTGCACCTTTTTTGGTCATCTTAGTGGGTGCCAATGTGACATATTTATGCGGCAATTGGCGGATTTATCAAGTGTTATATGTATATATCTATACATATATATAGATATGTATGTGTGTCTATGTGTGTGGTACACTGATTGGCTATCCAATTTGCATATAATTTATTTTCAATTGTTGTGACATTTTGTTATAGTTGCGCAAGCAGCTCAACACCCGCCACTGTCTTAGCGATGGACAGGTTGCAACAGTCGTGGGAACATGTTGCATAGTTGTGCTAGTGTTGCCTGTATTGCCTGTATTGTGCCAGTGTTTGCTAGTTTACTAGTTGCTTGTTGATTGTTGCTTGTCGCCAATGAAATATCTAAGCCTAGCACTAGCTCACTGGGCCAACTTTCACCTGATTGCATTGTATATATATATATGTATATGTGTATGTGTTTTGGCATGGCTTACT
Source organism: Zygothrica quintamaculata (assembly GCA_037044455.1). Classification (NCBI taxonomy): domain Eukaryota; kingdom Metazoa; phylum Arthropoda; class Insecta; order Diptera; family Drosophilidae; genus Zygothrica; species Zygothrica quintamaculata. The sequence continues at coordinate 345,764 of JBAMBS010000186.1, read as the reverse complement.
CGTAATTAAGCCATCTTGACGCAAAAGCCAGTCTAAGGCGCTTATCTGGCCATAGACAATAGTTAAATCTAACTGCTATCTGTGGCAAATGGCTCTGACTCTGGCTTTGGCTGCGGCTGTGGCGCACCTTCAATTAATGAAGCGGCCAACTTCATTTACCTACAATACACACATACATACATACATATATATACATATATAGATTTCTATACTTGTAGTAGAAACTTGGCTATAGTAAGGAAAAGTTGCCACTCGGCCTTTGGTACAACGATCGTCTGGTTGCGAACGTATTCAGCGCAAATTCAGATTTAGCCTAAATGCCATTTTAACCAGGTTGAAAAACAAAAACGTTAACGTGTCTCGTTCAGGTGCTAATGCTGCTCTATGCGCTGTCACGCTAACTGTTAACCAAATGCCTGTTTGAGACTGAATGCTATTGCCATGACTTAGATGCTAGCCAGAAACCAGCAAAATGGAAAGAAAATCGAATAAGTTTTGGTTCAAAAAAAAAACCATTAAAAAACGTTAAAGGAAAATTATGTTAATCCTTGAGAAAACCTTCAATGATAGAAAATTATCAAATATGTATATATGACAGTTAATTTATGTTTTTCTTTTAAGAACTGTCAATTTGAATAATACTAAATTAAAATTATTGTTTTGAAAATTGTTGTTGTTATTATTCTTTTTAATTTAATTTTATGTATAAATTGAGCTATTCCAGCCTAATTTTATTCTAGAGAATATATAGACACACTCAATCACTATAAACAAAAAGTTAAGTGAAGGCATATTACTAGCACTACAGTATGGCTGATAAGAGGCCAGGTGAAGGGACACCTGATCCAATAGCGTCTCGAGTCGGTGAAATTGGTTTATATCAAATGATCATTTGGTTACTTCTATTTCTAAGTAAAGTAGTAACTGGCTGGCATACATTGGCTCATGCATTTTTGGCCGCACCAATGGAACTTAAATGCAAAACGGCAAATGTTGATAATCCTTGTAGTCCCGATTGTAAAGATACATACTATGAAGCATCTATCTTTAAGGCAACAATTATATCGGAATGGGGTTTATCATGCCGTGATAGTCAAATGTCAAGTGGCGCACAGTCATTATATATGGGAGGCGTATTGATTGGGTGTTTTGGATTTGGATTTCTGGCGGATTGGTAAGAGATATAATATATATATATATTGTATATATATATTGGTATAATAGGTATGGACGTCGTCCTATATTATTGGTAGCTTGCTTTTTGCAACTTCTATCGGGCCTACTTGTTAGCATAGCACCATTCTTTTGGTTCTTTTTGCTATTTAGACTGTTAACAGCAATAGGAGTTGGCGGTATAATGGTTGTCGGGTAAGTTAAGAAATCTATATATGTGTATATATATTATATAAGTTATGCATTGCATAAAGCTTTGTGCTACTGATAGAAATACTTGGACCCAAAGCACGTGTACCATTGATCATGTTCTATCTGCTAGGATTCAATGTAGGACATGCATTCCTAGCTCTCTTTGCTTATTTAATACGCAGATGGCGTTGGTTACAATTCAGTTATAATATCGTATCTGTATTATTTGTATTCTATGTATGCTTTTTACCTGAATCACCACGTTGGCTATATGTAACCGGTCGTACCGATGAATCGATTAAAATCATAGAAAAGATGGCAAAGGTAAATGATAAGAAAGTCGATGCAATACGTGGTGATATGGAAGCTGGCAATAAGCAATTGACCACTAATGGACCATTACATAGAGGCTATATGGTCGATCTATTTCGTACACGATTTATGTTAAGAAAAACCATGTGCATGTTAGTAATACATTTGGTTGTGCATATGATATATTTTGCTACAGCTCAGTATGTTACCCATCTGCACAGTGATATATTTATAAATACAGTTATATTGGCATGTCTGGGCGTGCCAGGTACATTAATCTGCGCCGTATTGCCAATATTAGTGGGACGTAGATTGACAGCAATTGTGGCATTTGCAACCAGTGGCATTGCATTATATATATTGATATTTGTGATCGATTTACCCGATGAAAGGCCACATATATGTGTTATATTTGCTATTGTGGGTGTATCAATAATATATCCGAATGCATTATTATGGGGAGCTGAATTATTTCCAACTGTTGTGCGTGGAAATGGAATTGGTTTATGCTTAACATTGGGACGACTTGGTGGAATAATCACTCCATTGATATGTGATGCAGCACTAAAGACAATTTGGTCGAGACCATGTATATTGGGTATAGGCTGTCTATTTGCTGCTATTGCTACCTTATATTTGCCGGAGACGAAACATACTGCACTGCCAGAAACACTAGAGGATGGTGAAACGTTTGGTAAAAAAGTTCCTAAGGAGTAACTCAAATTGAAAAGAAAAATATATAGAAAATTACTAACTTAATTTACCAACAATAAGTATCAAAAAGAAAAAAAAGGACAACTTGCCAATTGGTCCTTTGCTGCCACAGAAAAACAAAATCAAAACACCAATAATTGGTACAAATAAAATGGCAAATATACTATAATTATTTTTTTTTTCAATAAAATTGTCCTACGGAAATCATATTAATCCTTGAGCTAAGTTTCAATGCTTCAATATGACAAATAATAATACACAAATATATATATATATATAAATATATATTTTTTTTTTTGAAAAATGTCGCGTTGAATAATATTAACTTAAAATTCATGTTAATGAAATTTTTAGTAATTTTTTGTTTTTTAATAAGATAATCTTATAAATTGAGCAACTTTTGGCAAATTAATTTTTTAAGAGAAGATTTACAAACAAAAAAATAACAAGCAAAAAGATAAGTAAAAAAAATATATGAAAAAAAACCCCTATAGAGTATGGGTGATAAAAAGGAGGCGCCACCCGATCCAATTGCAGCACAAATTGGTGAATTAGGACACGCACAATGCATCCTTTGGTTACTTGTCTTTATAAGTAAAATGGTAGTTGGCTGGCATACAATGTCTCATACATTTTTAAGTGCACCAATGGACCTCAAATGCAAAACGGCTAGCATTGATAATCCATGTAGTTCGGAATGCAAGGATAAATACTATAATACAACAGTCTTTAAGAATTCAATCGTAACCGAATGGGGTCTATCCTGTGGAGATAGTCAATTGGCTAGTTTATCGCTATCAATTTATATGGCAGGCATGTTGTTTGGGTGTCTTGTCTTTGGCATGTTTGCAGATTGGTAAGATTCTAAATATATATATATATGGTTATTGATATATATTATTATATTAAAATATATATATATATTATAGGTTTGGTCGTCGTCCTGTGTTTTTGGGTGCATGTTATGTGCAACTTCTTAGCGGCTTAGTTGTCGCCGTATCACCTTTCTACTGGTTCTACTGCGTATTTCGATTCATTTGTGGTGCTGCCATTGGTGGCATGATGTTGATTGGGTAAGCTATTAATTATATACCATATTATATATATATACATTTATTTGATATTTAACTTAATGTTGCATAAAGTTTTGTGCTTCTTTTTGAAGTTCTAGGACCGAGAAGACGTCCAGGAATGGTCATATTATATCAATTAGGATTCAATCTAGGACATGCCTTATTAGTGCTGTTTGCACTCGCACTAAGAAGATGGCGCTGGCTTCATTTTAGTTTTAATATAGTATCATTATTCTTTCTGTTCTATATATGCTGGCTACCGGAATCACCACGTTGGCAATATATGACTGGTAAAACGGATGCTGCTATACAAACATTGGAAAATTTTGCCAAATCAAATGATACTAAAAGTGATAGTATACGTGCTGAAATTGAAGCAGGCAATAAGAAATTAACCGCAGATGGACCATTACATAGAGGCTATATGGTTGATCTATTCCGTACACCATATCTGTTACTAAAGACGATCTGTTTATGCCTGATCCATTGTGTTGTACATATGATATATTATGGTACAGCTCAGTATATAACTCAATTGCATAGCAATATCTTTACCAATACCTTTATACTGGCATTACTAGGTATACCCGGTACAATTGTATGTATTATAATGACATGTGTTATGGGACGTAGAATGACAATGATTGTAACAAATGTTGCATGTTGTATTGCATTATTAACATTAATATTTGCTATTGATTTGGCTGATGAGAGGACTATGATGGTTATAATCGTTGGTTTCTTTTGTACATCGATAATATATCCAAATGCCTATCTATGGGCCGGAGAGCTATTCCCAACTGTGGTGCGTGCGAATGGACTTGGTATAAGTTTAGCATTTGGACGACTTGGGGCTATTGTTGCACCATTAATATGTGATCTGTCAGAGCGTAAACTTTGGGCAGCACCATTGATATTATTTGTATTTTCCATAATCGGTGTTTGTGCCACATTATGTCTACCGGAAACGAAACGCAAGCAGCTGCCGGAAAGCTTGGAGGATGGTGAAAACTTTGGCAGAAAAGAGCCGAAACCAGCCTAAACGCCAAATATATGAATTATAACCAAGCTAACTGTTAACTAACTGTTAAGTGTCAGATTGACTGTATGAATTTTGAAAAAAAACAAACAAAAAAAAACAGTCAAATATATTCACTACCAAAACAAAATAAAAATTGTAACTAAAGGATAAAAAAAACTTTTAATTACAACAATTATAGCCAAATGCAAAATGTAATTATAACTATATACGAAAAGCTAACAAAATTTCGGGATTATTAAAACTGGGTTAGTAGCAGTCAGTAAGCCTTTTGCTTTGATATTTGAGCCACTTACTCTTATATGGCAAGGCGCAATAACAGTTAACACAATTTCAAGTATTGCAACTTTGAAACTGGGCCTGGTTAATAGACTGCACTCGAAACTGGTCAAAAAGGGAAACCTCTGTTTCTCTGTCTATCTGTGTGTCTGTCTGTCTGTCCGTCATTAACCTGGCACAAACGGAGTTCCAATAGCTATTTATATTCCAAGCAATTTCCAATCTGATTGCATTCACGCTTTGTCACGATATTCATAACATTCAACGAAAAACGTTACAAATACGTTTAAATTAGTTTACTATATACTGAATGATATATACTATATATTATATATATATATATATGTATATGTATATGTATATATGTGTGTAATATATAGCATGATTCATTATATATATCTGCAGATCATTAATTATTAACTGAAGTATTAAATGTAGCTTAAGTTAATCAATAAGACAATGTTAATATCGTTTACTTGCACAAGGTGATTAACACCAATTAACTTCAACCCATCAAAAACACACACACACACACACACAGATGCATACAGGCAAAACCAATCAATAGTGTTCCGCCTGCCAAATGACCTTCATAAAAATAAAAAAAGATAGAGAGACAGATATAGAGAGAGATCGAAGGTACACAGAAAACCTGCTGAAAAGCCCACTCAAGGTTAATATCATTGTCAACTTTTGGCACGCCTCATTTATATGCAACACTCGACGCGGCATGATGCGTTGTCCATGTCGCTATCTGTCTGCGTCTTTGGTATTTCGTCTATGCACCACCAACCCCCTCTCAATCGACCACTACCAACATTTCACCCTCATATATGTCCAGTGACATTGCCCAGTCAGCCGTCAGCAGTCAGAAGTTGGTTTGCCGTCGCTGTTGCCGCCACAGTTGGCGTCGCAGTCTCCAACGCCATCGCCATCGCCATCGGCACTTGGATACATGTTGAGGCTTTCATCCTGCAATGGTCAATCGCCACTCAAGCACAGCCTGAGCTTCAGCTTCAGCTTCAGCATCAGAATCAGCTTCAGCTTTCAGATTGAGATTCAGTCTCCAGTTGGCTGTCGAGACAGTCAATCAGTTGGGGGGCAACTATACGCGCTATATGCCAAGCATTCGCCGCTAGCCACAACTTGCCACAACTGGCCTCGGCCACAGACTGAGGCAAGTTTTTAGCGTCATCGGCACTGGCAGCTTGTCATGTCAGCCGTACGAAAACTGTCAGAATTCGAGTTGAAGTTGGCGTTCAACTTGCTGCCTCGATGCACATCGTCAGATCCAGAATACCCAGGGCAAGTGCCCAACTACTCTTCATCTTAGTAGCACTACCAATCTACTTCACCTCCCCCTCGAAAAAACTCCAACACCAACCCGCCCCTGAACAGTTGAACAGCTCACAGCGTCGGCGTCGCATTTTTAATCAGCAGCGGCGCGTCTTAGTGATAATTACCAGACATTTTTGTTGCCGCCGTCGCCGTCGCCGTTGCTGTTGCCGTTGTTGTTGCATTGAACGTGTTTTTTTTGCTCCTGTTCCTTCTTCTGCTTCCTTGCTGTATAATTAATTACAAGTGTTGTGTCTTGGTCATTATTCATTGTGCTTACAGACATGCTCTGCCTTCTGGTCTCATTCTGTATGTCTATGCCCCAACTCCAAACTCACTGCTACAAGTTCATCAAGAGCAATTTGTAGTTATCCTGGTATCAACAGGCGACAAAAGTTCACTTCATATAAGAAAAAGGATATGGCAACTTCAAATAAATATACATATATATATGTCTCTAATAATTAAGTAAAACGTAGCCAAGAAACCAAAAAAAAAATAAAAATAAGTTTGGAATTTGTCAGTTGTTCACATGGTAAAGGAATTGTCCTGGCAAAGGAAATGGCAAAGAAAAACTGACACTTGGCCAAAGTTGAATTGGCAACAGCAACAAAAGCAGTTTGCCATTTAGCCAACATATGGCAAATTTGCCAGTGACTGCATGTCAGCAACAATAACAGCGGCAACAACGGCAACAACGACAACAACAACAACAACAACAGCAGCAATAAAACCCATTTAAGTTCAAAGCGCGACAACCGCCAGACTCATGGCCAGAGTTGAAGCCAGAGTTGGAGTCAGTGTTGTATGTTGTATATATTGTATAAAGTTGCTGGCAGCGTGGAAGTTGCAAGTTGAGAGCTGTGCAGCATTCTTGTACAGGCACAGTTCCGAGTCGATCATTATCTATGCCGCATATCTATTTGTGATTACGTGTAACAAACTCTGGCAACACTGAGCAGAGACCAGAGAGCAGAGCTGTACTGAGCTGAACTATGGCTGGTATCGTGGGAGTTAAAATTGGCAATGTGGTGGCAACGCAACAACAACAACAACAACAACTTTAACTTGCAACGTGGGCGCATAAAACAGACAAATGTCAAAATGACGCGCTTTGTTGTTTATCATATTTACCGCAAGGCAATGGCCAACTCAAGCCACAAGAAGCTCTTCAATGTTCCCTTTATTTTTATTTTTATTTTTTTTTTTGTACTTCTCTTCTGTTAACTTGGCCAAATGCAATTAGTATTCAAATGTAGACACGCCAGCGAGCATGAAGCCAAAACGAGTCAACATCTTTTGTGGCTGCTTGCAGCTTGAGTGGATGGCATGGCATTGCTGCTACAAAAGTCTTTTTGCCGACAGGGGATTTGCCACTAAGGGTATAAATATAGTAAAAAAAAAACGAGAGAGGGAGAGAAGAGACAATGAAAGATGGAGAGCAGAGAGAAGAGAGTCATCTACACGTTGAAATATGTCTAGGCTTTTGTGCTTTAGAATTCGTTGTAATTTAGCGCACGCATTTTGCATTTTAAACGCTTTGACGACGATGACGACTTCTGATTAATTCCTCAGCTGGGCGCTACAAAACCGTTTGACTAATTGCGACTGACACTAAGAAAGACAAAGAGAGAGCGATATGGATATATAGAATAAGATAGTATAGATGATTCTGTGGAAGTGCACACCTTATCGGCCGCAATTAAATGTGGCCGGTCACTCGAAACGATTTCTTTTAAAATCATCTCGACGTGACTTCACCTTATCAGCACGAGGCATGAACAGCTGAAGAGAGTCATGAAAGTGCGGCAACATCACTGATGATGAATCAATATGTTCATTCTCTGCATATTAAATAGGCTAACTGAATCATATATAAATACATACATATATATACTTATTGTCTCTATTGTCATTCACTGTGTCATCAATTTTGCTCGTGATATGAAATAATTGTGGGTGCAATACTTGAAATGTATTCAAGCTATGACAACTGTCGGCAATTAAAACTGACAATTGATACGATAAAAAGACAACAAAAAAGACCTTAAAATTAAGTAGAAAAAAATTTAAAAAACTGAATATGACACAGAGGAATTATAAACAATAAACACAGGCTGATAGCTCCCATTATATCAGGTTTATATGTGACGCAATGATATAAAGCAATGATTTTATTTACCACATTAAATTTATATTATTAATTTTATTTATTTTATTTATTTTATTTATTTTATTTATTTTATTTATTTTATTTATTTTACTTATTTTATTTATTTTATTTATTTTATTTATTTTATTTATTTTATTTATTTTATTTATTTTATTTATTTTATTTATTTTATTTATTTTATTTATTTTATTTATTTTATTTATTTTATTTATTTTATTTATTTTATTTATTTTATTTATTTTATTTATTTTATTTATTTTATTTATTTTATTTATTTTATTTATTTTATTTATTTTATTTATTTTATTTATTTTATTTATTTTATTTATTTTATTTATTTTATTTATTTTATTTATTTTATTTATTTTATTTATTTTATTTATTTTATTTATTTTATTTATTTTATTTATTTTATTTATTTTATTTATTTTTATTTATTTTATTTATTTTATTTATTTTATTTATTTTATTTATTTTATTTATTTTATTTATTTTATTTATTTTATTTATTTTATTTATTTTATTTATTTTATTTATTTTATTTATTTTATTTATTTTATTTATTTTATTTATTTTATTTATTTTATTTATTTTATTTATTTTATTTATTTTATTTATTTTATTTATTTTATTTATTTTATTTATTTTATTTATTTTATTTATTTTATTTATTTTATTTATTTTATTTATTTTATTTATTTTATTTATTTTATTTATTTTATTTATTTTATTTATTTTATTTATTTTATTTATTTTATTTATTTTCTTTATTTTCTTTATTTTATTTATTTTATTTATTTTATTTATTTTATTTATTTTATTTATTTTATTTATTTTATTTATTTTATTTATTTTATTTATTTTATTTATTTTATTTATTTTATTTATTTTATTTATTTTATTTATTTCTTTAATATAGACGTATAAGCGTGTCTTTATCTATTGTTATATACCGTGATATGTGTTATATATATATCCCTTTATATTTTATGATTTTTATTTGAATTTTTATTTGCAGCAACAGTTCCATTACACATTTGTTTTTATGGTCACATAAAGTTGCTGGCAATATTGCAGCAACTAATTGCTGCCAAAGGTGAAATGTTGGCAATGTACTTGCAACATATGCGAAAAAACCAATGGGAAATTGTTGACTATTTCTGTTTTGGAGAAAATATGACAATTGGCGGCATTATTAAGGTTCTATGTACGTTAAATCTACCGACATCAAACGAATGCCAAAATAAAAGAAAAGAAAAGCGAAAAAAAGGAATAAATAGACAAAGACCAAAAGAGGTGAACTGTGACTATTGTTGGGTGTGTAACAGCGCCTTACAAATGGACATGAGTTACAAACATTGTGAGGGATAAAGAGGTTGGGTACGATAAGGCAACGGGTAAGGGACATGACAGTTGCTGATAGCGCACTCAATTTGCATTTTTGGTAGTAAAACTCAAAGAGAAAGAGACAAGAGAAACTGTATAAAAATCAACGGTTGATGCCAACAATTACTTTTTATAACTTTCTAGCTGCTGCTTCAATCTCAGCCAAAAATTAGTTTGCCAAAAAGAAAGAAGGGATGAGAAAGGGTTTGGGGCAAGGGTTTGCTAGTAATTCAGGTGGCAAGCACACATTAACATAATATTATGAAAGGATTTTAATTAAAAAAAAAAAAATTAAAAAAAAACCCAAAGCGAATGTCATTTCATATTGGACGTGTGTGCACTGAGAGAAAAATTGTATGTATTAAAAATATAACGATAAAAATTAAAAATAAATAATCTTAGTAAGAAAAATGTTTAAGTTTAGTATAAAATTTTGTATATTTCTTCAAGTGTAGGCATAAAGTATTTCTCTGTGTGTAGCAAGGATACTTGGGGGCATTTAAGGCTGCCATCCGGTACAGACAATTAAAAACCCTCTGCAGTTTTGCCATTTGCCGTTTTATAAGCACAGATTACAGCTTTATGTAACGCACACATTGGACTGAATCACTACCAGGAGTGGAACTTCGAGTTGCATGTGGAAGGCAGAGCAGAGAGAGAGAGAGAGGCAGCAAAAGACCAGACACACAATGTCCGATAAGCGACCACAGACAGACACATGGGTTGGGTTAAGGATTGGCTTATGGGTAATATGTATATGTATGTGTGTGTGTGTGTGTGTGTGTGTGTGTGTGTGTGTGTGTGTGTGTGTGTGTGTGTGTGTGTGTGTGTGTGTGTGTGTGTGTGTGTGTGTGTGTGTGTGTGTGTGTGTGTATATATGTATCTATATCAAAGTATGTGTGTATGTATGAGTGTGTTTTGATTTTATGTTGGTCATAGTCATTGTCGTCATCCTGCTCCTCATGCTTATACTCATCCAAGTCCTTGTCATCGTTGTCTGCTTGTCTACTTTAATGACATTGCATTGCACTTATTTCTTTTCCGACTTTTTTTTGAACCCACCTTGCAGCTAGACACAGAGAGAGAAAGAACAACAGAGAGAGAGAGTAGGAGTGAGAAAGACAGAGGTAGCTTGTTGATAGTCAGCTGTAAAACCTGATGATAGCTTAATTTTAGAGTTGCTTTTTTTTGCATTTTTTTTTTTTCAAATCGTTTTTGCATTTTCCATACGTGGCGCATCTTCTGCTGTTGCTTCTTCTTCTACATCGACTTCTGATTCTTCTTGTCTATCTAACAATGTGATTTGGGCGCAAAATCAGTTGCGAATTTGCATGGCACAGCGCACAAAATGAAGTCATTTACCCGCTCCCCTCTCCATTTACGAAAATACTGAAATCATCAGCAATATATAGAAAGAGATAGCCATATATATGTAAATCAGCATATGAGTGAGTGAAAGAGTTAGAATGTGAGCTGTTAAATATGCAATACACGCGCAAATGGCAGGTGGCAGGTGGCAAGTGATCATGGCAGCAGCTGCATCATCAGATTTCCGTTTAAAACAGATTTCACTGTACAAGAAATAGCCCAAAAGAAAAAGGGGAAGCGGAGCCAATAAACAAATTTATGCAAAAAAGAGATTCATATTCAAATGGGAAAATTCATTTCACATACAAACGAATGAAAAACTTCGAGAAAAACTGCAAATTATAGGGAAATGCTTTAAGAAATGAACAAGGGAGACATTTTTCATTGCCTTTTGGGAAAGTTCTGCTAAAATTTAGGATAATTGTAAATTTTCTACATAAATTTAAGATATTTTAAGCACACATCTCACTCTCTCCAAGGAGAGCAATAATTTTTTTTGTATCATCTTTTTTTTTGGCAATTGAAATTCAAATACAAAAATACAGCATAAAACGTGTCTATAATGTGTTGGCCATTGTCATCAGTATCATTTTGTGTGCTGGTCGGTATAATTTAATACTTCATCAAATTTAAGGAACCATTTAATATGGTAATGAAGCAAGCAGAAGCAAAAGGAAATCCAAAAAGGAAAAACCCGTCAAGTCTGAGCTGCTATCCAATGGCAGATTGTTAAAAAAAAAAAAACCCCTTTCGCCACTTTGTTTGACAATCATGAAGAACACATCAACATCAACACATGATATAAGTATATGGGCATAGTCCAAAAAAAAAAAAAGAATGGGGAAAAGAGGAGGAAAAACGAAGGAGAAGAAAAAGAAATGAAAATGAATGAAATTGAAACCGTTTATGGAAATTGGAAAATTACGCGCACAGAGACAAACAGACAGACAGACCGACAGACAGCATAATAATAAGAGTTTTTCACATACATGAATGTATTTACATACGCGTTTATATGAGGCATGTAAAGAGGCAGACAGAGGAAGAGAGACAGAGATAGGAGTAAAGGGAAGATATAATAAAAATATGGCAAGGGCATCGTAAAAAGAAATCTGAGCAAATAGTCCGGCGTTACAAACTGTTGGACAAATGAGCAGATGAGAGAGGAAGTGCATAAGCGTCAACAGCAAACGGAAACCGGAAATATTTCGCAATTGGCGCAAGGATAAAACCTGAGCAGACAACAGACAGCAGACAGCACTGGTAAGAAGCAAGGCGGTAAAGGCCAAGGCGTAGGAAAGCTACACTGTTAACGCATTTACAAGCCATGGCGACGACAATGAAATATCACCAAGATTATCCGGGCAAGGGGCACTATGGAGTTCGGGCATTTACTTTGCATAATAAGCCGGATTATGCTATAGTACCCAAAACGACGTTGACAATTGATTGCTGTATGCGACGCCAATGGGACTGACTACATACAGTGCAAGAAAGGGACAACGGCTGGAGAGGGTAGACAGATTGAAGCTATGGCAAATGATATGGAAAAATATTTGGTGGATTTCATTAAGCAGCCACCAAAATAAAGTAAATAAAAGATCGCTTTGAGTGTCCTCGGCAACAAATTTGATTTCAAGATGAATGCGCTGAAGTTGTTAGTTGAACTTTATCATTAGCACAATGGAAAACTCAAAGAGGATGGAAGTGGGAGTGGGAGTGTAAGAGACACAAAATAAAATATATATATACATATATATATTTTATATTTGTTGACTGCTGCTGCTGTTGCTGAGCTGCCCTAATGCTTTTATGTCAGAAATCACTTAAGAGAGTTTCTTTTTGGTCAACGGAAGTGGCCATAAAATGGTCAGAGCGCCATTTTTATGCCCATAAAATTCGGCTGTGAAATTGAAACTTAAAATGCGTAAAGTATACGCCATCGCCCGGGCCCCTTGACCCCTAACCACACACTCTACTCTCAAAGCAACATCAATGGCAGCCAGCAGGCAGTTTCAATTTTTATGCACATTTTATATGCCTACTGTAAATTGTTGTCCAGCCACGCCCATAAGGCAGCAAACAGTAGCAGCAGCATCTCCTAATACTAATACTATACTCTACAGCTGCCTGCCATACTGCGAGTGAGACGCAACTTAAGTTCAAAGGCCACAGGCACACACAAATGTTGCGGCATTTTCTTCTTTCTGCCACAGTTTTGTCTATGGACGAGCCTGTCGGAATTCCACGTTCGCAATCGTCATAAATCTTATGGCCACATCTTGAATTTATGTGTGCCGAGCCACCAGCCACCAGCCACCACCCTATCACCCTACCAAAGTTACCACTGACCAAAGACTCTGCCTCGTACGTCCTCCTCCTGCTCCTATGCCTCTCCTCCCACTCATACTACGCATTCTGTGGCACTGTTTTGTGGCTTAGAGATTACTCAGTCCACGCCACATCGATTACTTTATCGCCAGCTGGCGATTTCATATTGATTTTCCTTATTTGGTTTCATCCTTCGCGTCTCTTTATTGAATTTATTTTGCCAAGCAAATGGCAAAAAACAAAGTTTTTTAATCAAAAAAAAAAAAAACAGAGAGAAAAAAATACTTAAAATAAAAATAAAAATACGAATAGTTGACTTTAAGTGTTTTATACAAATGACAGTAATTTGTGTCCAACAATTTGAAACGTTTTAATTCCAAAATCCTTCGACAAGGACTTAAAACAAAGAACAATTCGTATTTGTTGAGTTAAATTATTTACAGTCTAAACAAAGGACTGATTGTTGTAGCTCCTTGTGTAGCTCCTTGTAGCTGCTTGCTGCATTCTTGTTGCTCAATCCTCCAAATTTAAGCAATCTTTCAGTACAATCTTTTACCCTTAACTTATCCCCTATCTACCCCTTTCTCTAGGAAGTACTTAGGACAGTTTTCATTACCCGTATACCAAAAATGTCTGACCAGCATTGGCCAACAGCATTTGCGCTAAGACAATCAAAGGTGAGCTTACAACAATGTGCGGCAAGTCTGTTGCTTGGGATTTCAATGCTTTCCTCTCATCCTCATCCTCATCCTCATCGTCATCTTCTTGTATTTCATTTACTTTTTCTTTTATTTTCCGCTTCGTTTGGCTGGCACTGGAATCACGTGGTCAGCCACCTACAGCTACAAAATGCCAATGCTAACATTATATTGCCACAAGCCACTTGAAGGACGCACCACACAACGCGTAGCAGCAGAGTAGACAGAAGTCAGCAGTCCTACAGGCAGCCAGGCAGGCTGTGCAGCTGCATCCTTTTGGGGATAACAGTAATGCTAAAGGTAAAGGTAAAGACAAAGCCAAAGCCATTGCGCCGCCATGAAAATTGGCGTCTGCCAAACATAAATAAAAAGGTAGACAAATCCGGAATAAATAACAGCGTTGTCTAGAGCTTTACATCCTCATCCTATAACCCAAAATCGTACTCATACTCATACTGATTCTCATTCTTATCCTTTACTCCTTTTTACCCTTGCTTGTATGCTGACCAATTCTGTGTGCTGTATGTGAATTGCGTCAGGCGTCACCACGTCTCGACTTGCTGCTTGTTGTGGGCTGGTCGATACACTGCAATGTCAGCGTTATGGCAACCGTTATAAGTGCCACACCTGCCCACACACTAACGCTCAGTCTTTGCTGCTATCTGTGCTATTGCTGTTGCTGCTGTAGCACGTTGTGCATACGCTCTGTTGCACCACAAAATGAGCGAAAATTCGCGTCGTCTATTTGCCATGGCAATGCTATACACATTTCGCCTTTTGTAACAGTCTTTTTTAATAAAATATAACCATTTAATTGGTGTGCCAAAGGAGACCCCAACCCCCGTCTTTCCACTCACTAACAACACACACTCAATAGGAACAGTAAAAATCTTAAATTAAGCAACGAAACAAACAAGGCAAATTTAAGAAGAAAAAAAACCCAAATGAATCATCTGAAAAAGTTGAAATTTAAATATAAATAAGACTCTAGCGACTCTATATACAGTATATATCGGTTATTAGGTGCACAGTTTATATGTAAATATTGCTTAAATGCAAAATGATGCTATTTTTAAACATCATAAAACTATTTAGAGCTAAATTTAGCCTCATAAATGCAAAAAAATTGTTTATAAGAAAATATTGTGTATAAACAAATAAAAAATTGTTGATTTGGAATCAGTTCATATAAATTATATCGGTTTTAAGCAAATTATAAGCTGTAGGACAGCAATATTAAAATTTTTCATCTCATTTTAAATTTAATATATTTTTTAGCTGACGAACAGCATAAAATATAAATTTTATTAAACTTCTAAACCTGTGGTTTATTTTATAATAATCATTTAAACTGAACTTATTTTCATATAACTGATGATGATCGCTTAAAAGGAAATATTAAATTATCTGCATTATAGGTTTTGCATATAATCGGTATATACTGTATTATGCCATCATATGTTTATATAAAATTCTATAAACTACAAAAATTCTCTTATTTTTGTTTTATTGATAAGCATTTTGTAGCAAAGAGCGACTAGAGCGCTCAAAATGATCTTTAAAATTTCCCATTTTTTATAATTAAAAATTTATAAATGAATATATTAAAACAATCATTTGAATTGAGTAACGAGTCAAGAGCAGAACTGAAATGAATTTAAAAAATTTAGTTTAAGTAAAATGTTAATACCAAAACTAATATAAATTGCTAAAGAGGAAAATGAATCCTCTGCAAAAGAAACAGTTTAAGGAAATAAATACAAAGAGATGCAGTAAAATGCACAAAAAAATGAACAGTTAAACAGAAAACTTATACAAAGTTGCAAAATACAATACAAGAGTTGAATCAAAATGTTGTTGTAAGTAGAGAGAAGTATCGACATTAAAATAAAGAATGATCGAAGGTTATAATATCTTCTGAGAGTGTGAAGACTGGCATAATTATCGTTACTCTTTAAATTTCTACAAATAATGCTATGACTCAAAAAGAATTAAATAATTTTTCAGGAAATAATAAAAATACAGAAAAAAATAAAAATTATCAAAATTATTAATAACTTGTAAAGTATATTAAAATAATTAATTTCTTTTTATCAACAGCTCGAAATGCATAAAAATAAAACAATTTAAATTATTTCTATTCTCTGGACACTCCAGGGTTAACTACTTAGTATTTTAGCCTTTTCAGTAAGTAGGAAAGTTGTAGTCGGGTGTATCCGACTACGAGAGCCATACATACACATACATACACACACATATACACAGTTCTACACGCACTTTGAACTGTTGGGTGCGCCTTTTCATAACTTCCGTGTTTTTTATCCGATCTTAACGAAATTGACATTGTAGATAAAGAATTGTCTAAATATTACATACTTTTAGATTTTACACAAATCCATTAGCTCTATTTTTCCTTTTTTCGAAAGGCAAAGAGGCTAGCAAAAAACTCTTTTATTTTCTTATACTACTCAGTGCCTTATTGATAAGCATTATGAAGCAGAGAGCGTTTAGAGCTCTCAAATATATATAATATATAAATATATATATATATAAATGAATATATTAAAACACTCATTTCAATTAAGTAACGAGTCAAGAACAGAAGTGAATTAAAATTAAATTTGGTTTAAGTAAAATGTTAGTGCCAAAATTAATGTTTTTAGCATTATTGCTGCGGATGTTGCAATCATCAGTTGCTATACAGAAAAAAGAAGCAATTGCAAAACAAAAAAATTTTGAGGAAATTCATTATAAATACACAAAATTTGCTACAAATTGCACAACAGAACGAAGAAATTTACTGCAAAACTATACAAAATTGCAAGAAGCAATAACAAAAATAATTAGTGATAAAAATCAAGTGATAAAAGAAATGCAAACAAATATAACGCAATACAAATTGCAAATCGATGTACTAATAAGTGAAATTTCCCAACTTAAATTGCAAAATAAAACAGATGCCACAAATGACACCATAACACCACAAAAAGAAAAAATTAGCAACAATAAAGGTTGTTTGGCACTTGGCAATGAATCAGGTGTAAGCGAAATAAACTTAAAGGATACTGAACCCTTTACTATCTATTGTGATAATACATTGATTGATCCTGGCTGGATTGTTATACAAAGACGTATAGATGGCAGTGTGGATTTCTATCGCAATTGGACAGAATATAAAAATGGTTTTGGTAATATTACTGGCGAGTTTTTCATTGGCCTGGAGAAGTTACACTTATTGACCAAATCACAGCCGCATGAGCTCTATATACATTTGGAGGACTTTAAAGCAGAGAAACGTTTTGTGCAATATGGAAATTTTCAAATTTCAAGCGAAGACAATTATTACACTATAGGTCCTTTGAAATTATTGAAAGCAAATATCGAGGACCAGTTACCAACAGATACTGAACTGGCTTTTACCACATTTGACCAAGATCATGACGGTAATGAAAATGAAAATTGTGCTAAAAATCAACGTGGAGGTTGGTGGTATGATGATTGTGGCCTCAGGTAGGTTATTAACATATATGCATATACATATACACATATATATATATACATATAATATAATATAATACACTATTTATATAGTAACTTGAATGGAATGTATAAATATGAAGATAAAGAATATGGCAACGCTGGTCTTGGAATCTTCTGGCAGTCTGACAACTGGCATAGTTATACTTACTCTCTGAAATTTGTACAAATGATGATAAAACTTAAGCAAAATTAAATAATTTTTCAGGAGATAATATAAATACAGGAAAAAATAAAAATTTATAAAATTATTAGTAAATTGCCAAATAAATTAAAACAATTAATTTTTTTATACTAACAGCGCGAAATGTATAAAAATAAAATAATTAAAATTATTTCTATTTCAACCAAATCTAAATTCTTTTATTAGTATTTGTTTATTTTTTATAATTTTTTTATATAAACGGAAGTCTGAATTGATTAGAAGAGAATTTTGAAATGGGGAAACACTGAGAAAAAAATATTATTACTTTATATATAAAAAAAATATATTCAGACACAGCAAAAAGGAAAATTTGATTAGAATTTAAACTGTTATTTCTAAGTATATTTTTAAAAATAATCATATATATTTTTTGTAAGTGTATTGAAATACAATATATATTTACTTGACTGATAAACCAATTGCTATTTCGTGAGAAATCTACAAACAAAATGAAAAGCGAATAGAATTTAAAATACAATGCAAAAATTTAATGCGAGTTTTAGTTTTAAAAGCAACAAGAGAACAATTAAAAAAATGTGTAAAAATTGCTTATTATGTTTTATTCTGATTCAATGTTGGATTGTAATGCAGATAGCAGGCTCAACTTTAGTATTATATAATAATAACAATAATACGTCAAATTTGGATGAAGAAATCAAGGCATTGGAGCAGCTGATCCAACGGAATAGCAATGACATAATTCAACTGGAAACAAAAATGGAGAAAGATGCGAAAAATAATACGCAAAAGGAATCAAAACTTTGTGAGCAAATAATAACTGAGAAAGAGCAACAATTGGCTGTATGCTTGGCACAAGGTAAAGATATTGAATTAAAGTTAAAACAAAACGAAGAACAGAAATCAGCTTTACTCTACAATGTGACCAAGTGCAGTTTGAAATTACTAGAAAGATTCGAAGAGCAAGAGGAAGAGGCAAAAGAGACAATGCACACAAAACAGTTGGAAGCAAAAGATAAGAAAATATTGGAACTACAGCTGCAAATACAGGAACAGACATTAAAACTGAATGCAATACAGCATAAAGTCAAGGCCTATGAAGGAGAATTCGAAGAGTTTCAACCGAGCAGCTGTTTGCCCTTTGGCAGCACAACAGGCATCTATAAGATCAAGTTAAGTGACATGGATGCCTTCTATGTGCCATGTGATTCAAGGTATGCGGGTTCCGGCTGGTTGGTTATACAACGTCGCATGGATGGCAGTGTTGACTTCTATCGGAATTGGTCAGAATATCGTGAGGGTTTTGGTAGTTTAAAGGGTGAATTCTTTATTGGATTGGAGAAATTATATCGTCTAACATCAATACAACCATATGAACTTTATGTGCATCTGGAGGATTTTGAGGGTGAAATACGTTATGCACACTATAATAATTTCAGTATTGGAGCTGAGCATACAGACTACACCATGCATTCTCTGGGCAAATATCATGGAGATGCTGGGAATTCAATGGGCTTGAATGTACTACAGAAATTCTCCACTATGGACAGAGATAATGATGTCTGGGAGTCAGGTAACTGTGCACAATATTATCATAGTGCCTGGTGGTATGCAGGCTGTGCAGCGTTCTGGTCAGTATTATATATATAAACTATACTATACCATATACTAAATATAAATCTATATTATTTTTAGCAATCCAAATGGCAAATACTTTAAGAAACGCCGCTTAGACTTGAACTCACGCGGCAAAGGCATCATCTGGGACAAATGGCATGGCTTTGATCAGACGCTCAAATTTGTGCAGCTGATGATAAGACCCATACCAACAGAAACTACATATACCATACCAGATTATTAATTAAACACAACTAAATCACAGAAATATATATAAATGAAATAAGCGAAATATATACATAAATGAAATTTAAGCGCTCTTTATGTAGCTCTCTTCTTTCTTTAACTATAAAGTTTGTTAAAAAAAAAGGTTTGATTTAATTTGATTTGATTTTATTTACTTTAATAGTGTTTAATTATATGTTATCTGAAATTTAAATTAATTTACTAAAAAATACTGAATTTATTTATAATTTTTTATATATCTTTTTTAAATATTATTTTCATATTTTTAACACAAATCTAATTCCATAACAAATTTGTTACCTGTTAAGTTAGGGCAAATTTTCTAAGGCTTAAACAGACATCAGCGCATTGAAAGTGTTAACTCTTATTTCCATTCAACTTAATTTGATGAGTTGCATAATTTATGATTTTAAGCCACTTGGCATCTCTACCCCAAAAAATTAATAAAAAAGCAATAATTTTGGTGCATGAATATTTGCGCTCAGTGTTTACTATGCAGAGGAACTAAGGTCAGAGCTGATAAGCTTGAGCGAAATAAAAATAATTATATATATATATGGAATATATACATGGAATATTGTCAAAATATATACAAATATATTATTTTGTATTTTTAAAAAATATATATACAGTGGACACTCAACAAAAAAGCACGAATTCAATTTGCCAAATGTTTTACAAAATTTTAACTACTTTTTGCCTTTCTCTCCAGAATCTTTACATTTCTTTTATTTAATTATTTTATTTTCTTTTGACAATTGCTATTTATTAAATATAATTTAATATATATTTTATTTTCATTAATAAATTTGAAACTGAAAAGTTATTAGCCATAAAATAAGCCTCTACTTTTGTAACTTTCTATACAACTTTTCGCACTTTTAATAATTATTAAGACACTTTTCTTGCCTTAAGTTTGACTAAAGAAAATATAGAAAAAATACAGATTCATTTATAATATAATTCTCTCATTACTTGGTACATTCTAAGTATTATATACTATACAGTCAAAAAATTCTATTTGATTTTCCACAGTAGCTGCAAGATTATAAAATCAGCTTTAGAAAGCATAAGAAATACATTATAAACTAAGTATATAAATTATACTAAATACACAAAATATACTAGATTTTGGTATTTGTGTACATACAGTGTTTAGTTTCAATTAACAAATATGTGGCAGCTGGCTGAGAATGTGGCATGCAACTGGCACTAATTAATTCAGTTCAGAGTTGGGCGCAAAGATTCACACCAGATGAACAGATGAAGGAGAAAGAGATGGGGGACTGAGGGTTGAGTAATAGCAATAACAACAGGAGGAATGAGGACAACAACATCGTTGCCTAAATGGCTGCAATCAATTAACATGGCAACAAAGTCAACCATGGCCATATCAATGTCCATGTCAGCAGCTTTGATAGCCAAGCCATACTATACAGACTATCCATACTCCATACTCCATACTCTAGAGTCCAGAGTCCAGAGTCGTAGTAGTCTTTGCTTCTAAATTAATGAACAACGCACCAATCGAAGTAAATAGCAAAAGCAGCCATGAGAATGGTAATGCTAATGGAAATATGTACAGCTATTGCATGTGTATGTATATGTGTATTGTTGTAGGTAACTAGGATAACTAGTTAAGGGGGGGGTACTTGAAGGGGTAAGTATAACTGCCTCATATTTGCATATTCATGTATCGATGGCAATGTGAGTGAACTTATATAGTGTTTGGCAGCTGTGGCTGCTGCAGTGATTGTTTCAGCAGAAACATCAACAGGATCAGTTAATGTTGCTTTGTATGTATGTATGTGTATGATTATGTGCATGTGTATGTGTAGCTGTAGCTGTTTAGCTGTTTAGCTGTTATCTCCAACTTTTAGCTGTTGTTTGCTTCCGCCTAACTGCACAACAAAAATTAGTGTGCAAATCTTTTGTTGCTTTACTTTAATTAGTTGCACAGAGTTTTCTACACTTAAAGTACAACAATAAGAAGGAGTAAAAGTAATAGATATAGAGAGAGTGAGTTAGATAGCTAGCTCTCTATAATGGAACTAGACTTTGAGGAAATGCGTCGCCCTGTTAATGGACGCTACGCACTTCATTAGATATTCTCTTTTCAATGCTAATACGGCTATATATGCACTCAATGTGCAAATAGTTTGAGAGCGAAACTACAAGCAACAAGCAACAGCTACAACTACAACTACAACTACAACCACAACTACAGACTCAACAACATTTCAGTTAACAAACATTGCAGCGGCTCAAAGCCCAGGAGTTTGCTTATAGGCAACATCATCAGGTTGAAGTGTGGCCAGCTTTGACATTGCAACCAAGTTGTTGTTGGTTAAAACTGGTCAAAAGTAGGGTTGCTACTGCTACTGCTGCTGTTGTTGGTTTTTGTGGTATTTGGCCAATTTTCTACAGTGCCTGCAAGGCTTTAAGACAGCTTTCAACTAAAGAAGCTATAGAATTATTAGAATATAAATTTATTTACTAGAATTAAACCAACTGAATATATACTCCAAGCCAACTGATCTGTGCATGAAGCAAACTGAAAGCCTGTCTAAGCTATTATACAAATTATGTAAGAGACAGCATAAGGTCCTTTGTTGCATTAGAAAGTGTTTAAGATTTGCTTAAGATGCCTTTAAAAACTGAATGAAAAATCAAATAATATACTTAAGGTATGGCACATACAGCAACAGAGAGACATATAGAGAGAGAAGGAAGGATGTGGGAGTGTGGTGCTAAGGATAAGTATTATTTTATGATTTGAGCCCATTATATTAAGGGTAGTATGTATGAATGTATGTGTGTGTGTGTGTGTCTGTGCTCGCCAGCAGGCAAAATGTAAGCTGTTTTCTGTTACAAGCAAAATGAAAACAGCAAAGAAATGAAAAGAAAAGTAAAGTAAAAGAAAGTAAAGTAATGTAAGCAAAAGATAGATAAAAACCAAGCAAAACTCAATGCTATGACAACGAAATTAATAAAAACAAAAACAACTGCAACAAATATTGTCACATGCATAAAAAGGACCTTCGCAAATTTAACGCTTCAGAGTGTATGAACAGACGGCGACATATGCGTATAGTTTGCTTCTCTCTGTATATGTATGTGTGTGTCTGTGTGTGTGTTTATGTATGGGTATGTGGAATTGGCAACGTTGCGTATATGAAAGTTTTTAATAATACTTGGATAAAATACCAAAGGAAAAACTTTTATTAATAAAGTTTCTTTCTTTCTTTCTTTCTTACACTAAGAGCATTGCCAGCCCATTCCCTGCTTACCAACCCCCGCTCCTCCCCCCACTATGTAACGAAAACAGCTGCAACTCCAGCTTCAACTCAAGCTGTGTCTCAAGCTTCTTCGTCGTCGTCTTCATCTGCTGCGTTTGTAACTGCCTTAAGGTTTCCTTCCTCTCTTCATTTTTTTTTTACTTTGCTTTGCTTTGGCAGCTACTAAGGTTTAATTACAGCCAGAAAGCAGAACACAAAACAAAAAAAAAAAAAAAAAAATTGAAAGCAAGTAAAAGACATCTTAGCCAAGAGGCAATGGCATCAACTAGTGGCAATACTCTTTAACACATACGCATGCAACGAGATGCACAATGTGTCCAATACGTTTATGCGTCAGACGAATTCATGATCAATGAGAAGTTGATAGTTCAATGTTCAGGTCAAGGAGTCAATTCTGTAGATATTTATAGAGTACTTAGTATTGATATTATCGTTCTTTGTTCAAGGTATCATAACATGGCTTTAACTATTATATAATAAGCTATATAATCTTATAATTCCTTCCTTAATCTTTCTTCCCCCACCCAGTCTATATCTCAGCTCAATTTTTCTCTCCTTACTTTTTCTCACCAAGAATTATGCATTGATTATCTGATTTCAGTCGACGCATCAACGCACTTACAACAACTCAAACACACACATATCATACACACACACACACTCACATACACACAGACACACACACACGTAGACACTTGTCGCATCGGCTACAATTGCAAACTGCATCATGTCCGGACTTTTGGCTTCAGTTGCATTTTGAAGTGTGGCAGCTTTTCCTTTGCCTCTGGCGATAATATTAAAATTGCAGAAGAAACTAAGAAGAGCAAGGAGTAAAAAGCAATGGGTGGGGGAGGCCGGAAATAGTTGCTTTCCCCTTAACTTTATGTAGAAAAATTTTATTTAATTTTTTATTGCATGCATTTTTTATTTGGTGTTTTTGATTTTGTTGTATTTGTCTGCTGATAGAAAATAGATAGTTAAAGCGGGGCAGTAAGGGAAAGAGAGAAAGAGAGAGAGAGAGAGAGAGAGAGGAAGTGATGAGCGCCGCTGGCAGCATTGCTGCAACTTTTGTCGAAAATACTTTTAATTAAAATTTCAAATTATTTTCGCCTTTTGCATTTGCCACGATGATGACGATGAAGACGACAACGCAAGACGAAGATGAGCACAAGTACAGTTAGCAATGGCAATGGCAACGGCAATGGGCAATGTGCAATGGCGCACAAGATGGCGGCGGACAGCAAAATGCTCTATACTCTGCTCAGCTCTGCTCTACTCTGTTTAGCTCTGCTCTGCTCAGCTCTACTCTGTTTAGCTCTGCTCTGCTCTGCTGTGCGAAATTGCAAAAGGCAAAATGCGAATTGCAAAACGCTGAAATATTCAAAGCGCATTTTCAATTTAAAAGTTTTTGCGCCCAAGCATATTTATTTATTTTATTTCGCAATTTTTGTTTTGTGCTCATCATTGAGCTATAGCCTGATGGTTGGAGTGTTGTTTTGGAGCTGTAAGCTTCACAAGATCTGTTGGATTTTGAAACAGGGGGAGCAGAATAAAAGGGGGAAAGGGAAAGGAATACGCTCTTTTGACCAAAACTTTGCACCAAAGTAGGCAAGGCAATGCCATTGAAGTGGGCCGCAATGGGTGAATAATTTACAAGCGCCAGCGATGGCAACTTTAATGCAATTTCGCTCTAGCAGATTTCATTTGTGTGACAAATGGGGGGCGTGGCCATGCAAATCGCAAATAAAAAGAACTCATTAAAAGTTTATGCCACAAAGTTTGGCATACTATATACCCTAACCCACCCTCCAATGCAATATATATAAATCGCCACCCAACATTCAAAATGCAACTTGTTTTTTTTTCCTTCCCTTTGCCCTAAATCCATGCAGTTTGTGATTGCATTTCTGTTTGCTTGTCTGCATCCAGTATATAAATATATATATAACAGGGTGGGGGGGAAGTAGGTGGAGAGCAGCAACATAGTTTTATGCAAAAGGCCTTTTGTTTTTTATTATTATTATTATTGCCATGTTTTTTTGGGGTTGAATGTTTTGCAATAGTTTTAAAAGCGACTCGGCGTTAGTTTATGATACAACTATCAATTGCCAGGCAGCTCTCCACTTTCCACTTTCCACTTTGCAGTAAGAAAACTTTGTAAATTGCTTTGATTCTATATGGAAAATACTGAAAAACTACTTTAAAAACTTTCATTTAGACATGGCCGAGTTCAATCAATAAAAGTGCTAGAAGAAAAATCTCTAAACTTACATCATGATATCAATAATTCAAAAGCTTTCCCAAGAGTTATAAATATGTTATATAAATGAAATTTGTTTTTTTTTATAAATAAGTAAAGTAGTTTTACTATATTTTAGTTATATCTAGATTATATATATATATATATATATATATATATATATTTTTAATCCCAAATGCAAATAATTTACATTTTTATAAGCTGCAAGTCTTAATAAAAGCGAAAAGTTGTTCAACCACATCAAATGTCAATCAAAATTCTCATTTGAATGTTTTTTTTCTCTCTCTGATTTTTTGCCGCCAGTGCAACAGGCACGTGCTCCACTGGCACCATTGGCTTCATTGGCTCCACTGGTTCCACTGGCTTCATTTGCGACACGTTCACATCAAGTTCAAAAAGTCAATTTGAATTAAACAACGCATTTGATTGCCATAAAAAAAGGGGCGCACGCCCATTTCATGGGTTTCACATTGAGTTGGATTTGCGGTTTGCAACCTCAGCAGAATGCAGTTACCGGTTGCAAGTTAGTGCATCCCCCCACACCCTTGCCATTTTATAGAGAAGTGGCAAGCGTGGCAGGCAAATAACCACACCCCAAAATAAATAAATAAAATTGAAATTATTTTAACAAAAAGAGTAGAAAAACAGAATGGAATAGATATAGAATAGAATTGCATATAATATGTATATATATATATATATATATAATATGCTAAAGCAATGAAAAATTAGTCAAAATAAACCTTGAAAGTGCATAGAAAAATAAGAATTTAATTTAGAACATAAAAACAACAAACAAAACAAAGAGCAAAAAAAAATTGTTAAACATAGAAGCAGTCGGCGTTTCAATTAGCTGTCTGATGGTTGTCCGACAATTAGGTGTGTTACTTGATTTTTAAAGAGATTTTAATCGCTTTGTCTACATATACGTGTGTCTGTGTGTGTTTGTGTGTGTTTGTGTCCAACATAGATTTCGTTTTTCGCTATGGTCAGAGTTTTGTTGTCATGTCGCCGTGTGACATTAGCAACTGACCCGAACACAAGAACCTACAGACACACACACACAGATACAGAAGCACACACACATACACACATAGTGCATTAAACATGAAGCATTTGTTTTGATTATACAACTGAGATATGACAAATTTAATTAAGGTTAATCTCAGACACAGCTTATGGTAACTGCAACCCCTGGCAACGCTAGCTTCTGTGTGGGAACAGAAATTCGCTTTGATTGATATGCTACAGGCAGTTTATATAAAAGTATTACCAATCTAAGGAACTGTTTAAATACCTATTTATATTATAATAATATAATTGAGACAAACCTGTGAATAAGTTCCTATAACTATTTGTATCCAGTTTGTAAAACAGAACACTTTATAAAACACATGTTAACACTTCACTTAAATACAATACACTAATGCTAAATGAGAGCAACTTTCATATTACAATGGAGTTATTTCATGAAAATGTTCTCAATAAGTAACTGTACATTTTCCTTAATGGCGTAATACAATAGCAAGAGCGAGAAATTCGCAAATTTATATACGAGCATAGTGGCTACATACGAATATACCCTACAGTATTAAGCATGGTCATACTTAAACTAAACTACTTTACTTCTTTTACCTAGGGCAGTTCATAATATATTAACATAAAATGAAACAATATATATATGCAATGATATCCACTTACCATATGTAAATATTTTTGTCAACAATTACAAATACTTTCTAACAGGGTATATTAATATCGCGTTTACCACCTCTGATTGCTTTGACATATACCAACGCGTTGCGATGCTGTCACAAAGGGAATGTCAATTCCAATTATTAAAATTATTCACGCGTCGAGTCAATAATACCCTAACGAACACATGTTATATATATATGTTGTACTATTATTTAAGTCTTTCCCTACCATATTGCTATTAACTATTAAAATTTGCATATAGTGAACAAATAAGCTTAAATTAAATATAATCAATTTACTCTTACATGAGGATTGATCTTGAAGACGCAAAGTACCTTACAATCTGTCATGGTTAGCTGCAAATTTTAAAGGGTATAAATGGTCAAAAATTTGCAAAGTTGTTGACAAACTCAGTGTATGAGTTGACGAATGACATGCCGAAAGCGATCGCAGAATACGACAGTCCTCTCTACACCGCGCGCTCATTTCAATCAGCAGCCAGCAGGTAATCGATTTGCTTTGTTCTACTATTTGAATATATGCTTTGCTCACCCCACTCCGCGAACATATCCACAAATATAAAGCGAAAATGATTAAGTGTTTGTATTCTGCTGCGCCATGTATGTAGTTCTATTCTAAGCAGAAGTTTGTGGTGAGAATTACTTAATATTCTTATATTATGATGCATTTACAGGGTATTTAATGGTGTTCATTGTTTTTTGCAGAGTTCTTGATTGTTGCGGCATTTTTGTTTTCTGTTTTTGGTTTTTAGTTTATCTAAAATTGCAAATCGAATGCAATGCATTTGGAGAAGGGCTGGCCATGCCTTTCTGCACTCTGTGTGGCTCTGTGTGAAAAGGTCAAAGCATTCGATTAACTTTAATTTGCGCGGCTCTCTGACTGTATGTGTGAATGTATACATGTATGTATGTGTGTGTATGTGTTAGTGGTCCATTGTTATTGTAGCAGTTGATTTAGTTAACAGAATATTTTTGATGTGCTGCCAGAGTTGCTAGAAGAGCCTTTATAGTTACCATAGTTCAGGTGTGCCGCTTTTGAGTAGAGCGTGAAAGCCAAACCTACTGAGTGTATTAGCCAAAGCTGTTACCAAAAACAAAAAAAAATAAACTTCCTGGCGCATCTTTAGTTTGAGTCACACAATGGCCAAAGTCTTGTTTTGATTTATGCACTTTTAGTTGTTGTTTGTTTGGTCGTGTCAAAGGTTAAGCAAAGAGAGCGTATATACAATTTGGGCAAGTGGCGGCAACTGTGTGTGTGTTTGTGTGTGTGTGTGTGTTTTGGGCCATGTTCACAAAATGCTAATTGCTGTACAAGTCAAGGCACGCGTCTGTAGCTTAAAAGTTGGCCAAAATGTCATTGGCACCAGAGAACGGTGCACACAACCAAATTGATAGCCAAATTTGGTCGACTGGCAAGTGACGGGTTTTTATTTTAGCCGCTTTTTTTTTGTTTTGTCTTTATATATTTTGTCTTTGTTGCAAGTCAAAGTTGCTGCTACCTTGGATACTCGTACTCGTACTAACAACTACCATTACAGTGTGGGCAATGCTCATAAAATATACATAATTGATACTGGAAGGCAGTACTCGAATGTGTTTCCATAGTCAGACTGTTGACTGCCAGTCAGCCAGGCTCAACTAAGCTAGCCAGCCAACCAGCCAACCAGCCAACCAGCCAGCCAGCCAGGCAGCCAGTCAACCAACTAAGTTGGCTAAGTGAAGTGAAGTCAGTCGGTGGGTCTGTCAGTTACTTTGAAATTAATTTGCACAGTCGTCGAGCAAAATAATTTACAGTCTCGCCTGGTTCCGTATATCCAATCCAATCCCCCCAACCCACTCTTCGAACCCTCTTCCAAAAACTGATCAGACTTAGCCAAATAATTGAGGCTTACCTCGTCGTATATATACCCCTACTTCTTACTGCAAGCAGGTTTTATGGCTTAGACATTTTTTATGCATCTCAGCATCCACGTGACATATCACGAAATTTTGTTAACAACATTTGTGGCAGAACGCAGTTGGCGGAGCTGTTGCATTTGAAATTGTCAATTACTTTTAGATGCATCAAATGGACACGTCTTTAACCAAGGGCACAAAGTAATCGATAACTATCGATAGCATAGCGGAACTATACTCAAAATGCTGCCGCTTGCAACATCTCAAAACTTGCTCTATATAAAGATAATTTAGTTGAAAACTATTTACTGATTGCAACATTTCTATGCAACGTACGCACTTACATATCTTGCCACTAAAAGACCGCCCGCAATATGCAAATATAACTATGCAACATGCAACTAGCTGCCACTTGAATAGTTGCATAGTGGACAACAGCGGCATGTGGTTTGTGGATTATAGCTTATAGAAGTGGAGGCTGCGTCGGCGACATTCATTCCTCATTTGATCTTTATCGCCTAGCAACATGCAATATATATATATACACACAGTTCTATGCAACCAAATTGCATCTGTGTTGCACCCATTGACTGTTGGCTGATTGTAATCAAGATTGGCTTTTTGCATGCGCCCGGCTGCCAAGGCGATTTGTGGCATGGAAAACCGTTTCGTTGCGTTGTATGTATAATGTGTGTGTGTGTTTGTGACATTTCAAGGTTTCATTTTTGTGTTTTTTTTCCTCTTGTTTCTACCCCCCTAACCCGCCCCGCCTTGGTTTGCTGATGCAACGAGGCACATGGCAATTTGTGAGTTTTTAATTTCCAGTCGCTCACATCATTAGTGTGTCATGTCCGGTTGCTGGCAAAGCAACTAAAACATAATCAGTAACTAGGCTGACAAGTCAGAGCTTAGTTACAGTTTTCTGCCAGCGCAAAAGTTCAAGGATTAAACTTTAAGCCAAGGCTTTAACTAGGTTAGCAGCAGCAATATCCTGGCCACAAATAACACGCAACTTGCAACACCTTGCGTATTTTGTTTGCTGCTTGTTATTGCTGCTGTTGTTGCTGCTGTTGTTGCTGTTGTTTTTGCTGCTGTTACTGCTGTTGTTGTTGCTGCTGCTACTGTTATTGCTGTTGTCTTCCAAGTGTATTCAAATCTGACTTTTCGACCAAACAATATGACAATGGATGGGTGTAAATCATGTTTGTAGCTGCTACTGCTACTGCTGCTGTTGTCTCTGTGTCTGTCTGTGACTTGACTTGTGGTCAATGGCTTAAACATAATGGCTACCCCAAAGCAGCCCCAACAACAACAACATTGGATTCTATCGGGGCATTTGCAAACAATGACATTATGCTGACGTTTATTAATCGCATTTACAGAATTAATGTCGTGACATTTTCGGTTTAATGTACTTGTAATAAATAAATTGTGGCGTTTAGAAAACAGCAGAAAAAAAAACGAAAGAGAAATACAAATAGAAACAGAAATAGACAACGATATTGAAATAAATATAAATATAAATAAAAATCAATAGTTAGTGCTACAAAATTGCTGCTGTTGCTGTTGGTCAATGAAATAACTTCACAGAAATTGTGTAATGCCACTTTGCATATAATAAACGAGCTGAGAGAATAAACATTAGTGTTTAGCTATACACTAGCAATTGTAGAGTATACTGAGCAGCATATATAAACTGAGAAGAAGTTGGCTGTATATAATTTATAGGGTATTCCAGAGAAACTTTTGCAACTAGTAAGATTTTGCCTTCAAAACAAGTTGCATAATTGAAATAAATATAATAAAAAGCTAATAAATTTTTAAAAAATTGATATGAGAGTGTATTAAATATTCGATATAGAGTATATAAAAATATTGTAAAATTGTCTTGATACAATTTATAGGGTATTCCTGATGATACAAAGCGAAACTAGTCAGAAATTGCATTCGTTTGAATCAAGACAAATTTTAATATAAAAAATTACTAAAAAAAAGTTTTAAAATAATTTTAAAAAATATTTCCCATAGAGTATTAAGCATTCGGCATACTTAAAAAATTAAATTGGTTTTTCTTATTTTAGTTTTCAGTAGCAAATTTAATGGCAAAAAATATTTGCATAACTTGACAATTTATTTAAAATGTGTGCAGAAATTGGCCATAAAATATCAATTTAAAATATAGAAAGGAAAAATCAAAACTACAAAAAAAAATAAATAAACAAATAAATAAATATTTCTTGTATTTTTTCTATAATATCAATATATATATATATGTGTCAAGATATATGCAAATTTCTGAAAGGTATTCAAGTGTATAGAATAATGCATTTTATATAAAATAGTTTTAAATGCAACTTAATCAACTGCAATTGTATGGCTTAAGCTTTAATAATGTTTACTTTTAGGAAATTGTTAGCTACATCTTAAATTGGACAAAAAACAGTTAAGAGCCTAGCACTTATTAGACACTTTAATGCCTAAAGTCTATAGTTCATATGGCATTTTCCATTAACTTTAAGAGCCTTATTTACAGTGTCTACTAATATCGATTACATGCATTTAACAGCAACTATTAAATGGCAATCAAGCATTTGATGAGCTGTCAAAACGACGCTTGACATTACATCTAACTGTTGTATGGGTGTGTATGCAGAAGGTATGTGTGTGTGTGTATAATGCACTTTAAATTTAAAGTTAGTTACAATCGTAAATTCACTTTCAGAAGTTAAAGTAAAATATGGCAAATTGCCCAAACGGGCAGCAACTTTGTGCCATTTTCAGTGTTCATAAACACAAAAAAAATTAAATGAAATGTGGAAAAACTAAAAAACAAAAATAGAGATGAATATCATAAAGAAGAAGAAATGAAAAATACACACAAAATATACAAATTTTTATAGTTTCATTTGTTTTATGCTTTTGGCAAAGTTCAGAATCTGCTCAAGGTTAAAAGCAGAGAGAAAGAGAGAGACTGAGTGGGGGAAAGAGCAAGCAGTAAGCGGGCATAACAAGTATGCAATTCAGAGTCTCTCTCTCTTTCTCTTTCGCACATTACCTTATCTCCTACTAGTACTGCTGTTTCGTCTATGATATGCTGGCAGCCACAACTGCTCATCATTAATGCAAATTCATTGTTGCAGCTGCTGATGCAGGACAGAGGCAGGCAACGACGCGTGCATTAAAACAATTCATGTTGAATTTTTGATATGGAAAACTGCCAGAGTGAGAGCAACATCAACAGCAACAAATGTTAAGGGATATGCAACTTTCCCACAGATACATAGCCAGAAAGGGACATAAAAAACAGAGTTTGCTGTAAAATTAATGACGAGTGCTTACAAAATGTAGGCCAGGCCCAGACCGCATTTCAGTTTTGCAAAAATGGGAAGCAACATATATAAAATAGTAAAAAAAATATATATATATATAGGGAAAAAAATGGGAGATATAAGAGCGAGAGAGAGATTGAAAACTAAGCAGAAAAGCAGCGCAAGTTTATGAGCATCTCTGGCATTTTGCTTAATTGAAAAAGACCAGCAATGGTATGAGGGTGCCTTAAAAGGATCTACTGTCCCTACTCTATTCCTCTCTCTTTCTCTCTCTCTCTCTTTCTCTCTCGGAATCTACGAGCCTAGGCATGCACTTCATAAAGCTGACAGAGAGCCAACAGAGTAACAGCTATAAAAGCACATGACCAAACTGAGAGCTGCTGTTGTTGGGTTGATGCTGCTGCTGCTGTTGTTGTTGTTGGTGCTACTGTTGCTCAGCCAAAATAGACCGACAAGCAAACAGTGAACACAAACAACAACATACAAAACAAACAAAGCAACAACAACAACAAAAAGCGGCGAAAAATTATCAACTCAGATTATGTCGAGATTAATTACATACGTTGAGCGCCATTGTCTTGTCAATAAATTGTCGTTGTCGTTGTCGTTGTTGTTGTTGTTGTTGTTGTTGTTGTTGCTGTTGTCGTTGTTGTCGTGTGGTGCTGAGATAAGACTTAGCCAGTTGCAGAAGAAAGAGCCAACGTTGGGCCAGAGCAGCAACTGTTACTGTTACTGCTTTGTGGCTATTGGTAATGGTAATGGTAATGGGAACCTAACTGAAGACTACCCAAATGTTAACAGACTTTTTTTTGTTGTGTGTACTTTTTTTTTACTGTATTTCATTTTTTTTTTAGCTGATGCTGTCAAAAATTGTTGGCAAGCCTTTTGCCAGGCGGCTAATTAATTGAAAATGTTGTTGCAGTTGTTGTTGCAAGCATCAAGGGAGCGCCATAACTTGCTCCAAAACTCCGTTAACCAATGTGCACACATAATGTAATGAAATGTTATGGTATATATGCTGCATATATATATATATATATGGGTTCGAGTAAATGCCTTTAAGCCCTCTTTTGATAGCCGAACAGATAAGCATCACATGCTCAACCGTTAAGGCTAAGTGCGCGTAAATTAATTGGCAAAGTCAACAAAAGGAAGCTACAACAGAAACATTACCAAAAACAACATTGGAAACATTCAAGGCCTAAAGCCAACAAGCTACTGCGCTACAAGTTTATGCAGCTTTTTGGCCATGTTACTACAATGCAGTTAGCGTTAGGGTTAGTGTCAGCTTTTAGCTACAACTTCAACTTCAGTTAGCCAATTTAGTGCAAATGGCCAATG
This sequence comes from Zygothrica quintamaculata, assembly GCA_037044455.1. Classification (NCBI taxonomy): domain Eukaryota; kingdom Metazoa; phylum Arthropoda; class Insecta; order Diptera; family Drosophilidae; genus Zygothrica; species Zygothrica quintamaculata. Next base: position 312,285 of record JBAMBS010000186.1, on the reverse strand, counting down.
TAAATCTAAGGTCAAACATAAAGTTAACTGAAAGACTGAAAGCAAGCAAAAAACAAGCAGAAACTTTGCATATCTCTTGGGTTGCAAAGGAAGAGAAATAAAATTGAAATAAAAAGGGAATAAAAATTGAAAAAAAAGAAAAGAAAATAAGTAATAAACTTTTATTAACTTATAAGAAATATATATAAATTTTATATTTGACAAATTCTATTTTAAGTTATGATATATTTCTATAAAAATTCAAACTAAATTTTAAGAGCCCACCAACTGCTTTCAGCATCTATTGCCAAAAAGTAAATTTTAATTAATAAATTTCAAATGTGAGAAATGAAAGGCAAAAGAGTTGCAGCAAATGCACTTTTAACCACAATAACCTCAAATAATTATTTATAATTAAAGTTTATGGCTTAAGTCTGTTAACTGTTTACGGCAAATTAATGAATTGGGCTATTGAGAATATTTGCAGCTGACCAGAAAAACAATTTGCAGACACAGAAATATCCCTAAGGAGAGGGGGGAAAAGTTAAAGGAAAAAGTTTAAGCTGGAGTTATAAAACGCAAATATATATACTATATATAATATATATTGTTAAGATAGAATATATAAAACAAACTTTAGAATATTGCGACTTACCAAGCGTAAAAATTCCATAGAAAAGCGCTGAAAGAAATATAAAGAAAACTGAGTTAAAATTTTGAATTAAATTAAATTCTAAATTTTTAATAAATTAAGCATATTCCATATAAATTTAGTATAAGAAAAAGTAAGGGTATTCCTGTTGCTTTATAATTTTTCAACAACATTTCGTTTTGTTTGTTTGTTGCAGCCAGTTGACGCTAGACTTTACACAGTGTACAAAAAGTTGTGGGTATTCCCTGTTACTTATTAATATGTTGCGCTGTCATTGCCACGCACTTTCACACATACACTCACCCACACACACCTACACACCTATACATACAAACACACACAGAGCCACCTACACACATAGCCACGCACACTTGATGGTTTTAATTTCCCAAGTGTTTAGCTGAAAAATTTTTGGCCAAAGTGAAACGTTGACACCATTTTGCTTTTGGCCATTTTTTGGCAACGTATCGCGTGCCGACTGAATAATTGATGTACTCAGTGATTGTGGGGAGGTGGTTAAGGGTACACACACACACACATACATAGACACAACAAATGTGGCGACTTTGCTATTAATGAGTTTCTGCTTTCTATGTACATAATATGTACAATAAGTATACACGTGTATGAGTGTGTGGGTGTGTGTCTGTGTGGGTGTGTGTGTCTGTGTGTCTTTATTTACTGCTTCAGCTACAATATGTAGTTGACAAATAAGCGCTTAAGTAATTTGCCAACGTTTGACAACAACAACAACAAGGAAGGTATCCATTCTGGCATCCTGGCATGCTGGCATCCTGGCATGGTGGCATGGTGGCATTCTGGCATGGTAGCAAACTGGCTTCCTTTCAAGCAGACATACAGTCAGCTCATAAGTGAATATTAAATAAATTTTCCAGTTATTGCTACCGCAATGAAGGCCACTAAGGCTGCTGCTGTTGCCATCAACATCATCGTCGTCGTCGTCGTCATCATTGGACGGGTTAATGTTAATGTTTAAGGGCCGCATTCAAGTTGTAATTAATGTCAAATATTTACACATTCGCCAGAGATCAAAGGTCTGCCTCACAGAAGCGCTGCTAATTAAATGAGTATTTATATTTAAATTACATGAAACTACTTAAAGGACCCCCCTTAATAGCAGCAGCAACAACAGCAACAGCAGCAGCAGCGGCAACATAAAGAAATCATACTATACTTGGACTCTTATCTGTGCTGCAAAACTGTTGCAAATTGCTGCCAGCAACATATAAAGTAACAGCAGCAGCAGGAGCATCAGCAACCCTTCTGCAACCCTTCTGCTGCTTGGCAAACATTATCATATGGACTGGAATTCAAATGAAAGAAGCAAACCCAAACCCAATCTCAACCCACACATATACTATATTGGGCTTTTAATGCTATTTCGTTGCGTGTTAAATAAATCTCAAAAGTTTTTCTATACATACAAAGAGAGAGAGTTGAACCTTTTGATCTATGCAATTAAGTTGTTAGTTTTACAATTCTATAAATAAATAATTAACTAAATATAAACAGTAAAATTTTTAATTACATGCAGCATAAAATATATAATGTAATTAACTCAAATGTTATTTATATAAATTGTACTCTGTATTTTAAACTATTTTCCAACACTTGCAAACAGTTTTCTAACATTTGTGGCATATACTGTAGCTATGTCCTATGTCCTTTGTTACTTTGTGTTGCATTATAGCCAATTTACTTGCCTGATATTATTACCAACTACTCATTATACACTACTTCTACTCTATATTTATATAGTCAAAGCTTAACTTTACTTTGGCTCTGCATAAAATATGCGTAAAGTTTACCTGTAAATCGTTGCTTTCATCCTCTCCGTCTCTCTCTCCGGCTTTTGAGTGCACTCCGCCCACACAATTTGTCACACAATTTAGCTGGTATTCAATTTGCTTTGAAATGTTTCGCTTGATGCCGTAGCAAAAGCCTCAACAAAGTCTTTGAGCACCCTCAGCCACATCCTTCATTCTAGTCCTTGTCTTGTCAACATCGTTGTTGCAGTCGTTGCACTCAATTTGCCGCATTCAACAACAAATTTTTAAGTGGCATCTCTTTTATATTCCCTTTTATCAATTTCTATTTTCAATTTTCTTTTTTTTTCTATATTTTTACCTTTTTGTTTTTAAAATTTATTGATTTCCCATTTTACACTTGAAAATTTTTATCAACTTTAATTTTTTCCATTTTCATTGGTTTTTATTTTGAAAATGCAAACGCTGCGTGTGCAGTGCGCGCCTTAGCCTGGACAAGAACCAAATTTGCCTGACCTTTACTGAAGCTCTTGCACATGTGTGCTGCATTTACCGTTATGTGTAGCAGATAACAAGTGTGTCTGTTTGTGTATGTATAGCTGCTGTTGTCTTGAAACATTCTCTAACGCTCACTGTTGTTGCACTGTTAATGTGTGTGACACACACACACACACACAGCTATATATGCAAGGGCACACACAAGCCAATTTCCTGCTTCCGGTATCTTTTTGACAGTCACCTCACCACAGGCTCAACGTGAGTGCGGTGTCGTCTCGTGTCGTGACGTGTCGAGCCGCATCATGTCGTGTCGTGAGCGTGTGGGAGCAAGAGAACGGAAATGAGCTTATGTGTGCAGCAGCATGCAACTGTCCGCAAAAATTAACTCACACTCATGAAAGCTTTTTTAACCTACACACACACACACACGTTGTCCTGGCTTAAACATTGAAAATGAAAGAGAGATAGAAACAGAGAGATAGAGAGAGAGAGAGTGTATGCGAGGATGTAGAGAGTGCGTTTAACATCGGAAGCTTGCGGTGCTTTCAAGCTTCCCATTTGGGCTTTTGATATGCGCCAAATGCATTTGAATTGCATTTTACATTTTGCTTGCCAGCTGCAAATGTTTCAAATGTTATTTTAATGTTGTTGTTGTTATTTGTTGCTTGTTATTTGCCATTTGAGCTGTGAGCAACTAACGTGTGCAGCTGATTTGATTGGATTTGATTGGATTTGATGAGTTATTACAATGATTGCGAATCGTGTAATGTCATCAGCTTGATTGATTGCTTAATGAACTTATTAGTTAGGTGTCATTATCGGTGTTTGTGTGTGTATGTGTGTGTGAGTGTGTGTCCAATTGACAATGTAATTAAGTGGCTCATTAGAACAAGCAATTATCTATATATTTATATGTTAGCATATTTGACAACAGATAAAAGCAAATTCAATGAATTCTGTCAGCAAATTAAGCAATTAAAAAATAAATTAAAAAATTATTTTAAATAAATTGCAATGAATTAACACTTACGTAAACATAAGCAAAAATAACTATAAAAATAAAATGATATATGAAAAATAAATAATTATATAAATAACATAATTTTAACTTCACTTTAAATTAAGAATAATATTTATAAACCTTGTAAAAAAATGTAGAATTTTATACAAAAATAAATTACATAATTTTAAGTTCTAGTTTAAGGTAATAAAAATATTTAGAAGTGTAAAAAAATTTAAATAAAATTTAAAATATATTTATAAATTTTATTTGCACTTAAAATTATTATAAATAATATAAAAAATTATTTAAAAATTATTAAATATTATTAAAATTTAATTAAAACTAAATTTTATAAAAACAAATTATTATTTATATATTTAATGCAAAATAAAAACACTTTTAAATAAAAATAAATTGTAAACATTTGAATATAAATTTGAACAATAGAGAGAAAAAATAAAATAAAATAATAATATTTAAAAAAAAGAATTCTAAAATATTTATTTCATTCATTTAATTCTAAATATAAATAAATAATTTCCTTTTTTAATTAAATATATATTTATAATATTTATATATATATTTTAAATATATATCTATAATATTTATATATATTTTTTTAAATATATATTTATAATATTTACATATATATTTTTAAATATATATTTATAATATTTATTATAAAAAGGAAATTATTAATTTACATTTATTTTAGAATTCTTAAAAATTATTTTTAGATATTTAGTATAACAGTTAGAAATTCGAGCGATTGCCTTAAAATATTTATCTCACTCGTAAAATTGAGTTCATTGCGCTGGCGATAAATGGTTTTAGCCTGGCTTAAACGGTTAAATGCCAAATCGCAATTGCCAAGTAAGAATAGTTATGATAACAGCTCTGGCCGCTTGTCACTTAAGCTGACAAGGTCACATTGTCAACGTCAATGCGCGTGCGTAAACCAATAAAATTTGTCTAGCAACAGTCATTGTCATCGTTGGCTAAAAAACAATAGCCAAATAAACAAAGTTAAACGGCTCATGGTAGAGTAGATACATAGAAGTAGTAGTAGTAGTAGTAGTAGTAGTCGTAGTAGTGGTAGTAATAGTATTGGTAAGAGGCAACTGAACTGGCTTTAATGATTCAATCCAAATATGGGTGTCAATAAGTTAACAGACAGACAATGTTGCACTTGCCACAGCCATAAACCGGGCTACTATGGGCAGGCAACATACAACGGTTGCTGCTGCTGTTGCCCGTAGACAGACACACACACACACAAACACGCATACAGTAACAGAGAAAGAGACAGATATAGAAAGCAAACTTGGCTGTTGAAATTATGAAATGCATTTAATTTTGTTGCGCACTTTTTGTGCGGGCTCTGTGAGTCTTTGGAAAATCTATAAAAATTCCATTGACCATATTTTAAGCCATTGGCAATGGACTTGGACTTGGACTTGAAGCTGGAGTTGGCTTGGCTTGGCTTGAAGAAGTTTGGTCTAAAGTTGGTTTAATGTTCGCTTGCATTTACCTTGGCTATGATCTTTGGTCTAAACAACGAGTTGGCAACGTTAGCTAACTACTGACTGCTGTCTAGTGACTGCTGCCTGCTCCATGCTGCTCGATGCTGCATGCTGACTGTTTAAGGAAGCAAATGTTTCCGTGCAGCTGCCAACTAGCTGACAACTTGTATGGCTTGTGTTTTATGTGCCAGTTGCAGCAGTTTGTTGCACAGTTTTACCAGCTTTAGCTCGTATATATTGCAATCTGTCTGCAATCATGTCACATCATTGGCCATAACTGGTTCTGGTTCTGCCTGATTCTATGCCTGTTGTTGCTCCTACGGCTGCTCAAGCTGCTGCTACTTTTTAACCGTGGTAAATAATGCTTTGTAAGTAAGTAAGTAGCTAGCCATGGCTAATGAGCGTTCGAGGGCGTTGCTATATTACGGTTTTTTTCATATAAAATGTTTATAGCCGCCAACAACAACAATTGGCCAACAAAACAGAAGTTAAAATTGATATTTGGAGGCTTGAAGTTTGGCATTAGACTTAAGGATGTTGGTAAGAACGAATGCTGGCCATAAATCTCAAGTGTATGCATAAAAGTTGCAACATTAAATGCCAGACACGGCGTTGCCAAAGTGTGGGTGCAACAGCGATAAACTTACGTCTAAATATAAACAATAACAACAACAGTAACAACAACAACAGAAACTGGCAAAGAATTCGCTGCTTGGCAGCCAAACAGTAGGAGTTGGCCAGAAAAATTGTAACGCAGTCAACAAGGACACTGTCATAACTTTTTTAATGGTCAGCAAAGGATGGCTGGGGGGGGAGGGGCGTGCGAGTGCAGAGTAAAAGAAATAGGAGTTAAAATAACTTAAGTAAAAGTAACTGCAAAACAGGACTTCAAACTGAAACAACAGCAACAAAAGGAACAACTGACAGTAGATAAATTCTAAGCAAGTTTTGTTTGTGCTGCTTTGGCAGGCAAGTTGCAGCCAAGTTGCACTGACAGTTGTTGCCCACGTTGCATACTGACAAATTGCACAATGCACCAAAGCCAAAATAGTGGTAGAAGAAGCAGCTAGAAAAGAAAGCAGAAGAGACAGAGAGAAAGAATAAAAACTTGTCATGGAAAACAGCTTAGTTATTTTAAGATTTCCCAAGCAAACCCCCCGCTATAACCCCACCCACTAGCGTCTCATAAATTCAAGCCAGGCTACTTAATTTTTCAGCAGTTGCTGCTTGGCCAAAGTGCATTTCATTATCTGCTGTTGTATACCCCAAACCCTAATAGTAACCAACTTTGTCTGGCTGTAAGCCAAGTTAAGAAGTTTCACAAATTGCGTTTTATTTTTGTTTGGTGTTTCTTTTTATTTTAGTTTTTGTTGTTTAAGAATTGACACACAATACGAAGTTTGACATATGTATGTTGCATATATGTATGTGTGTGTGTGTGTGTGTGTGTGTGTGTGTGTGTGTGTGTGTGTGTGTGCGACAGTTGCATAATTGAAACTATATGTTTACAATAAATAAGCTTTAACTGCAAACAAAACGCAAACGAAGTGAAATTTAAATGTTTTTTATTCATTTAATAAAAATTATAAAAAAATTATAAAAATAATTATAAAATACTATAATTATATATGCATATATATGCTGTTTATAAGGGCATCAAACAAAAGTAAAAAAGCAATTAAAACGCATTGCCAATTTCCATTGCCAATTGCCAATCAACCGCAATTTCTTTTTGTATTTTTGTGTATTTTTTCTGTAACACGAAACTAATTAAAATTTAAAATATAAATAAACAGTTGGTTAGTTAATTAACAGTTTGATTGATTGCTTCACAATGTACAATACTATTGATTTTAATATATATATAAATAGTAAACAGATATATATATATATATATATATATATTGAACGGACTTGTGAGTTGTTGTAGTCAAAAGGATTCGACCAAAAATCACGCACAAAAATAATTACAATTTTATGCGCACTATATTAATAAACAAAACTGAAACTATAGATATTTGCTTTATATATACTATAAATATATGCTACATACATATACAAATATAATAATGGAATAGCATAAATTGTGTTGATTCTAAGCATACACACACAGAGAGGCCCATTAAAAATGTTTGTTGTCAGTGCAAATTATATTGGATTTTATGCTTAGTCTCAGTTACTTAGTGGAAAACATGTGCACGCATTTTCCATTTTCCATTTAATATTTTCCATTTTAGCATTTTCTATTTTACTGTATACTTGCTGCAATTGCAATTGAATTATAATTTTGTTTGCCAATTATTACACACACACGCACACACAGCACACACTCACACAGCACGACTGTGTTTATCGACAGACATAAGGGAAAAGTTTGGGTAAAATTTGTAACATTTGTAACAGAAAAGGTTTCAATGGGATCAAATGTAACAATTATTTCCAAATTGCAAATGTCAAAAGTATTAACATTCAATTTTCATATGTCAACAAGTTTACATTACAAATCCATTTCAAATTTCAAATTGCGAAGAGAGAAAATATCTTCAACTTATCTTATTGAAGTCTAAGTTAATGCAATGTATATTTAGCAGTTAAATATTACTTTAGGTAAAAACAAGTACGTAGTTGAAAGTACACAACTATAAAAAGCACTTTAGTTAAGATTACACACACGTAGTCGTTTATATACGCTCACACACACACAGTTCTGCAGGTCAAAGAATTAAGAAGCTCAAATAAGCAGAATTTACAATTAACAAAAGTTTTGCCTCAACTTTACAGCCTTCCACTTAAGCAGTTTATACCTAACAAATAAGTGTTAACTACAGCTTAAATCAGGGTTAATATATAAAGTATTAGTTACTTCTTTATAAAGAAAGCTGTTTATATAAATGACATTTCTTGGCCAACTTTAGTTTAGTTTTTATAAGAAGTCATTGACCAAACTGATGCTACCATAAGCAGTTAACAAAATGGCCAACTGCATGACACCAAAGGAAGCTGTCGATTTGATCATTAACAGAAACAGTAGCACATAATAAGAGTATATATAAGGAGTATATCCAGAGAACATATATATATATATAGAGAATATCAAGAAAATAACAAGAGAATATCATTGACATTAGCATTTAAAAGAAATAAAATATAATTTATTATCAGTTGGTTGTCAACTTGGCTAAGAGATGTTGCTGGCCAATTGGGTGTTGATGTGAAATTATTAATTTTGCCGCATTTGTTGGAACGCCCTAAGGATACGCCAGTAACAATTGTGTTGGTGTGTGCTTCTGTATGTGTGTGAAAGTGTGCAAGTGTATGCCCATATGTATGTGCCATTTGGTAGCATCATTACGATAACAATCACAGCTAAACAGCCTGCTGCAGCTACTGCCAGTTGCCAAGAACAACACATGAGCAACATCAGCAACATCTACAGCAACAACAACAACAGCAACAACAATAACAGCAGCAGCAATGATTGCGACAAGAACATTTCCGTGGATGGTTCCGTCTCGGTCTTCATTTAAAATTCCTGACGTTGCTTAATAATGCAAGATGCATGTCGATATGTCAATGCGTTTGCGCGCAATCGATCATTTTGTAGAGGGCCAAAACGAACAACAGACAGAGCGAGAGACAGGGTGAGACACAGAGAGAGAGAGAGAGACAGAAAGAGAGAGACAGGGGAGAGACTATAGCAAAGAGAGAGTAGGAGCTTTAGTTTGTATGCTTGAGCTTGAATTGTGCGCATATCATACGCTTAGTTGTTTGGGCTCCTGTCCTTGTTTGACATAATGTCCTCAGATTAACACAGTTGATAATGCAACAACAGTGCAGCAACAGACGAATAACAACAACAACAATGCAACCTTGCAACAGTGCAACAGACATGGTTGCGTTGTTATCGTGCCTAATTTTGCAATTTTATGGCCTAACTTACAGCAAGACACATTGTCATGCACTGATAACAAGCACATAAACACACACACACACATAGACAAATATACACACTAATATAGACACATATATACACACATATATAGTTATCAATTAAGCTTATTGATCTGAACGTAGCTGACACAATCCCATACTCATTACATGTGAGCTGCTGTCAAATATGCAATAATTTATTGTCAGATCGTTCCAGCAGCAGCAACAGCAGCAGCAACAACAACAACAACAGAGTCAACAAAGAGTACGTCAACCTGGCAGGCAGCAAACATTGATTTATGTTTGACTGTCGACACTTTTTGTGGCAATCGGACAAAGTTGTCATAAGGACAATACTAACAACAACAGCAACAATCACGGCGGCAACAACAACAACAACAGTTTAGCGACAAGCGTATTCTGTCGACCCTTTTGAAGCATTTTTATAGCAATTTTATGATAATTTCAACAGCTACACACAGTGTACACTATATCCTATACATACTGTACGCACACACACACTACACTAAATCAAAAAGTTCTTTATAAAAATTTCTCATGCATTTTCAATCAATTTTTATGCTATAAGAAATTGCTCAATTGAAGTCCAGATATCATCAAATATATACATATATATAAATATAAACCAACTCATTGTTATGCCTGTAAGGTCTTAACTTGGCCGAAACCAATTTATATACATTTTTATCAAGGTGTCAAATAATTATGTAGATTTTGTGTTGAATTTTATTTGATTAGTTTTCAAAAATTTTCTCCACAATTTTATGCAAATTGTTTGGCGTCGCTTTTTCAGATGAATTTCTATAATATTTTTAGTTGATTTTTGTGTTAATTGAAATGAGATATGTGTGAGCTGTATATGAAATTAAGTTAATTAAATATTGGTAATAAAATTTAAAAAATTTCAACAATAAATTTATAAGTTGCTAGAAGTAATAGAAGTAGAAAGCGATCTGGAAGTCAAAGGCAACTTTTTGCCTGCAAGGGAAAGGTAGCACTTTGTCAAACAAAATTAATTATTACCTAATGAAATTTTTAAATGATTTTTTATATTATTATATTATTATTTATACTTTTTTTTATATAATATAAATAACTTTTATTATATAAAATAATATTTTAATTTAAAAAAAATGTTTCTAACAAGAAACGTTTTACTTTTCTTCATGTATTCGAAGCCTGTTGCACCGCTCAACATTCTATACAACTTTTATTAAAAAAAATCAAAAAAAATATTATTATTATTTTAACTATTTTAAAATATATACATTTCATTGGTAAACAATTTCACATTTGATAAAAAATATATAATATATTCAACTGAAATGTTTGAAACGTGACACAATTTTGTCACCTTTTGGCGCTGAAAAGTGTCAAGAATGCAACTTGTGGACAAATTTTTGAGGGCGTATTAATTGTATATGAAACGTTGGTATAATTTTCATATAAATTTACAAATCATTAACAACAGTTCATAATTGGTTTTTTGGGTTTTTTTAACCAACCCAAAAGTCATATGTTGCATATTAATTTCAACATAAATTATTTCAAAATAAAAACCCAAAAAAAAAGAAAAAGTTTTTTTTTATATATAAATTGTGTGTCCAAAATTCTAAGTGTAATTGAGAATTGAGTGTGTATAAATATATATGTGTGTGTGTGTTTGTAATATATTAAAATTATATTTCATTGGCAATTGTCGACGACAGTTCTTTTTTGTCACACAGCAGCAAAAGCAACAGCAGCCGCCGCCGCCGGAGCAGCAGCAGCAGCAGCAATATTTCTGGCAAGCCTTTCATTTTGGCGCCTTTGTTGAAATGTAATAAATGTTTGCACAAGGCTGTGTGCCACGCCCAGGCATATGCTGCTGGCTATAACATATACTATATACCATATACCATATAGTCAAGTTTTTGTCCAAAATTTATGTGTCTCATATGAAATTTTATATGAAATGTGCCGTGTCAGCGACGCTAAGCAACTGTGTGACAACCTTATGAATTATGTGTGAAACAGTTGCTCATTACGAAAGGAAAAAGAAGTTAAAAGGATCTAAGTATATATAGCTGCTACTTATAGTACAGTTAAGTGCCACTATATATACATAATATAAGCGAATTTTTATTGCCAATAGTTTAGCTTATGCCAACTAAAATCTGTCTTATATAAACTGTAAAGATTTCCACATTCTTTTCATGTGTTTAACATGTTGTTAAACTGACATTAAAACTAAACTGTAATTTGTTTATTTATTGTTGTTTAATTGTCATAAATATTGCTGTTGAGTCTTAGCTTTGATTATAACAATAAAATTGCTTGGCCATAAATTTTCTTGTGTACAGTTCACTTTCACTTCATGCAGTTGAGTTAGCAACGAAATGCCAAACGACTTTTCATTTTCAATCAGTAGACAACACGTTGCCAGATCTGATAAAATAAACGTTGCCACATTGCCACACATTTAGCAGCCTAAACGTTGTCGACACCTGGCGACACCTGACGCTAAGCATTTTCAAACACGTCAAGCCCAAAGTTCGATCAATTAATTTGACATGCTTTAAGCCGCAGTAAGCAAAAAAAGAAAAAGGGTAACAAAACCAAAGCGAAAAACGTTGGAAAAGCAAAGGAAAAGCAAACGAAATGAAATTCAGTAAAATAACCAATCAAATTGTAGTCTGGCTATGTAAATCCTTTCACTTTTGCCGCTGCCAATAAATTTGTATTGCCAATACCTGTGCTAAGATTTAGGCGCTTTGATTATAATATACACTAACTAAGGGTATAGAAATTGTAAGAGAAAATCTGGCAAAAGTCCTAACCTAAACTGCAACTTGTTTCAGTTTCAGTTAGTCATATGTTAGATATATATATTTGTATATATATAGTGTATATAATAGTCGTTATTATTTGCTAGTTTGTTATTTGTTTGAATCGTACATCGTCGTCACATAAAATATCTGTGATAATCTGGCAGTCAGCGCCTAAGACGATGATCGACGATCAATCAAATGTCAGAGTCAATGCAATTTTTGCCTACTTTAAGCAGCAGCAGTTGCAGCAACAGTTGCAGTTGAAGCAGCGACTGGGCATTGTTATATGGCAAGAAATATAATAAGAAAATTGAAAATTGCATTTGACTGAATTTTGTTGAATGTTACCAACATTGTGGAACATGGCACGCAATGATAATACTAGTAATAAAACTCTCAGAAAATTCAATTAAAATGCCTGCTAAGCCGACAGACTGGTAAATCCGGCCAATCTACTTGATAATTATTATTGCATTTGGCAATTGCGTTTGCAATCAATTTGTGCGTTTTCAGTACCAATATATATATACTGTATATATATATATATATATGTGTGTGTGTATGTGTATGTATTTATGTGTACTGGTTACGCTTGTGGGTCAAACGTGGCGTATGCGTGATTTTCTCTTGCCTAATCGGCAAATCGGAAAATACAAACAAAAATATCGCAAAATAAGCAACAAGCAATAACATGCTGCATGCTGCATACAGCACAGAGCATGCAACATGCCACATTGCCACAGCAGCACCAACACTAGTGGTAGTAATACTATGTGGCATGCATTTTTATGTTATTACACAGAGAGCAAGTCCAGTTTTTTTTTATTATTTCTGTCGCTGTATGTGTATTGATCGCTGTGTGGACAGAAACATTTGTAAAACATTTTAATAATCATTGACAACAAGCAAATATACTATATATATATGTATCTGTATAGCTACGTTATGGGCGAATTGCTTGGGGCATTGCGAAAAATAATAATAATAAAATGGAAATCGTTGCAGCTGTTTGGCAATTGTATTTTGATTGGAGAATTTTGCATTTTAACTTGCGGCAATTTATATATTTATTTATATACATATATATATGAATCAAAATATATATACCATCTATATATCATGTATTTATATATAGTATTAAAGCCTTTTAATTAAGTATAAATAACAATAAATTTGGCAAACAGACAAAACTCAAACTCACAACGTGATCAGCATATTGAGTGCAGTTTTTCATTTGTTTCTCAGTTTAGATTTATTTGAAAAAAAAAAATATAAAAGTAAAAAATATAAAAATATATAATATATATATATTTATATATAATTGGTAATTCATTTGGCGTAAAATGACCAAATTGCGAATACATAATGAATGCAAAACAAATAATTTAAATTCACATTTTAAATAATGAGCAATAAATAAACACGTGGATTCAATGGGAAACAAAACCTTTTAAAGAAATTCCCACAAAGAGCAAAGGTTATTTATGATTAGTAGAGGTAATTTGATTATAGATACTATATAATATATTTACTATATATGTAGTTGTGCATTGTATGGATCTTACTACAGTTTATATGAAGCTTTGAATTGGTTTTACTGCGAGCAAACTGGGATTTTCTGGGCCTGAAACTTACTGCAAATCTGGGTTTAATTTGTATCGAAACAAAATAAATTCAATTCGAATATAAATAAATATAGCAAATACAGTGAAAGCTCAACTAAAGGATACTTATTTGATGATTATTTTTGCGTCTTTTCAAGCAATCTTATACATATCAAATTGCCTCATTTTGATACATATTTCTCTTAGGTGAACTAAAAGTGACCAAAGGTTGTTGTTCGCCTTAAGTTGCTTTCATTGTATATCAATAAATTTTAGAAAATATATAGTATAATTTTTCTTTATATAGCAAATATATGATTTAAGCTAATAATGCCCACTTCAAGCAATTTCTTTCCGTGTATTGTGTAGAGCTGCCCATCAATAGCAAGCAGCTGTTGTTAACCCCAATTTGAACTTAAACCTAAGAATTCACTATAAATAAGTAAACTGCATAAATATGTGTGAGTGGTTGTGTGTGTAAAAGTGTATTTGAGTGTGTTTGAGTGTGTGTTTGTGTGTGTTTGGCAAAAAGTTGCTATGGAAAACTTGTGGCAGTTGATAATGTTGCAAAATGTTTTATTACTTCCACCTATGGCAACAATTAACATAAGAATTTTGACTTTGGTAACAACAACAGCAGACACACACACACACACATGTGTACACACAAAACTGCCAAACTGTAAACTTTTGGCTAGACAAGCAGAAACTTTTGGCTCAAAGTCTATTGCGAGTTGAGTGTATCCTTAGATGTGATATCCTTAGCCATAGTTTTTGCCTATTATTTACATACGCCAAACAAGTTGCAGCTGATGTTGCTGCTGTTGTTGCTGCTCTCGTTATCCTTCCGTTTGCAACTTTTCACCTTTTCAGCAGAAGCAACAATAACAAGGACTATTTATAAGCAGTTTTAAATTACATCATAAAGGCACAAGTGGGCGTGACATTGCCTCTTTTCCCAATCAATTTCAATTGTTGCCAAGATGCTGCAGGTGGAATGAAATTGAAAGCCTCCAGCTTCTTGGCCAATTGCCAATCAATTTGCATGCAATCAATAATTGCAACTTCAATTAGGTAAAACAAAACGAAAAACCGAAAAAAAATTTATTTCTTTTTTTTTGATTTTCTGCTGAAAACAATTGCCAATTAACGGTTCAACAGGGGGCAGGCTAAGGGGCAAGGGCAAACGTCTTTTAATGCAAATTTCAATTGAAAAACAAACTTGAATTTGCAAGCAATATTTTTTATGTGTTTTCAAGTAAGTTATGCGACATTGACTGAAAGCTATAGCAGACAATAAATACTCTATAAATTGAGTTACATTATGATAGCATAACTAAGAGTTAGTTAAAGTTACTTATAGCATACTTAAGTACAGTTTATGAAGACATGTTGCTGTTAGTAATAATTAGCTCTAAGCAAAAGGTCTCAGAAACATGCCGCATAGCTGTAAGTCGAAGTTGCATATCCTTTTATTTCCATTGTGCAACATTTTGAGTGACTAGTTGTGCATACCCTGCGTTTTTACTTATATTTTATAGCAACGCAATATAATGGAAAAATATCACTCAAAACTCTTGATGGAAAACAATAACAATAACAAAAGGCAACCAGAAGAACACAGCAACAGCAGCAATAATAATAACAACAACTGCAGCAATGGTGACTTTTGTTGTTTGCAACATGAAAAGGAGTTGCCTAGTATGAAATAGGAGAGGGGGAGGGCAGGGAAAGTTAACTATTGTTACTATTTGCGCTAGTTATAATTGGCATTTTAGAACGTCAAGGTTTTGGTTTTTGGGTTTTCGGTTTCAGTTTCAGTTTTGTTTGCTATTTTGATTTCTGTTTGTTTTTGTTGTTGTTGTTGTTGTTTCTATTTTCTGTTTGTATTCTGCTGTGCTTTGGCAACGTTTTTATTTGCAGCCGAGGGGGGTTAGAGGGCAGTTTTTTGCATTGTTTTCTATTTATCTTTTCGTCAAAAAATTTGAATGAATTTTATTTTGATTTTTGAACTTTTTATTGGGTGGTCCAAGTCCATGCAACAAAAACAACTTAAGGTCATCGTTAGGGGGTTAAACTGGCAATTTATATAACTATATATACATATCTATATATATATAGAGCGCAAATAGCTATTTAGGGCGTGGCAGCTGCAAAATTTACATTGCTTTATGTAATTAGACAAAGTCCATGGCTTGCACGCAAATGCAGCTTGTGCCGCAAGCCAAACTGACGGGACGGCTGGTAATGGGCTTTCATTATGTCCATAGCAATCTGTACATAAGTATATATTAATGTATGTATGTGTATATATATTATATATACATATATAACAGATAGCAAGCAAAAGGCATAAAGCATCTGGGCATCTCAAGTTCATCATGGCAGCGGCATCTCTTTCACTTGTCGCCGCCGCGCCACATGTGCTCCACACGCAGCAGTCACAAGTCTGTCCAACAGTCTCTGTGCCACAGTCTATGGCATAGTCTGTGGCATAGTCTGTGGCATAGTCTCTTATAGTCTGTGGCATAGTCTGGCCATGTCTGTTGCTTTGTATTTCTGGTCATGCATCATAATCAGCGGCGTTGATGGTCGCGTTGGCTGCCTACACTGCGCGAAATGGCCATTCAGTTAACACCTTTCAGCATTTATAAAAAAAAAAACAACAAAAAACAACAAAAAAAAACTAAAATAGTTGCGCTCTATGATTTCTTACTTTTAGCCAACGATTTCAAGCTGTGCTGCTGCTTCCCGCTATCCCCTACACACCGCAAATGTTTTGCTGTCGCCTACAGGCAGAGAAGCGTTGGAAGCTGCCGCCGTCGCTGCCAACGTTGCGCTTGCGCATGCTGCGATCGCGATTGCCAGGCTGTGGAGCTTAAGCTGCCAGAGCAGACAGAGCCAGCAACTAGTTAACAGTTGAACTACAACGAATACTAGATACCCTATACTTAGCATTATTATTAATTTTGCAGTGTTTTAGTTGCAATTTTTAAAAAGAAAAATAAAACATAAAAATTGAAAATAAAATTAAAATTAAAATTAAAAAAAATTGTATAAAAAGCGAAAAATTAAAAGGAAAATCTTCTTTTATATTATATAAAATACTTTGCTTTCTGAAAATAAATTCCATAACTTTAACTAAATATGTTGCATCAAGCGTTATGGCCGCTTGCTTTAAGTGTAGTTTTGGGCCACAAGCATAAAATGCAGTTTAGTCGCACCATTTGCTCACGTTCGCATCTCGGCCACGTTTCGCATCAAGTTCAAGGCGTTTGAACTCTTGACATTTGGCAGCAGCAGCAGCAGCAACAACAGCAGCAGCTCTTGTTGCTTTTGGCCCGTAAATGTAACAACTCGATTAGCGCGAAATATTCTACTTGGGGCGCAATGAAAACTGGAGCGTTAGAGGTTACAAATTTCCAGCTTGGTTAAATTGCACTTGAAGTGAGGAAAGTGGCAGCAGTTTATAGGTGGTGAGGAAAGGGAGTATGAGCGGAGTGGGGGTAGTAAAAAGGCTTAACATTTATGGGCTTCAACCATTCAGTTGGCACTTTTCTCTCGCTCTAATTGGCCTGTCCGGCAAACTGAGTTTTTACTGCATATTGAGTGGCAGACCACGGTAGAGCATACTCCTATGCAGCAACAGCAGCAGCAGCAGCAACAGCAATATAGTACCATGTGGCATTTACCGTTGTGATGTGCTTATGACGATGATGATGATGATGGCTCTTCAAAGCGCCGACTGTTATAGTGGGTGTAGTATAGAGGTAGAGGTAGAGGTAGAGGCAATGTAAACCTCGAAAAATGTACAGCCACAAAAACCCAAAAATCGCAAATGCCGCTTTTGTTGTTCACGTGGCTGATTGCCGCACTTGGCACAATAACAGGATTACATTGGACTCAACACAACAGCAGCAACAGCAGCAGCAGCATAGGAATTTGGCGCCATACTACAGGTATGGAAAATCTACAGTCAGTCAGCAAATAGCGAAAAACATTCAAACAAAACCAAAACCAAAATGAAACACCAAAAAAAAGAAGAGAAAAAATAACAAATAAAAATAGCAAAAATGTAAAAGGTGCCTATAACGCCATCTAGCGCCCAGAGCACGCACTGCCAAATAAAAATCCTATATACATTTGCACAGTGGCCGCAATGTTGAGCTTATTGTGTAGGAGTATGTGTACAAGGGATTGACATGAAAATGGAAAATAGAAGTGCTGCTTGTAATAGTAGTAGTTGGTGGTGGTGGAAATGGAAATTGCAAATGGAAATGTAAGAGTGAGATAGAGCTAGTTGTAACTAAAAGTGGCACAGGAAGGTCGGTAAATAATGTTGTAGGACGCAAAGGACTGGCAATCGTTAACGTTGATGGTTGGGTTTATGTGAAGTAGATTACAAGCAATTGATGTAAATTGCCAGAATGAAATAATCAAAAGGAGAGGGAGAGAATCAAATATAGAGAGCAAAGAGCCTAACTACAAAATGCAACTAAAAATAAACTATAGTAACTTAAACTATATATATATATATAGAATTATGTATAGCCCCAACACTTAAGACAACTTTCAGTTAACAAACATGAGCTTATATATAGCTATAGCTATATCTAACTGATTAATATGCAAACTATGTAGCTTAATCATAATTATGAACATGTTTTTCTATGCATAAACAAACGTATTTGTTACCATTTTGATTGCCCACTGTGTGTGTTGGCTTAAACTTGGCAACTAACTTGGCTGTCGCACAACAGCAACAGATTACAGGTAGCCACAGCATTGCCACCTACACATAGCTAACCTGGCTTGGCCTGACTTGGCCTGGCCTAGACTCAGAACGTTAATTGACTTGGCTTAGTTGGTTAGCTGCAACAGCGAAGACAGCAACCACTTCATCAACTGCTTTCAAAAAAAAAAAGTAGGTATAAAACCAGGTTATGATTTCAGTTTCAATCTTTTGCATCTCTCTAGCTCTCCCTCTCTCTCTCTATCTGTCTCTGAACTAATTTTGTAAACGTGGCCAATCAGCAAGCGGCAAACCGACACTTGAGCCTTTTTGGCCACAAGCATTAAAAGCCATTTGCAAATTAACTTTAGGCTAGACTCAGGACATGCCAACTAAATTGTATTTAGTACGTTGCCTTGGTAGCTGTTGCACAGTTGCGCTTAGTTGCAACCGTAGATAGCTTGGCGAATTAAATCACGTACTAGATTAAAAATTGCGCATGAAATTAATAATATTGCAGCAGCAGCAACAACAGCAGCAGCAGCATCAGTAACAACAGCAACAGTTGCAGTTAGTGCCACAAACCGGTTAAAAGTATAAACCCTTTTTTTTCTTTGTGATCTGCCACTTAACAGATAAATATCAAACACTGGGCAAAGCCATACGCTTTGTCACTTCATAAATACTGCAAAATGTAAATCGAAACCCGCATTAAAAAAACAATAATAATAATAAAAAACAAAAGCTTGTATAAGAATCGTTAAATAAATAACCAAAAGTTTATGGAATTGTCAGCAAGTTTCAAGCTGCGAGCAAGTTTCATATAAAAATCAATCAAATAAAATTTATAGAACTTTGCGCTGACTGTAGACAGCTGTTTAACACTCACAAGATACAGACAGAGAGAGAGAGCGCGAGAGTGAGAGAGCGAGATAGAGTTTGATATAGTAAGTTACAAGTGAAAGAACTGAATCATTTAACCCATTGATCTCCACCTGAAATTCATATTCACGCCGGCTATGTCAACGCGTAGGTGTTATATAATGCATTTAAATGCGGCGGCAAGCGAAACAAAAGCCACAGCAACCGCTGCACACAGCAGGCGATGTGTATGAGTCACGCCTCTGCAAAACAACACACACACACATACACAGAGACAGACCTCAATACAACACCTTGCAAATAACCACTTAACCCATGACTGCCCAAAGCAGCCACAGCCTGCCGCCGCTCCTTTCCCTGCTTCAAGCTGTCTTTTTTATGGCTTACAGCTGACAATCTACTTTTATATATAGCAAGCCGATATATACATACAAGATATATATATATGATGATAGTATATATATATATAGGTTTAACATATATTGATTTATCATATTTTTGCACACGCTGCAATTGACAGCGCCGCGATATGCGACCAAAAGTCGTGCCAAATAGTTGCTGGCGGAGTGGGCCCAAAGATAGCCTTAAGCTGGACTTAACTAAGCGCAAATTTCTATATAAAATAAGTACACCATATTAACTTGAATATAGCTTAAATATAGTATATTAGAATCTACTATAATTAATACAAATTTATTAGTTAAAAAAACGTTCAAAATTTTTGATGCTAATCTTCGATTTTGTGTTATATTCGTGTTAACACAAAATGTTGCCAATAACTCTAACTGTTGCTTGACAATAAAAAAAGAGACTAAATGCTTATAAAAAAAATGTATTTTTTAAACAATAAAATTTGTCAAATTGCCACTGCATTGCTGGTAACAACAATAAGCCATAAAAGTGATACAATTGCAATTGGCAAATTGCATTGGAATATTGCAACAATGGGTGTGGCATTTTGGTTTTTAGATCAATTTCAATTTTATTGAGTTTGGGGCCAATGTTAACCACGTTAATTGCTATTCAATTGATGGTAGATACAGTAGCAAATAGATAGAAATTGATTGGTAGTGGGGGGGGGAGGGGAGGGGAAATAGTGGATAGAGAAACTGACACTTTGAACCAATAAACGAAATCAACCTGAAATTGCCTACAATAATCCATTTAAACTGCATTTAGACGAGGGTTCAACTGGGGTTTGGGTTTAGGGTTGGGTTTGGGTTTATTGGTTTTTAGGTCTGGCTTTTTGGCTATTTCAACTGCCATTTACAATTTGATATCATTTACTGCCACAAACCAAAAGTAAAAACAAAAAAAACCAAAAAAAAAAGCTTTCGCTTTTCCTGTGCATAATGAAAACATTCCACAAACCAATTCAATATTTCCGCTATGTGAAAATACGGAAAAACGCAAATTGAAATGCTTTTTCATGACCTTTTTTTTTTGCTGTTGCTGCTCTCTTCTGCTTCTGCTGCTGCTGCTGCTCCTGCTGCTGCTGACTTTTCTCTCTTTGGTTTAAGCCCCTAAAAGTGATGCTCATTGGTCATAGGGCAAAAGGGCGTGCAATCAGTTTTATGCTACAACAAACACTTTGCCATAACATTTTCAATTTAATTTTAGGAAATTGTCTACCCCTCTCTCCCTCTCTTTATTCTAGCAAAACTCAATGTCCAGTTGAGTTCAGTTACAGTTCAGTTACAGCAATATATAGCAGCAGCAGCAGCTCATCTGTAATGCACACGAATTGGCCGACTTCATGCCTGGAATTCATTATCAATTGCTGGAGGGTATTTTAAGGCCACAAACCCTTGATATCCTTTTATTTTCTTTTTTGTAAACGTTAAGCATAAATTTTGTTGGTCAAAAGCAAACGATAAAAATTCAAAGCAACTTCAACTTCAAACTGCAAATGGCCAACTATTAATTAGAGCAGCACACTACGACTGCCAACTTATGGCGCAACAAATGGCCAAAAGCAACACGAACACTAACACCAACAACAGCAACACAAACACCAACAACAGCAGCAGCAGCAACAAACAACGATAACAACTCCCATGGACAGTTCATTTTTGCCGGCGTGTCCAATATAAAAGTGACCCCAACCAAGTGACACATGCGGCACGTTGCAGCAGAGACAGAGCTGAAATAGTGGAACTGTGAAGGAAGGGGGAAGTAGCATACAGAGAGGGGCAGGCAATGATTCAGCTGTGTCAATAGCTAAGAAAAGTTGCAGCTGGAAAAATGACTAGATTAAAGCCCAAAGGATGACAGCAAAAGCCTCACATTTCCTATGTGAAAATTAAGTTAATATTTTTGATAGAATTTAATTTAATTAATGCAAAGCTTGAGTTTAGGTTTTTTAATTAAATTTAGCCAAAACTAGATACTATGTTATCTGGTCTTAACTCTTGTTAATTTAGGCCAACATTTGCTGCTTATATTTTGGTCTTTGGCTGCGCTTGTCACTTCCAACAGCAATTTGCATATCAGTTGGGAGAGCCTTTAAGAGATATGCATGGACGGCATGGCATTATATGTCTTGCCTGGTCTGGTCTGGGCCTGTTTGGGCCTGTTACGGATCTTGGCCTGTTTGGGTTGAGTCCAGTGACCAGTTACCAAACTGACTGTTCATTGTCATTTGAGTTGAAACATATTTTGGCCCAAGTTTATTGTAGGCTGCCAGCTGCCAGCCAACAACCAACAGAAAGAGAGAGAGAGCAGCGAGTAGGCTGTAGCTGATAGTTGGATAGTTGGTTGCTGGCAAGGGTAAAGGGTTTGGAGCTATGCTGACGGGCGACTTAGACGCAACGCAACGAAAAACAAGTAAGAAGTCTGTAGTCGAGTATACCCGACTACGAGAGCCCCTTTGCCAACATATACAGCCATACACACATACTCATACATACACACAGTTCTGCACGTACTTGGCCATTGCGCGCGCCTTTTAGCCCCCCACGCTCTATAGCGCGGTACTTATTGTTGTATAACTTCCGTGTTTTTCGTTCAATTTTAACGAAACTCACAACGTAGATGAAGAATGGTCTACTTAATATGTGTGCGAAAAAGAAATCTTATCGGCTAAAAATTTTACCTTATAATCGTTTTTTTCGATTTGCGGGGGTCAGGGGAGGAAATTTAAAAATCAAAAACAAACTCGTATAGCGTACGAACATAACGAATCTACGTTCCAAATTTCGTTGCTGTAGCTCTTAATTTGCGCGCGCTACTATACCCCCCCGGGGCCCAAAACGCCACATTTGATGATCTATAACTTCCGAGATTTTTGACCAATCTTACCCAGATTTACAACATCGATCAAGAATGGTCTAATTATGATGTGTGCCAAAAATAAATTTGATCGGTTGAAAATTGTGCTTAATAATCGTTTTTTTCGATTTGCGTGGGTCAGGGGAGGAAATTCAAAAATCAAAAACAAACTCGTAAAGCGTACGAATATAACGAATCTACGTTCCAAATTTCGTTGCTCTAGCTCTTATTTTGCGCGCGCTACTATACCCCCCCGGGGCCCAAAACGCCACTTTTGATGATCTATAACTTCCGAGATTTTTGACCAATCTTACCCAGATTTACAACATCGATCAAGAATGGTCTAATTATGATGTGTGCCAAAAATAAATTTGATCGGTTGAAAATTGTGCTTAATAATCGTTTTTTTCGATTTGCGGGGGTCAGGGGAGGAAATTGAAAAATCAAAAACAAACTCGTATAACCTACGAACATAACGAATCTAGATTTCAAGTTTGGTTGCTCTAGCTCTTATAGTCTCTGAGAAACAGGCGTTCATACAGACGGACAGACGGACAGACGGACAGACGGACAGACGGACAGACAGACAGACGGACAGGGCTAGATGAACTCGTCTTGTCGTCCTGATTCAGAATATATATACTTTATGGGGTCTCCGATGATTATTTCTATGTGTTACATACTTTTGGATTTTGCACATTTCCAATAGCTCCGCTTTGCTCTTTTTTTACAAAAAGGCAAACGGGCTAAAAATTGTCAAACTGCAAAACTAGAAAATTCATTGAGTGTTAGCGCATTGCTACGCATAATTTGCGAGGGTTGCATGTACAGTTTATATATGTATGGGATGGAAATTAACAAATCTGTATAATATGGCATATAGTTAAAACTTTAAGCTTTCTATTAGGAAAGTTTTATATAGCTAAAAGTAGCATTAAGTTTTAGTTATAGCTTAAAGGTCATGTGACAATCGTATATACTTGATATTGGACAGTTTCTCTTTGCAACATAGTCAACAGGAATAGCAGAGAGACAATAAAGGGACAACAGAGCGTGTACATCATTGTCAGTTGTTTTTTTGTCGCTTTGACACATAATTTGACGTTACATAAATCGCATAACTATGTCACGTCACGCCATGCTCCCAAAAGCAACTACTGCCCAGTGATTGACCCACTGAAGCTATGGCAACAGCTCACGCAATATATATACCTATGTATATATATATATATCTATATATATATATACAAAAGAGTCGTTATTGCTGCGTATACAGTTGCAGTTGCAGTTTACAGTTTACAGCTTGCATTTACATTTAGAGCTAGTCAATTTTTAAAGTCAATGTCCAAGCACGTAACTTGCAACAAAAGCGCGTGACTGAAATGCGTGTCACACTTTAAGCACTTAAGTGAGAGAGCAGAATTCAAGGCAACTCCATTGCTGTTCTATATATTCTGTATATACTGTATGCTTCTACTGCTATATAATATGCTGCTTTCATCTTCATCTTTAAGTTGTCTCTGTAGAAATGTAAGAATTGCTTTGCTTGACATTTGAAATGAAATGAAATGAAATGGAGTTTACATTCATCGTTCATCGCTCATTGTTGCCAGTTTATTTGTTTGTGTTGTTGTTGCATTTGTTTGTTTGCTTTTTGCATTCTGTTGTGCGCACTTTTTCTCTTTATCCTTATGAGCATTGGCTTTTATTATGCTAATTTTATATTCCCATTGTTTCAATGCACGCATATCACTTTATTACAACTACCAACAAACTGCATTTGCTGCATAACCTTAACTGAAACAGAGCTAAAGAGCCTCAGAAGCTATAGAGCTGTTCACAGAGAGCTTCAACTTGGCTCATTTGCATGGCGGCTGCCATTTTTGGTCAGCCAAAAAAGAAAAAAAAAAAAGAAAAAGAGTCAAGCTCAAAACTGAAAACTTAAACTCAAACTAAACCTCAACACTGTATGCAAATTTTTTTCGTATTTTTTTTCTGATTTTTTTTTTGTTGTTTCTGTTCGGTTTGCATTGAAAACTTAAGTCGAGCAGTAAGTCAAATCAGAACATTGAGAGAGAAGCAACTTTTGGCGTTTCCTTTGTGCTGTCAGCGTTGAGGCAATCGTCAATAAACCTGCACTGCAACTTTGGTCTATATGAGTTGGCCGAAAACAATGTTGAAATAAAAACCAGCGAAAAACCATTAGCACAAAGCCCAATGACAATAACAAACAACAGGCAAATAAAATATGTTAAAAAACAACGACTATTTTGATACCCTAAAAAGTCAAAATATGCGCGCATTTCTCAACTCAAATCAACCTTCAATAACTTTTCACTTTTCTCTTAGTTTTTTCTACATTTTGTTACCAATTGTTATTGCCATTGCATATACCCGTTAACAGTTAAGAAATTGAACAGTTAACAAACAACAAAATTTACATACTTTGTGGCAATTGAACATTTGTTTTCATTCAACGTAAAGTTGCATTGAAAAGCATACCGAAAAAGTGATTGATGTCGTTGTAACTGTTCGCCAATAAATTATGCCCCAAACAACCAGCTAACACAGGAGAAAAAAAGGTAACAAAATCTTTATATATATATATATATATATAGAGTGGGTTTTTTTTTTGGCCAAATGTTTGAGTGGTCGACTTAATGATTTGGCAATAATACTTGAAAGATTTTCGTGGCAAAGTTGGCAAGCAAAATTTTAAGTGGCAAGCGGAAAATTGCACAAAAATTCCAATATATATGTGTTGCACGCGTTGTATGAGTAATGTGTGAGCGTATTGTAGCTTGCAACGCGGCTGTGTGGCAATTACAAGCCAACAACAAATCAATTAAACGACAGAGACAACAATATGTAATAGATATATGTGTGTGTGTGTGTCTTACAACGCCCACAAGGCACAACAAAATGAGTTCAAAGTTTTCACAGCAAAAATACAATTTCTTATAGAAGAAGCAGTAGCTTTAGAAGAAGAAGAAGTAGAAGAAGAAGCAGAAGAAAGAACGATTACACGATTTACGTTGGCATTGGGGCGACAATTTTGTCTGTCTGTCTGTCTGTCCGTCAGCCCGTCTGTCTGTCTGCCATGAGGTCTGCTAAGTGTGAGTCTCCTGGACTGTTATTCCTTTGGCTGGAGAAAGGTGCGCCTGCGCAATTTTCACAAGCAACACGAACTGTTGTTGTTGTTGTTGCTGGTTGCATGTCAACGTTGCTTTGCCGTTACTTTCTCGGCCCGTTTGCCACATCCGCTTAGCAGCCTCAGCCTTATCCTCAGCCTCCGCCTCAGACACAGCCTTAGCTTTAGCCTTCGCCTCAGAATCAGTTGCAGCCTCTGTTGCAGCCTCAGTTAGCCTGTCAGTTTGCCCAAATTGCGTATGGCGCTGGGACAAAAGGTGGCAAGTCGATGTTGCAAGTTGCTAGTTGCCAGTTTGCCAGTTAGATGGGAGCAGTTGTTTCTGCTACCAAGTGCTTTGCTATCTATGTATGTGCATCTTAATTGTCAGCTAGTGTCTATGGTATGTATGTGTCTGAGTGTATGGGTATGGGTGTGTGTGTGTGTGTGTGTGTGTGTGTGTGTTAGTAGGTAACTGGGCATGTTGTGGCACAATTGAGTACCCAGTTTAGTGCCAAAGAGATGGGTTCAACACAGCAACCACAGACCACAAACCACAGTCACAATTCCACAGTGGCAGCAACAACGAGAAGTCACAATTTAGTTGTGGCTTAGTTCATGAGCTGTCATTAATCGAGACAGCTGCAATGATTTAGTGCTTAGATATGCCCTCAAGTCAATTATAGATCAACAGCAACACTAACAGCAACACCAACAACAACAACAACAACAGCAATAACAACTTGGAAAGAATATACAAATTAAGCGGCAACTTGATGGCATCCTGGGAATTAGACTAAATTCGAAAGAAGGAGAGAACTTTTCATTCAATATACAAATCTATATATATATATATATATATATATATTAAAATATATAAACTGAAAGATATAAATTTTATTTTAATATTTTATATTAAAATTTAAAACCATTTCCTTGCATAGGTGTGGGGGATGAATATTGTTTTTTTTTCATAGCCTTCATAATGCCTTTTGTTTCTTGAATAACGGGCATCAAAGCGGTTTTGTGCAGCTTAAAGCCATAAATGCTGCAAAGTAATTTAGTTAGTTATTAAGATTAAGAGTAAAAATTATAAGTTTAACTAACCGTGGTGTATATATTTCGATTGGGGGTTGTGGCAACAAATGTGGCAATTGCATATAGAACATATGAGGAAAACTGCAACCAAAAATTGCACCATCGAGTGATATGAATGGATGCGGCTTATAAACATCCTTGCAACGTCCACAATATACCTTAACACTTGATTCACCAAATTTATCATTTAAGCCAACTGGTAATACCAATTGACCATTGCAATGTATACGTGGACATATACCAAAATCGCCACGCTGATACTTCAGATTCATATCGTTAATGCCCCTTGCACTGAGTATATAACGTGCATGTATTAGGCCATATAATTGTGCCATTTTCTCTGTTTTATCTATTTCAATAGCATTACAATGAATTTTACTATCGAAATTTCTATCTAATATTGCATGCAATATTTGTTCAATATTTGGCACATACTCCAATCCCGTTAAATTGAATTTATCCAATATAAAATCATATGGTACACGGCATAGAAAATCATTCCATTGTAGGCTAATATACCAGCCAATCCAGGTGCCATCTGGCTCTTTAATTTGACTATAATACAATGTATATATATATATCTATATATAGTAATATATGTAAAACTTTTCATTATCATTCACTTACGTTTCGGTCATTCTCACAATTTGCAAAATATATTGTAAAATAATTTTTTTTTTTCAATACAGACAGTTGTCCTGTCTAATTATATATTAACAAAGCCTACTATGCTTTTCTATAGTATTCCCTTGACATTTTTCAACACTGTTTAGGTTTATTTGGTGCTGCAATTTAATATACTGACTAGAGATGAACATGTCAAACAATTGGAATATATGTTGGAAGCAAATGCAAGGCGAGTATGCATAGCAAAAGAGAATAAAATATAATATATATATATACATATACATATAAACATTTACATATATAAAGATAAATCGTAAATTGATTTAAGTTTTGCATACTAAACTCTTAACGTAACATAAAAGCAGAAAAACAAAGAAAAAACGCAGCGAACTGATGCAAAATCAGATAAGAAGTGCGGGCAGCGCAGCTTAAAATACACAAACTAAGCTGAACGCGGCGGTATAGTGCACTAACACACACACACACATGCATATACAGAGAGTGAGAGTAAGAGCTTTAAAGCAGCCAGAGATAGAACAGCATAGACTCAGGCATAGCAAGCGCGAGAGTGACAGTAAGAGCGGGATCGAAAGCATAGTTGTAGACAACGTAAACGCATTAGATAGAAAAAGACAAAATATTCTGTCAGTGGTCAGCTGTGAGTAATAACTACAACGCTAGCAATTGCATAGGCAATAATTATTATGAGACGGCTGCACATAGGCAAATTTAACAAATTTTAAAATAAAAATTAACTTAAGTAATATATATGTGAATGTATTTAATTATATTTTATTATATTATTATTATATGTATATTATTATTTACTAATTAGAAGCGCTAAGTTTATGTAAGCTTAAGCATAAACTTATATTATACTTTTATTATTTCTTTTCTTCTCTTTATGCAAGGTTTTTTTTTCAATTGCTTACAAAAATTTCTCAACAAAAAACTGCAAAATAATAAGGAAATATTTTTTGTATATAATTAATTTACGTTGCGCTACTTAAGCTAATTAATGAATGTGTTTTTATGTCTTTTTAAGGAAGTAAATATACCAACATTTTGCCTAGGGTGTGTATTGGGTACGTGCAAGTTGCATAAAATTCTGTGAATTTTAACTGCCTGGCCGCCCAGTTAATGCAAGGCTGATTGTATCATAAAACTCTGCTGGAGGACAGCTTTAATTGGAATAACGTCAAAGACAAAGTTACAATCAAAACCGAAAATGAAATCAAAATGCAGTTCAGTTTTTTTGGTTTTTTTTTTTTTGGTTTTTTGGCAAGTGAAATTCACTTATCGTGATGATGTGTGGTGTTACATACAAATACACATATATATATATATATATATATATATATATATATATAGCTGATTATTGATCAAAGTGCTGCAAGAGGTATTAAATTTTCGCTCTGTTGCTTCGATTCGATTGGAAAGCGCCTGCGCGCACCATTAATTTCATATGGGAAGAGTTAAAGGCAACATTGCAGCATTCGCCATTCATGCACTCATTCATGCACTCATTCGAGTACTCATGCATTCAGAGTCGAGCAACGTTTACTTGTCATTTGATTAATGAGACCACGGTCAACCATCGATCTCCATTTAGCAGCCTCAAAGCTTCTTTTTTGTGTCCATCCCCCCGTGTTCAACCCGTTTCCCATGCTATTCTTGGCTTGTTGTTCACCAGTTGGGACAGTTGGTGAACAGAAAGCATGAATAATGGGGGCGTTGCCAGTTTGGCAACACAGGTACGAATATTTGAAGCTACAACAACACCAACAACAACAACAACAACAACATGAACAACAACATTGTTGTTATACCCCTTTTAATGGCGTTCTAATTGCGCGAGTTTCGAGCGTCTCCTTCGGCCATGTTGCCGCTTCGCCTGACAACTGATGCGTGAAATTTGTTATATCTCCCTCTGTGTGTGTATGTGTGTTTGTATGCCCGAATGTATATGTATGGGTATGTATGTGTAGGCTCAGTCTTTAGGGCTGGCTATGCATAGCGAGTGAGAATGAGGGCGTGCCCAGTGACATGTCTTAACTGACCAATATATAAAGCCAACGCAACGCATCAACGTGCTAAGCCGTTGCCCAACAATGTTGCACAGTTCTTGCAATTGTTGTTACCCCTACTGTAGCTGTTGCCGTTGTCGTTGTCATGGATGAAAACAGCAAGAGCAACAACACAAAAGCGTCAGTCATTTAAGTTAAGCGACTGCTGGCAGCTGCTCATTGGCTCGTAACTGCCAACCTTTAAATGCTATTAACTCAGTCTAGTAGACTTTACATGGATATATTATAAAGGGTTTAAGGTATTTAGAGCTTTGCACCGTCATAAATAACTATAAGACATATAACTATATATATGCCACTGTATATATATATATAAAGCTAAATCTGTTTTGCTTGTAATTAGTTAAGGGATATCTTCTAATTGGAGTGAAGTTTTCTAATAGGAAACATTGTGCACTGCTGCCACATGTTTGCTTAATAATAAAGCGCCATCTATTAATGAATTGCCCTAACTAAAGTGCACTTGCTTGTGACATTTATCGATTTGCTTATAGTTCAGCTGCTGCTGCCATTTCAATATATTTTTCGAATAAATGAAAACTCTTTACATCCATTCATATATTAATAGGCCTATGGAAAATATGAAAATTTTATGCTGAGAACTTTAAAGTATTTTCCTTGTTTCTCTTGACGTTGCCCCAAAGTGAGAAGTAATTAAAAAAAAACAAAAAGGGGGAAAAAAACGACGACAATTATTAATTGCATATGAGTGTGCGGCAGTGAGAGAGAGAGAGAGAGAGAGAGAGACAGCGACATGAAAATGAGCAGCAATTAATATGCGAGACTAATAGACATTTGGTCTATACCAATTTCAGCCCATGCCCCCTCCCCTTAAACATATTATGTGCATACAGACAACACAACTAATACCAGCAGCAGAGAGTCAAAGCAATTTACAGTAAATGGGAAATAAAAAGAGTGCAAGAAAAAGAACCTAAACGAAATCTAATTTACAGTTAAAACGCAACACAGTCTCGCGACTGTGGTATAAAAAAGAAGTACTATTCACATTACTATATATACATATATATATATATATATATTTGTATGTATGTGTGTGTCTATGTTTAAGGCTATATACCTACAACTATATGCATTTTATATATCTATATCTTTTACTTCTTCTAGCTGCTCTCAGCTCTGGTAAACAAATGTGACGCTGGCATATCAACGCTGAATGTCATAAGTTTGACAGCATACAATTTACACGTTGATGGAAAAGGATACTAAAAACAAGTGGGATACTACTCTCTATACGCTCTATAGATTCGGTATTGCTCTACACACATACACGCATACATACTCCAATTCATATACAGTTGGATAGATGTAGATGTAGATGTAGAATGCAGATACTGATATATACTGTGTCTGTGTCAGTGCCAGTGTACGCAAAGTGTGAAAACTCATTTGTATCAAATTTCTCGTCAGGAGAATGTGTGCAAAGTGTGTGTGTGTGTGTGTGTATGAGTTAGGGAGTGTGGGAGGCAGAGACAGACAGGAGGTCGTACACACAAATTGATGTAATAAACTCTACGCGACTACAGCGCTGACAGGACAAACTTGTCGATGTCGATGAGAACGAGAATGCGAATGAGTCTGACTATGACTATGACTATGAGTATGAGTATGAGTATGCGTATGAGTATGAGTATGAATATGACTACCCTCTTGGTTTATATTGCTGCCATGCGGGGGTGCAAATGCCACAGACAATGCGGGACTAAATTGGATTGGGTTGCTTCGTTTTATACCCTGTTTCAATAGCAAAAGAAATTCATTTCCTCAAAATAAATAAGTTAAACTGTGTCAAAAATATATATAGTTTTATCTATCAAAAAGTATAACATTTTGTTTTGATAACAATCAGCTATATATTCCACATTTGCAGGGTATCTTTAGCTTTCGATTAACTTGCAACTTGCTGCACATTTCATTTCTTTTTTTTTTTGCTCTGCTCTCATCGCCAGTCACTCACAGAGTTTGACATTTTTGACATGGTTTGTAATTGACACTTGCACTTGGTACAACAGCAACAGCAACAGCAACACCGACACCAATAACACACAACAACAACAACAACAACAACAACAACAAGAACAACAACAGTAACTGTATCTACATATATTGTGTATCTGTGCAGCAGGCAAAGAGCACAGCATCTCATCTTCATCTCCATCTCCATCTCATCATCACGTGTCTATATCTCATACTGCCACTCCTCAAATGATTTATTTCATCACTTGCGCTTTCTCCCTCCATATATACATATATATATATAGCAACAGAAGAAGAAAAGCAAAAAAATATATATATGTATGTGTATATCCCGCCCCCTTGCCAATTTTTATAGAGGGGAGTGAATTGTCAGTCAAGTTGGGTGCGTTGAAAAATATGCAGAGCCATTACAAAGCTACTTTCTTGTAACGTTATTATATTATATGCTTGCCGTATGCCAAAAGATTTGTCATTTGCTGAAAACATCCCCAAACTCTACAACTCCCCCTGCTAAGCTAAATTTACACAGTATCTATCTCTCTACTCTCTGTGTATGCCTGTCTGTCTAACTGTCTGTCTGTCATTGACGCCCAATTGATGGCTACAAATTGTGCGTGGTGATTTTTATTAGATTTGATGTGGTAAACAAGTCATTTGTGTGGGAGTTACGATTTTTTCATTGGAAATGCTTGGAAAACATGCTGAAAATCTACAAATAATTTCATAGAAATATATATATATACACAATAAAATCTAACTTAATAAAATGTGTTAAACTTTTAAAAATTATTTAGTAATAAATTTTAAATTAAATAGATATAGAGATATAAAATAAATAAATAAAATATATAAAATAAATTATATAAATAAAAAAATATAAAATAAATAAAATAAATAAAATAAATAAAATAAATAAAATAAATAAAATAAATAAAATAAATAAAATAAATAAAATAAATAAAATAAATAAAATAAATAAAATAAATAAAATAAATAAAATAAATAAAATAAATAAAATAAATAAAATAAATAAAATAAATAAAATAAATAAAATAAATAAAATAAATAAAATAAATAAAATAAATAAAATAAATAAAATAAATAAAATAAATAAAATAAATAAAATAAATAAAATAAATAAAATAAATAAAATAAATAAAATAAATAAAATAAATAAAATAAATAAAATAAATAAAATAAATAAAATAAATAAAATAAATAAAATAAATAAAATAAATAAAATAAATAAAATAAATAAAATAAATAAAATAAATAAAATAAATAAAATAAATAAAATAAATAAAATAAATAAAATAAATAAAATAAATAAAATAAATAAAATAAATAAAATAAATAAAATAAATAAAATAAATAAAATAAATAAAATAAATAAAATAAATAAAATAAATAAAATAAATAAATAAATAAATAAATAAAATAAATAAAATAAATAAAATAAATAAAATAAATAAAATAAATAAAATAAATAAAATAAATAAAATAAATAAAATAAATAAATAAATAAAATAAATAAAATAAATAAAATAAATAAAATAAATAAAATAAATAAAATAAATAAAATAAATAAAATAAATAAAATAAATAAAATAAATAAAATAAATAAAATAAATAAAATAAATAAAATAAATAAAATAAATAAAATAAATAAAATAAATAAAATAATATAGATATTTATATAGGAAGTAAATCTGATGCCTGTCTTTAATTAGACTTCATACAATACCTTTGACTATTCTCTCTTTCTCTCTCTACTATCTTTTGAGTGCTTGCAAGAAGAAAAATACGAATTTTTTATCATTTAACAGTCGAAGCAATAGATTTAACTGTCTGCCGGCAATCTATAGTTAATTGAGACTAGTTATCTACGTACATTGCTGCTAATTAAAGCAATCTGCAATCTTAAAAGTGCTTTGATCATTTATCTAAACACATTCATCTCGCTATCTATTCTACTATATATATACATACATATAGATATCTATATGTATATAGATCAATTGCAAACTGTTTCTTCAATTAACTAACAACTGCATCTTAGTGTTTCCCGTTAATTTTCTGTCTCTGTTCGCTCTCTGTTCTCTGTCTGTTTGCATTTCGTGCAGTTTACACAGATTATTCACAAATTAACACGAAAACAGTTGAAATCTTGCATGTGCAGCGTGCAACTTAGTCACAGGGCAAAGAGGCAACTTGCATTAAGAATAAAAAAAAAAAAGTTTCTTTTTTTATTTTTGTATTTTAGTTTTAGTTTCAGTTCTCAATTGGAATTGTTGCCACAAAAGCAAACACTCATAAATCAGATGAATGACGTGAAACAACAACAACAACAACAACGAAAACAACGAAAACAAATGGGAAAACAAAATATTCAAAGAGCGCCACGCACTTTCACACACAATTTTCTGCACGCACTCAGCCAAAAAGCGTTAATTACACTAATTATGTGTTGTTGCTGTTGTTATGCTATATGTTGTTCTACTTATTGTTGTTGTTGTTGTTGTTGCTGTTGTTATTGTTGTAGGGATCCATGAAACGAGAAATATATAAAAAGAATAACTAAAATATCATTTCAAGTAAGAGAACCCAAAGCGGAACGCTTTGAAGTGCTCCATATAAAAATGCAGACACACCTCGAACACACAGCCAAAGCAATTATATAAGCCAAAAGGTTCTCTCTTTTAAATACAAAATACATAAATAAAAAAAGTAAGAAAAAAAAGAGGAAAACAATACCAAAACAAAAGAAAAATCATATTACGTATTGAAATAAATACATAAATCTTGCTTAGGGTTCGAAATGCTGTTTGCTGCCACAAAAGTTTCAACGGAAACCGAAACCCGGAAATCAAACTTTGATAATAATATGAAGAGAAGGCAGAGCCTGTTTTGGCTTAAACAGTTGCCATTTTTTTTCCAAGTCTTCTTCTTATTTGTTATTAACATATTTTGTTGTTAATCTCTTAATTCGTTTTAACGTCTAGATATTTAAATGTTTATCTATTTGGTGGCTTCTTTTTGGCCTTTGCGCTAATTGCCGAAAACGCCCAAACATTTTGTGCTTTAAGCCATAACAAAAAGGCAGCAGCAAGTCATTAACCAAATACACTAAGAACTTTCTAAAACTAATGATTTATGTTAATAATAATAAAAATAAATAAATTTTAAAGAGTTGTTTTAAATTTAATCTATTTAAACAAATTTCTAGCGTGCAACTTGCATGCAATAAAAGTAAAATTAATTTCAGTTGTTTTTGTATGTCATTGCCATATTTATTACTCCAGCTTAAGTACCCTTTGTTAGTGTATTTAAAGTTATTATTTACATCTACATATATGCCGGCTAATTAGTTTTGTTTATGTTTTTCTTGTATTTTGCCTATCCGCCGTCGACTGTTTGCTAATTGTTGTTGCAAGTGTTTTAATATTAATTATGGCCAAGTCTTTGCCTCAAACAACAACAAGAATAGAGATTAATAAGGGGAGGGGAGGCAAGTGCAAGAGAGGAACAGCAACAGAAGCAACGCATCAGTTAGTCATCTGTGCAAATAGTTGTCACCATTTGTGGCAGCCACATGTGTCTACTCTATGCGTCTCCCATAGAGCCACGTCAATTGCGAACAGTTTGCATTTTTCCGCTTGGCCTCAGAGATTTTACGTTAAATTATACGGTCTGACTGAAGTGATAAAATGTTGCACACGCGGCATGCGACATTTAGTTGGCAGCATTGACAGTCATGGTTTAGCGTGCAGCAAACGGCAACTTGGCAATAGGCAACCTGCAACTTACAGCATGTTGAGCGATGAGATGCATTTTTTACATCATTGTAATGATGTTGCAACAGGCAATACTGAAGACTAAAGATGTCTTAAGACAGATAGCTATAACTGAGTTAACTAACTGCAAAACTAACTGCAAAACTACATAAACTCACAAGGAACTCTTCTAATATTCTCTAGTTGCAGCAACTGACAATAGATGGCGTTGCATAGCAAACAATGCAAGGGCTAACAAAACAGTTGTTAGAGACTTTTTATACCTAAAATTTGTATATTATAATGATTAGCTATGAACTGCTATGCACTCTAACAATTATTTATAATTCAAATCAAATTATGTGCAACTTTTTTTTATCATCTAACTTCGATCTTGAACTGTGGAATGATCGATGCAACATTTAAACTCTTGACATTTCATTGGCTTATGCTAAACGAGCTCCAATTGTGTTGTCAGTTTCATTTAAAGCCTTCCCATATCATAACTAAAAATGACCACAATATATATATATATAGATATACAAATGTTTATATGTATATAGGTTGAACACAACTCAATTTGGTACACAAAAAAAAAAAAATTTTTGTGATTAACATCAAATGCTGCCATGACATATCAAACCATGGAAGCAACTGCGCAGAAAAACGCCAAGCATTTCCAAAACGAATCCATCATGATGATGTCTCTTTATACAAATGTTATATACATATATACATATATATATATACATAAATAAGTATATATATATATGTTGTGCACCGCCCTTTAAAAGCCAGTGAAATGAACAAAACTTTTCAAAATTTATGAGCGCGACTAAAGTTGAAAAGCAGCGGACAGAGTTGACAGCTGACCAAAAAAGAAATAACAAATATGAGAAAGAAAGAAAGAGAGAAAGATGGAATGAGAGAGAGAGAGACTTTTTGGAGTGATCAGTCATCAGTCATAACCAAACATTTATTTTTTTTTTGTATTTTTCACATAAAATTCGAACAAATGCTGAAAAGTCTATGCAGAACTTATAGAACTATTCAAAATTTTCATAGAGAGCTTCATTTGTTTTGATGTTAAAACTCATCTCTATAAATTAAGATTTATTATGCATATGACCCTCAAAACCAACCCCACACCCCCTCACACACTTTAAATACATATTCTAGCTTTCAACGCCCTCACAATATAATGTTGCTGTTGCTGTTCCTGTTGCTGTTGCTGTTGTTGCACTTGTTCAATTGCTGCATGTGCTGCATGTACTTAAAATTTTACATTTCCCTCATTCATTCATCAAATATTGTACTCCTATATATATACTATAACATATATATTCGTATATATATCTATATATATATGTATCGGCTATACGTCAATCTGTATCTGTATCTGTATCTGCATAATTTGTTGTCTTGTTGTTAACTTGTTTGTTTGCTTGTTGCCTGTCTGCCTGCTGCTGTTTTGCATTCGGTTTGAGACAAATTTGTTGCGTGTCATCAATCAAAAATTAAACAACATTTTCCAACATTTGATGAAATAATTAAATTTACAACTACTTGCA
The DNA here is from genome assembly GCA_037044455.1 of Zygothrica quintamaculata. Classification (NCBI taxonomy): domain Eukaryota; kingdom Metazoa; phylum Arthropoda; class Insecta; order Diptera; family Drosophilidae; genus Zygothrica; species Zygothrica quintamaculata. The sequence continues at coordinate 275,313 of JBAMBS010000186.1, read as the reverse complement.
ACATGACGTTGCCTCGTTTTGCCTCTTTAAGATCCATAACAAATGTATATATATAAATTTTATATATAATTAGGTTTATTTGTAGCCAGATCCTTAGCTACAGATTATATATAACTATTGACATGGATACATTTTTTATTTGATATTTTTTAATGAACTATTAATAGAGAATTCAAGTGAAAAACGAGTTATATATAAATGCTGAGAAAATGTCCTTGAAGTTCATTAAAAAGGATACAGTTGCAGTTTGGAGTGGTAGTGGCAGTGGCAGGTTGCAGGTGGCTCACCAAAAACTACAGGGCGCAACACCTGCAAAAGGGCTACCAAACAGTAGTCACTTCTAGGGAAAAGTGGCAGCTAAAGTAGAAGGACTATTGGTAGTACTATTGGTAGTAGTATTGGTAGTTATATTGGTAGTAGTAAGCATAGCAGTATCTGATATAAATGCCAAGAAAAAAAAACCAAGGCGTAGGTAGACAATTTGTAAGCCCCACAAGAAAGTCATAAGCCAGTGGATATTATATGAGATCATAAAATGCTGATAGTGCCTGTTGGTTGTTGTGGTCTTTGTCCTTGTCAAGGCACAACTGACTAGATATGAATTTAAGTTATGACGCAGTGCGGTTAAGAAGAGACAGAGTGAGAGAGAGAGAGATATATAAGAAGTACAAGCATCTAGCGACTACTTGGTTGAATGTTAATAGCATTGTGCGCGCTTAAGCATGTGCTTCAATTTACTTTGACAAGCGTATACAGTAAGCAGCTACGTGTCCTTTATAAGGACATGTATATATATATATATATAACCATAACCAACTAACCAGCTACAGCTGCATTAACATTGGACAGAAAGAGATAGCGAGAGAAAAGCGATCAAGATATGAAATGTGTGGCATCATTAGTACACTGGTCAAAGCCAAGTCAAGGATTTTATTTGTATTTCTTTTTTTTCGCTCTCTCTCTCTCTCTCTCTCTATCTCTGTATTACTATTTCTATTTGTATTTGTATTTGTATTTGTGTTGGCTAGTGGCTGATGTCCTTATTATTAGACTGAAGTGGAATGGAGAGCAGGTAACGTAAGTACATACACAAAACGGTTATGCAATAAAAATTCTATTCTATTTTCTTTTGTAGTATTTTACTTGAATTTCACTTTACCTCCTTATCCTTGTGTCCAAGCAGTTTGGTCCTAATAGGACAGTGAGAGAGAGATTTCAACAGGATCTGTAATACTTTGAGTTGTTTACCTGCTGGCCCCCCTCACACTGCTCACTTCCCCCTTCCCATTTTAACCAACATCATCATCAACAACAACATGTACCTCATTGGTTTGTATTCTATTCTATTCTATTCAATGCTATGCTATGCTTTGCTATGTTATTTGTTTGTTTGTTTGTTTGTCTGGTTATTTATACAGAACCGCAGGACACACACATACACAGAGAGAGACAGAGATAGAGGGAAGAGAGCTCCATGCTGACATGCCAGAGCATAGACACATATTTACTTATTATTGACGACAGAGGACAGGACAGAACGAGAGTTCGAGAGGCAACTGACATATCCAGGCTGTAATGCCTGGGCGTAAGTGCTTCGGTTGCGCTGCTTATGAGATGCTCCACAGAGCACTGAGTACACGCGTGCAACTATTCTACTCGTTATGCTTTACAGGTAGAAGGAGTGAAATAGAGAGGTAGAGAGAGAGGGGGAATAGGGAGTGTGTGTGTGTGGTGAGGACAGCTTATAAGATGGTCACTTCACTTGCAGCAACAGCAACAGCAGCAGCAGCTGGCAAGCATATTAAGGCTAAAAACTTTGGCCAGCCATAACTCATTTGGGCACGTGTTGCATGCTGCACGAAACTTTTTTTTTTGCCAGCTTTCAGCTTACATCCACCTACCATGACACACACACATGGAGACATGAAGACATCCAAAGACTAATGGTATCAATTTTCAAAAAGAGAGAGCAAAAACAAAAGTACTGTTAGGTCACAGTCAGAACAGTTAAGAAGTTTAGTTAACAGTTTATCGTTAGTCTGTTGATAATATGCATTGATAACATGCTAACGTTTTAGGTTCTTAGTTAGTCAAGCTAATTGGCTAACAAACTGAAATATTAAAATGGCTAAAAAGAGCATAGTTTAAGCTGCAGCTGCTTTTTAAGGCAGACTTGCAGCCGGCTGCAATTATTGTTGAGATTCCTTACAAAAAGGATCTATTTATGCATAAAATAGATCCGCTCATCCTGATGAAAGTATTATATACAAGAGACACTTAAATAATGATTGCAATGATAGCGCATTTGGGCGTATTTAATACCGTAAATTGATATTTTCCTTACACGCTTTTCCAAGGGATTGGCATACCAAATGATGCCGCCTTAATTCTAACCACGTTGACAGCAAAAGATGACATAAAGGTAGCTTCAATTTCTCAGACTAGAGAATCTCAGACTTTGTCTCTGCCTCCGTCTCCGTCTCAATCACAATCGTAGTCTCAGTCTCAGTCTCAGCCTCAGGTGATCTTAATCACAATTGCTGCCCTACCTACCTGTTTCGACAGATAACCACAAATTGTTTGCTGCCTCCTTTCGTTGATATATTTTCCTTTTTTTCTATTTTTCCTTTTTATTTGTTTCTGGTTTTCGTGTGCGTTTTTAGATTCTCATCAGCATGCAGCAAATGCTTTGGTTGCTTTGCTTGTTGTCCTTTAGATTTGTCTCTTTTGGGCCATTGTCAACGTCTCTTTGTCAACTTTAAGGCTGGCGCACGTATTTGTCGAGGCCAGTGAAAAAAAAAACATATCTTGCAACCGCCAGGGGCAATCATCGAGCGACATTGTCTATGACTCTTCTGGCTCTTTGTTCTAGCTGATATCGATCATTAGATATTAGTTCTCTGCTGCTTCATTGTTGTTGCATAACGCTTGTCTTTGTTTTTTTTCTTTTTCTTATATATATATAAATATATATGTTTATCTCCAGCTCCTTGTACACACACATTCACACACGCACAACCGACAAGCGACATGTACTACGTGTGTCCTATGTCATCAATTATTATGTAAGTTCTACTCAATTCTGGACAGTCACACACGAAGCTGCCAAGCCACACTTTTTAGGTATTCGTGGAATCTTCTGCTAGGAACCGTAAGACCCTAAGAGACATCTCTCCACATGATTAACTGGAAATATTTAAGGCGTGCCTATTTGCTTTGTATTTCTTTGCTGTGTCTTTTTTTCTGGAGGTTTAACAATATTTTGATAGCCTGTTGATTTGTGGCTTATAACGCATTTAATATTATATACAAATATTTAGCATAAATTATAAAGAGGAATAAAAACTATAGTAAAAAAAGTAATATATTAAAAACTATAAATCAAACTAAGAAATAAGAATTTGTATAAAATAAATAATATATAAGAAAAATAAATTAGACCAAAATAAGTTACAAAATAATTAACACAAGTAACAAAATAAAATATAAATAAAAAAATACAGTAATGGAAAAAATAAATATCTACAAATATAAAATAAAATGTATAAAATAAAATATAAAATAAAATGTATAAAAAAAACAAATAAAATGTTTAAGTTAATTAACAACAAATATATCCTAAACGAATCATAAATAAATAAATTGAAAATTAATAAATAATAATAATCTATTCAAATATTAATAGATAAATAAAAAAAATTAAATAAATTAAAAAATAATTTTAAAAACCATTAAAAAATCAATTATAAAAAAATACCAATAAATTAAATTTAAAAAATAAAAAAATATTATTAAAAAAAATCTATAAAAAATTTATTTATAATCAAATATTAATAGATAAATAAAACAAAAAACTAAATTAAAAAATAATTTTTAAAAAAATATTAAAATATCAATTATAAAAAAAATATAATTAAAACAAATTAAATTAAAAAAAAAATGTAAAAAAAAACTATAAATAATATATTTAAAAATCATATTAAAATAACTAAAAATAAAAAATACTAATAAATTAAATATAAAATAAAATATATAATTTATTTCAATGAAAAAATGATGACGAAATTAAATATTAAGAAAAAATATATAGAAATATGTATATATATACAAAAAAAAAAATATTTATAAATAAATTTTTTTTTAAATTTTTACTTTTATATTTTTATTGCCTGCATCAATGCAATTATTATGCATGTTGCTTTTAGTTCGTCTCCATTTAGAGATATAAAATATTTTATGATATGCACAACGCTTTATAGCAGTACTTAAGCAATTATTGTACATTTTTGTTGTATATCAATTTATCAAGTTTCTCTCACATTTCGTGGGATATATAAAATAAAAAAAAAACTAAATGATTTCTGATGAGTTTTGTGATTGTTTTGGTACTTAACAGACACAAACGAAATCATATGCTAAATGGAACGCTTGCTTTAAAAAGATCAAATGAAAGCGATATATCTCTCTCTTTTTAGCTTATTTGTGTGTATATAAGCTATATATGTATATATGTAAGATATATATTGTGATTAAGCAAGTACTTTAATTGCCCTGCGGCGCCATATCACAGCGCGCGTATACTTAAATATATAACAAGCAGCAAAAGGTGTTGGCCAAGGATATTCCATAATAACAACCAAAAAACATGTGTTGCGGTGTTATGAACCTTTTTAATTAACCAAAAAATGTTGAACCTATAATTTAAGACAGAGACAGAAATGGAGTTTAAAGAGCAAAAGAGTGAGAGATGAAGTGTTAAATCATCAAAACTGTTGGCCAAGTTTAAAAATTGCAGCTTCTGTTATTATCCAAGGTGGCAGTGCCTGCTGCGTTTGTTTCATGCGCCGCAGACGCCTTGACCGATGCATTACGGTTAACGCCTAGATCAACACACACACATACAGAGAGTTGGCCAAAAGGGCGCCTTAGTCATAACCTTGTACTTGTATACTCTAGGGCCAGGCCAACTCACGCAGCGTTAAATGAACGCCAATCAACAAAACTCTAAGCTGCACCTGCACTCTACCTTTAAGCCATGTTGAGCTGAGAGAAGTCTCAGACTACCAGTTAGTTGTTGTGTTAGAAATGTTATCAAATGATATGTTATATGTGTGTGTATATGAGTTCTACTAATTTTTATTTATGGCTTCCTGTTTGCCACTCTTTGGCTGCCACAGACACTCACTGGGCCACAGGTAGTGTCGATATTCTCTCGGCTTTAGACTGACTTGCAATTTGTAGTTTGTGCGTGTTGCAGGTGTAAAATTTTATCCCATATTTTTTGTTTTTTTTTATATTTTACGTTTTGCTTTTTCTTTTTTTTTGCATTTTTTTTCTACCTTATTTTGGCACCTCTGCGCAGTGTGGAGTAGGTGTGACTATAAACATTAATCAGACGTCATTGCAAATGGTAAAGTCTGTTTTTTTATTCTTTTTTTTTGTTTGGGGATATTTTCACTGGGTTAGTTGGTTGGTAATGAAGAACGTGGCAACTGGGTGAAAGTCAGGAATGAAACAGTTAATTGCCAGTCTCTGAGTACCAATTTTAAAGAGAGTTGATTGAGAATCCTTTTTGTTATATCGACTATACCAAAGCAAAAACAATCTGAAAGTAATTCATTGATTAATGAATGATATTACGATATGATATTAGCCAGCGGTTTACTTTGATATTTGCCAGAATCTATATATATATACATATATATATATATATATATATATGCTGCATTTTGTATAAATTAAAATACATTTCTGTCTGTTATCGTTAAGCGTTATAAAACATATATATAATAAAGGATATCATTGAAGTCCTTAAGTGTTGTTGCTGTTTTCTGTTTTCAGATTTTTATACTGCAAATTATCCACTTAAACTAAAAGTAAATTTTATATTATTTCACACTCGTACAGTGCTGATGATTGCTGGCCTTTAAAATTTTTGTGCTTGGCCTTTAAGACCTTTTCGAATTACCGAATTCAACGACTACAATTCAAAGCTGGTTCACTGCCTGTCAAGTTGGCCAAGTGTTGGCCTGTTAACAAGCAAATGATTAATGAATGAGCGCGGCTATAAACTTCACACTTGCTAAAAACATATTCTTCGACTGCATTTGACTTTGACGAACTGAACAACAAGTTGACCAACCGAATGACTAACTGACTAACTGACAGACAGACAGACAGACTGGTTAACTGACTGGCTAAGGCATAAGGGTTTGAACTGAGATAATTAGAGTTGAGGCAATGGCAACGCCGTTTTAAACTTTTTTGCATGAAGCCCTGTGCACATTTTGACAACTTGAGTGCAAGGTGTTGACGATAATTACCATTAATTGGTATGCAGTCAGGAGAGAGAGTTAGAGAGAGATAGTGGTATATACAGTTTAAAGCTCTGTGTGTGAATGTTAAGTAGGCGCCTAATTATTTTGACACCTGCCGCAACATATATATATATATACATATATATAGAGGAGGATGCAACTTGCGGCTCATAATAACAGGGTAAATTTGTGCTTCATTCACACCTCGATCAAGGCCAACAGATTTTTTTTTGTTGTTGATTGGTGTTGAGTGGCAGGAGAAGCAGTAACAACAATAACAGCAACAGCAGCAACAATAACAGCAGCAGCAGCTGTTTCCTTGCAACTGCTGCAAGCTATCAATGATCAACTTGAATGTTTATCAACTTGTTTTCTAGTTGCATCTTAAAGTCTTAACCGATTCAACGATAAGGTCGCATATTGTTTATGCTGCATCTTGCCAGCCTTTCTTTTTTTTCCTCTCCTGGCCATATTGTGTGTGTGTGTGTGTGTGTGTGTGTGTGTGTGTGTGTGTGTGTGTGTGTGTGTGTGTTTAGGCCCATTGTCAACGCTTTACGCAGTTTTTAACAACGCAATTTGGGTTTACTACACACATGTGTTTAGAGCCGCAACCAGAAACCTTCTAAAACTGCCAACTGGCGCTATCAAGATGCAAAGGAAAACACACACACAACATACACCTCAACATATACCAACACATATGCACACATACAGATCTTAGCTAAAGATATCATATATAATATGCATAGATTGTTTTGAGTTTGTGTTCTGTTCCCATGCAACGATTGCAACAACATGTGCAGATTTTGGTTGTAGGTGTCAACCACATGATGATCCTTTTGATAGAGATCTACTCAGGATACTATATGCTATACATAGCAGTTGTTATGTTTATAAAACAAACTCTAGTTTGTGGTTAAATTTGAGGTTTAGGCCAAAGATCTAAGACTAAAGATAAATTCAGAGAAATGCCAGATGTTCAACTACAGATCAGGCAAATATAAGAAAAAATCTCACTATATAAAAGAAAATTTATTAAAATTATCATAATTTATAGTAGTAGTAAGTAAAGTAAAGTTTAGGTAAATAGTTTAATAAGTCTAAATTATTAATAATTATTTTCAATTGCCAAATGGCCGTATCATCATTTTCACCGTTTGCAGGGAATAACTGCGTCCATGCCACGATTCCCAGTAGATGCAACCATTGTTCTCCAACGCATTTGATTGCTCCACATTACAGCTAAAATCCTTACCATTCAGATTGCTATAGTAATAATAGATATACTTTATATATATATCACTTATATTGTATATATCTATAATAAGTTTAAAACTTGCCTAAAGCCGCAATTGGAGTACCACCAGGCACCCAGCAAATCTCTGGCACAATTACATTTATATATATCATTATCGTGATCAAAAGTTGAGAAATTATAGCCAACGTGTTGACTGAATGAATCACCCACAGTACCATTATAATTACCAACTGATATTAACTGATAATTAAGCTCTTCATTGCCAATTTTAAAATTATCATAATGTGCATAGCGTTCCTCCTTCGATTGATCTTTCAGTTGTATATAGAGCTCATATCTTTGCTCCTTCAATAAGCCATATAAATGCTCTAGGCCAATAAAGAATTCAGTTCGTAAATAACCAAAACCATTGGCATAACTTGTCCAGTTTCTATGGAAATTAATGCTGCCATTGAGACGTCGCTGTATGACAGTCCAGCCAGGACCTAATTCATTGGCAGCACATGGTGCATAGAAGGTTGGCATATCCGTTAGCTTAATGGCTTGATACCCTCTTAAATTGCCATAAACACTACAATTTCTAGGTAAATATTTCATTAATTGTTTTTTATATGTTATTTGCTGCTCCAGTCTACTTATGGCCAAATCCTTATTAGCCATATTATCTAGACAAGTAGTAAGATTCCTTTGCAGCTGCTCATTTTGTATTTCATTTAGCTTCAATTTAGCAGTTTGATTGTTCTCTTCATTACTTTGACAAGCTTTAAGTGCCATTTGCAATTCTTCAATCTTTGCATCTTTCTTGTTCATTTCTTCTGTACTCTCTTCTACAGAAGTTCTTTCCTTTTGACAACTGTTTAACTTCTCATTTGTTATGCTAGTTTCATTTAATATTTTAATATTATTCTCTTGACATTTTTTATGCTTTGTATGTATTTCTGCTATCATATCTATTACAATTCTTAAGTTTTTGTCTTCTCCTTCAATCTTAACTTTTGTTGGATTTTGTGTTTGCGTTTTGTTCGCTTTTAATTGCATTATTTCATTATCTTTGAGCCTTATTTCTATTGTTAATTTCTGTATATAATTCATCATATGCCTCATAATCTTATCATTATCTATTTCTGGCACCTCACAGTTCTTTTTATAGGTAGAAAAAAAATTCAAATTTTCACTTTATATATTTCACTTTTTTATTTTCACAATTTTCTCTTACCAGTTTATCATTCTGCTGCTGCGCTTTAACAATTGAAATTGTTAACACACTTAATAATAAAATATATATTTTTAATTTTATGAACATTTTTGTTTTATTTTGTTTATTTAATCTAACAACTGTCAGCTTCTGCTGCCCAAATTTAAATAAAAACTGCGCTTTGGTTTGTAGTGCTTTTATAACTCTTATCAGCAGACAGATAAGAAGAGAGCAGAGCTTGAACAGCAGCTTATAGCTAATCTAGAATAACTCAGACATAATAACTAGACTCTTGTGACTGTTTGGCGGTCACTACGAATGGAAATGACCTTGACTAAGGACTGACCTTAAGAAATCAATTGCTTAAACGAATATATTCCTCCGATCTAGCCTAAAATATATTGAGTAAAACTTGATTAATATTTACCCTTATAAAAGCATTCTTCAACCTTTGGTTTTTTGCTACCAAATTGACGTTGACGTTGGTAACCTCATTTTGGCTTTAAAGAACAACAAGCCAAATGGCCATACTGGCACTTAAAATATCAACCGCAAAGTGACAAAGAGTTGGACACATGAAATGAAACATTTTCATTTAATTTTCAGCAAAAAACAAAAACAAGAATAAAATGGAAAACAAAAGGAAACTAAAAATTACTTAAGATTTTAACCCCAAGAATTCTCTTTGGTAAGGCGTTGGAGCAGACGATAATTAATTGTTTCATTAGCAAAAAAACTTGTACAAAATGCAAGTAAATGAAATAAAGTAAAAAAAACTACAAATGGGGGAAGATGCTACAAGAATCAACCACATTGAACTCTTGAAGATAGACAGCTATACAGAGAGACAGATAGAGAGAGAGAGAGAGAGAGGGGGAGGCAGAGAGAGACCAGCACGTAATGCTTAACTGAGAGCTAAGTTAATTGGACTGTCTATTTGACATTAAAAAGAAATTGAATTTAAATTTTAATAGTATAAACAAAATAAAGAACAATAACAAAAAAATTATAAACAAAATATATAAAATACAACAACAATAAGCGAATCTCTTATTAAATGGGAATACCTTTAAATAAAATGATAATGATGTATAGAAAATAGTTTTGTATTTTGTTTCTATACTGTTTTGCCATACAGCAAACACACACATAATACACACAGACACATATATAAACACACATATATATAGAATGGTAGATAGGGCAAGTCGAAACCTTTACTAATAGTGTCAAAAGTTTAATGATGAGGCAGAGAGCTGTCACTTTTTGGGCCGTATGCCGTTAAGTAGTCGTCTAGGCAATGACCTCCCCCCCTGCCAAATACTTAAGTCATACAACCCACAGTCTAACCCCACACTCCCCCCAACCAACTCCTATATAGCTGGCATGTTCGTGCCGGGAACAGCTGTCAGTAGCAAAGTGACAGCGCCTTGGCTGCCATAATGCAGATGTCACTACAGTGGTGCACAGTGGTGTTCAGTGGTGTGCAGTGGTGCGCAATATGGCAGTGTTGCCAATGCATAAAAAAGCGACTAAATAATAGGGTTAATTACAGCCAAAGCAAAACTGCAAAGGCAAAGAGTAAAGCGCCAAGAGACAACTGACTGAAGGCAATGGCAAAGAGAGATATAACAGCAAAAGGTATATAGTATATATATAGTATATTTATATAGTATATATAGTATATAATGCATCTGTTACTATATAGTACTATATAGTATATAAATATATATCGATAGAGTGAGCCATCGCCTTCGATTCGGCTGCACTTAAAACAAAGTGCACGCATTTGGCTAACAGCAAATAAAAGCAATTAGCAGCAACATGAGAATTAGCTGCAAAGACAATAGAGAAGCGCATAGAGAAACAAAGGGAGAGATGTGTAAAAAAGAGATAGATATACTTGTTGTTTATTTAAACATTAAACTGCCGCTAAATTTTAGTGTAACTTTTCATTTTTCTTAACTTTGTTTTGGTTTCTTTCCTTTTTTTCTTTTTTGTAGTTTTGCCGCATAAGAAAAGAAAACCAAAAAAGGTAAACAACAAACAGATAACAGGCAAATATTAAATATATATATATATTAATATATAGAGAGATATAGAAACTATACAAAACTTGTCTCTTAAGAGAAACTTTTGGAAAAGTTCTCACAGTATTGAGTGTGGATATTCTGTACTAAATAGCTACTAAATGCACACCGGGTGCATTTTGCTGCAATTGCTGCCAATTAGAATTAATGCATTTTTTATGAAAGCAAACAGTAAAAATTTTGCTATCACACGCAGTTGACTTTAAGGGGGGGGGGGGGGATGGTGGAGTAGGTAGTTGAAGGGAGTGGAAGTTAAAGACACAAACAGCACCCACAGAGTTTGCCTCCACTACAGAACATCCCATATAGATTATCCGTTTGTCTCAGTCTCAATCTATCTATCTACTACTTGCTCTTCCTCCCTCTCTCCTACTCCCTCTTACATGCTTCCCTTGTAGTCATTTTACCAATCAGCCATTTACTCAACTCCCGCCGACTACAATTTCCGCACACTAAATCATCATATTGACTTGTCCTCATCATCGTCTCCAGCGGTGCCAGTCAACGCCGTTGCATGCTACTCTATAACCCCCCTCCCCCTAACCTCTTACAGCACTCTCCTCTCTCTCTCTCTCTCTCTTTACACACTTGATGCTTGCTGTAAAGAACTGGCTCAAGTCAAATTGGCAATTTGTGGACGCCACGCGGCTACGACTCCACGTTAAATGTGCGTTTCGTAGGTGCAACAGCGTTGAAATACATATTTCTGTTGCACAATGGGCATGCCACCGTATATATACCATATATAATATATATATATATAGTATATAGTATATTTGTAGATGATTATTTTATGCAATTTTCTGAAATTATAACATAAATCTTTCTACTTACTTTCAGATATTTTTCTATATAGTTTTAGCTGCATAATTGCTCCCATTGTAGGAAGTTAGTAAAAATTGAGCTACTGCTGAGCCTCTGCTACTGCTTACTGCTTGCTGTTAGCTGCTGTTGTTGCAACTACCTCTGCTTCCTGCTGTTGCTAGTTTATAGCATTTCTAGTAGTTCGTATTCGTTCACAAATACAACTTTAAAGCAACAACAACAACAGCAGCAACAACAAGCAACAACAGCAGCAACAACAAGCAACAACAAGCAACAGCAGCTGGGTGCAACTTTTTGACATTTACAATTGCAGGCATAATAAAAGTTGTTGTTGCTGCTGCTGCTGCTGTTTGGGGCTGCAAAATTGTCAGCTCGTTAGGGGCTTAAGTGTTGTTGTTTCTATTATAAAACAACAGGGCATAATTATGGTTAAATTACTGTTATAAACGGCACTCCCACACTCGAATGGCCCAACCGCCCAGCTCCTCCTACATAATCTCAACTCCCCCCCCCCTCAATTCCGCCCAGTAATGCTCATTGAGTTTAGTGCATATGTGCCCCCTGTTGCTATTGAAATTAATTAATTAAATTATGAGCTAGTTGTTGTTCTAGTTGTTGTTGTTGTTGCTGTTGTTGCAGGGACATGCGACATGCTGCAAGCTGCAAAGCTGTCAGTCAGTCACAAAGCGCATTGAAAATTCCAACAAAAGCTGCATAGAAATTACAGTTGTCACCAAGCAAACATAGCCAGACATACACACACACACACACACCCACATACACACACACACATACACACACAGAGACACATTAAGCTGTCATTAGAGTGAAGTACTCGTTATTGGCTTGGCTGGGCGAAGGCTTTTGTTTTGCATTCGCAGAAAATTGGGTCAAACCCCAAAAACAATCAAGAGACGATTCGTATAGCTGACCGATGCGCGTGTTATGTCCTCGCAATGAGCTGGGCACTAATTAAGTGGGCGTGGCATTGGGTGTACAATACCATATACAATAGTAGTGGGTGTCTCTCTCTCTCTCTTTCTCTGTGTGTGTGGTTTTTCCATTATCGAATGTGGGGGGCTGGCTGGCATCGGTTTCAGCATTGCCTGACAAGCTTTTGATTGAACGCCGCAACACATCAGCTGCCTGTCAAGTATACGCACTGTGGCCACTCTGCCACACTCACGCTCACATTTTGTAGCACACGTTGTAATTAAACTGTAAAGATCCAACTTGACCCACTAAACAGCTTTGCACACTAAACATTTATGCTGTGTAAATTTATAGAAAGGAACCACCCAAAAAAAAAAGGACGAAAACCTTTGCAAGACTCAAATGGAAGCAAACTAAACCATTGTCATGCTAAAAGCAATGCAACGAGGGTAGCTTAAAGAGTTTTAAAAACATTAACTAAACTTATGCTGGAGAAGATTTAGAGCCACCCTCGTTTGTTGTAGGCGATGACCCATTGTATAGTCAAATGGATGAGCAGTCAGCGGGCCAGCCACGCAGACATATGTCATCGAACAAAAGAGCCTCCCACACACACCTAAGACCACAACAGGCCCCCCCTTTCCCCACCCTCACATGATGTATAACAATGTTGCTGTTGATGTTGATGTTGTTATTGTAATGCTTGTCCCAGATTGTTTATTATCAACTGGGAGCGATAAAAGTGTCCTGGCCTTATTGTATGTCATTTATTTTTGGCCATTGCGTTAGCTTGGCTACCTTTTATTGTTTGTTTCCTTTTGTGTTTTCTCTTCTTTCTTTCGTTCTTTCTTTGCTTTGTTTCTTTCTGGGGCTGAGCAGAACTTGTCAACACAAAATGGACATGTATCAATTAATCTTTGCTGGCAGCCAAAGCATTTTTACTGGGAGCCAACAGTTGTGCCCTATGGTTATCCTTAGTATATATATATATATATATATATATAGGTAGGTGTATATATATATATATATATATACTTATTCATATCAAAATTCAATGTGCATAGCACAAGACGCACGCTTCTCAAGGCAATTTGTTTGATGGCTTCTGCTTCTCCTGCCCCCGTGCCCCCTGCCATAACTCTGCCATCAAATGACTAACATTAAAGGTCATGAACATAAATTATATGTAAGTCACACACACACAGAGATACAGACACCTACAATTTAACAAAATGCCACAAGTGCAACAAGACACAATTTTAATTCTCATATGGCTTAAGAAAATTTGTTGCCACTTTTAGGCCAATAACTCATCAAAGTTTAATGCAAGAATCTCAGAGACAACCTTTCAGTTTTTGAGGTTTTTCCCTTTTTCTTTTCATTTTTTTTGGGTGTATCCTTGTGTCATGTGTTTGGCCTTTTAATGTATATAATATAGCCAGAGCATATTGTACAATATTTGATTTAGACTTAGACCCACTCGTTGACACGTACTACTTGGCTAAAAGGAAAATGTTACTCGGCGCAAATGACAAGCATATTGATTAGCTGCGTGCTCCCTTTTTAGCTTTATATATATAAATCTATATATATATATATATATATATATATATGTATAAGTAAGACTCTTAACATAGATGACTATAGATGATAACATGCTTTTAGCACTCAAAAAACACTTGACAAATTTCGTATGTAATGTCTGTTTTAACTTGGCTCAAATTGTTATGCTGGTTGCAACTCAGTTCAGAATTGGTCATGCAGGCGCACAGAGCCAGCAGATGTTGTAACAGCTGACAAACAAATATTACATATAAAGCTGTAACTTTAAAAGGAATATAATACATCTACATCTTCTATATAGTACTATATTCAAGTTAGATATCAGTTCTAACCCCAACTTTACTTATAGAGCATGCCAAATTGTGTTCCCTTTCTCTCTGGCTTAGCACACCTGCAGCGCATTGAGTGACATATCCTGTACACACACAAAAGGTCAGTGCTATGCACACTTTCACACATAATAAATCCATCAAATATATATATCACAAATATATATAACATAATACATCATTCAAATATGATATAAACCCATTATTTTGTTACCCTTTTTGGTGGTTTGGTTTCAATTTCCATATAATTTCGATTTTTATCAGGCCAAAGCAATTATCATGTAATTTTCATCCACATTGAAAAACTATGAAATGGAAAACTCCAAAAAAAAAATACAAAATAAAATTTCATATCATTATAGATAATTTCTTCATTAGAAACTGGACACAGAACCCAAAACCCAAATAGAGTTTTCAAAACGAAAAAAAAACCTGTCAAAATTTGTGACAAGCTGTTATCATACTACATGCATCTGTATATGACAGTTTTTCCACTGAAATGTGGTATGTGTGTGTGTGTATGAGAGTGTGTGTGAGTGTGTGTTAGTTAAGTGTAAAGTGCATTTCGATGAGTTTTAATTGCAAAGTTAAAAACAACACGCAGCTTAGCAGCAACTTTACAGTCAATGCGATTAGGCAGCAGCGACGATTGCGACGACAGTGACGGTAGCAGCAAAAGGATTTTCATATTTTTGTGGCTTTGGCAGCTTATAAAAACTGAAAAATTTTCACTAAAACTTTATGCAAACAAGCTGACAAATTACCATGCAAAAGAAAGAGAGGCAAATACATTTAAAAGAGAGAGCGAAATATATTTAAATGCGGCTTTATTTGGCAGCAACAATAAAGAGAGAACAAAAGTGAAAGACAGAAGACCTGTTCTAATCTGATGCAGGACGGTTGCACTTGAAAGGATTTACTACAGTAC
The DNA here is from genome assembly GCA_037044455.1 of Zygothrica quintamaculata. Lineage (NCBI taxonomy): Eukaryota > Metazoa > Arthropoda > Insecta > Diptera > Drosophilidae > Zygothrica > Zygothrica quintamaculata. Next base: position 259,875 of record JBAMBS010000186.1, on the reverse strand, counting down.
AGTGAATACCAGTGACTGACAGACAAAAGCCCATTAAAGGATAAAGTAAAATACAGACAGGATTGCAGGCAGGCAGGACGAAAGGCAGAACGACAGGCAGCTGACCAAATCCTTATACTCATTCGCAACGCGGTTTTATTATGTCTCTGTGAGCCAAGTTATAAGTAGTTATAGAGAGTGAGATAAAGAGAGATATATAGAGAGAGAGATTGTAATGCCATTAAAGGTTTAGCGTGACAGACAAATTTTTAGTGCGTGGGCAGCGATTATCGATCAAAGCCGCAGAATGCGTTTAAAACCAGGTAACAATACACCAACAACACCAACAACAATCTGCTTGATAAAGCCATAAGCTGTTTGTTCTAGTCCCGTGCTCATCATCGACAGCAGCAACAGCAGTAGAACTGAGCGACAGGTACACTACAAGAAAATTTCCCTTTTCGCTCGATAGAAGAAAACCTGTCAGAATTTTCTTAATATTTTGACAAGTGCGTGTTATTATTTTGTTACAGTTTTTACCTGTTTTACTATATATATATAAATCTATATCTATCTATATCTTTTATAGACTTTTCACAAGTTTTTCTATAGCATTTTCATTATATAATATAATTAGCTTATGTAAACCTTCCCAACTTATACTTATGTTACATTCTGCTCGACCTCAATTAGCAGCTGTACCTTTTGGGTTGAGGTAGAACCTTTTTCATGCCACTTTTTCTACCCCATTCGCCATGCACTCTAATTATAACTATTATTCCATATATAAATTGTCTATTTAATTTGTTAATTATTTATATTTAGTTTTAGTTTTTCTACGGTTTTCTTTTGTTAACTGTAACTAATGTCAAACAGTTTTCATGCATTGCGTGGGCTTCTCCCTCCCACTCTCTCTCTCTCTCGCTCTGTCTAACTCTGTACTTATTATAGTATCTATTGTTTATTTAATTGTACTTATTAAATGTTTGTTGTTAGTTTTCTTTTGTAGTGCAACATTTAGCGGCAGACAATCAAAACTTAAATTGAGAAATTCAACAAAAATAAATTGTTCTAATATATTTCTAACAGCTCTGTGGCATTGTTACACAATTGTACAGTAAACACTGCATATAAAGCACTTGAAATTAATTAAGTTATCAAAACTTATCTTAAAACTGAAGTCGGCCTTAGCTGCTCTATATAGAGGGAGGGAGAGAGAAAGATCTATATCTGTTACACGTAATCGGGTGCGATTTAAAAAATTAAGTTTAGTCACATACTAAAGGCACTCTAAGGTATAATTACGGCGAAACAGTGCACGTGATTAAAGCCCAACAACAGCAACAACAACAACAACAACAGCAACAACAACAACCAAACATAACCACAAGCAGCGTGAGATGAGAAGTAGAGGCAGGGGGGCACTCAGTAAAATAATCTCAGTAAAATTCCCAGGAAAGCACAAAATTCTCGCACACAAAATAAAAAAAGTGTAAGATAAAGTCATAAATAAAATTGGTAAGTGTGACCGAAGTGCTGTTAGCCAGGCTAACAAAATAGGCTACACACAGCCGAAAGAGATTTGAACCAATTCATTCACATAGTTGCAGCACGCATCCTTTTCTGGGCTCTGAAATGGTCTTTGAAATGGCTTAAAATGTGCTTGGGTTCAGTTTTTTTTTTAAGGGAAAAAACAACAACAACAACTAGAAGAAGAAGATGAAGTAGAAGCAGGAGAACAGGAAACATTTGATTATTTTTTAGGGCTCTTTGGGGCGGCCGCACGCTCGCAATTACAGGAAATAATTCTCAAAATTTCAGGGTTAAAGTAATATATATATATATATAGTATAAATCGTATATATATATATATATATATATATAGGAAAATTGTGCGCTGACCGATAAGACGCTAGAGATAACACAGAGAGTAAAGTGAAAAGATATGGAGACACACACAGACACACACAGGCACACACAGAGAGACAACTAGATAGATGTGATGCGTTTGGGATAACGTTGGGTGTTTTTGTGTGTGTGTGTTTGGTGACCATGTTTTGGGTCACGTATGATAATAATGATGATGCTGCTGCTGCTGTTGCTCATAATGAAGTTGCGTATGGTACGGTAGTGACTTAGTACACGAACAACACGGGAAGGACGTCCAAGCGTGAATGTCACGTAGCGAGAGTTGTGCAATGTGTCCAGTGTAAATAAATGTCGATAAATAAAAGGAGAGTGAAAAAAAACTAACTACGAGAGGACTATATGGACAGCTAGAGATAATATTAGTGAAAGAGAGAGAGAGAGAGAGAGAGAGAGAGAGAGGGATAGAGAGAGAGAGAGCGAGAGAGAGAGTTGAAGTTACATTCACACGGCCAAAATATATATCAACGATAATTTATGTGCGTGCTGACATGCGGGACCCGGTTACACCTCCCCCCTTCTCTCTATCTCTCACACTCTTACACACTGTCTCACTTCAGTAACTACTCAGAATACAATTCTCCATATTTTAAGTATGTTTTGTTGTTGTTGTTGCTGCTGTTACCTGACAAAGATACAGCCAAAACATGGCAGTAGCTTGTACGCTTTGTTAACAATTTAATGGCATAAACATTATGATTTCTGTTATTTCAATAAGAGGAACAGAGACATATGACAGCAGCAACATGCCAGAAGACCCATTTCACCCTATCAACTTTTACACTGCGCGAAAATCAGCCTAGACTTTGGCTATAAACATCTTCCATATACTACTCTACAGTTTCTCCTAGTGTTTGCTCCGGCAGCTCTTATCAGACCTTAAACTTGTCTCTTGGAACTAAGCGTGAGCGATGCGCACTCCAAGATAAAGTACATTTGATGATGAACCACAGCAGCAGCAGCAGCAGCAGCAGCCACCACAGGAGCACCACTCAATGTTTGTTGGGGCAAGCGTTGAAATATTTATACGTCTCTGTATGTGTGTCTGTGTGTGTTTGGACGCTCAGCGCAAAATTATTATGCGTAACACGTTTGGTTTGTTGGCTTTTTGGGCAACTGCGAAGTCGACGTCGACTGCGACTGTAACGACGACGACGACGACGACGACGACGACGACAGCAACAAGGCCCACAGCAGGCGGTCAAAAATGTTAACAAGCGCAATTTGAACGCCTTACAGACCACAAAAAATAAAAAAAAAAACAGCTTTAGGATCAGGGACAGGCTGAACACTCAATGGTAGACAGGGGTATAAGGGGGGCAGTGCTGTGCAGGGGGGTTGTTGTGTCGATACATAAGAGCCCAGAGATACCGGTCCATTGCACTCGTTGGTTCAATTTTTTTTTCTTTTACTTCTTTTTTTTGTGCTGTGTGCAATTGATTTTTGATGGCTGATAAATATAGTTATGAATACGTTAACTGGCCAATGGGGCCACTATGGCCATATCTGGTTGGTAAGTAAGTTCACTAGAAATCCCCTTCCGCCTCCCCCTCCCTCCACACACACTCATAATTATGCCAGACTCAATAACAATGGGCCAAGTTAATATTTATCTGATGAGTTTTTAATTAACTTTTCATTCGATTTATTTGTGGCACCGTTATATATATAGATGTATAGTGAAACTTTACTTGCCACACTTAAGTTATCGATAACTTAATATTTATCATTTACTTAAGTAAATCTATCAATTTTGACCATAATCAATAGCTAATAAGCTGCAGCGGGATATTCAATTAGAACTTAAACTTAATTTGTTACTTGGCTCTTAAGTTCGTTGATTTATGTACAAAACGTTAATGATTTCTATATAGTAATAATTAGTTATTTACTGTTGCTTAAAATCTAACTGTAACTGCAGCATGTGGCATGTGGCATGTTGCATTGCAAACTGTTTCGCTGGTGTCAATCAAGCGCGCCCCAAATTAGCCACAAAAAAAAAGCGGAAATACGCCTCGCTGCAGCTTGCAGCAACAACAACAAAATTAGCAAACACCATTAGCAGCAAAATTAACAGAAACTGCAGCAACAACAACAACTGCAACAGCAACTGCAACAGCAACAACAACTGCAACAACAGCAACATTGAAGCGCAATTGCAATTGGCAACGTCAAATGCAATTCGCAGCTGTCAACGGTACCAAGAATCGGACATCTAATGGCAAATGACTTTGGCCCGTCTGTCAGGAGGTGTTAATTTGGCCAGAGACCGAATGGCCAACACCGTATGAGAGAGACGAATGAGTCAATGAGCCAAAGTTGTCAACGTCAGAGCCAAAAACATTACACAAAAAAAAAATGAAAATAAATGTAAAAAAAATTAAGAGATCTTTAAGATTGACAGCAAGATTAAAACAGGTTTGACTTAACGAAGTTCTACTGTACATATATAAATATATTTATATATATGTGATTGATCATAATGTATAGTTGCAGTTGATTGGATTGCAGTTGCTGTTGTTGCTGTTCTTGTGGCAGTTTTTGTAGATTAAGACATAACAAGGTCTGGGCCCAATTGGATTTTGCCTTTCACAATGATGGCCAATTTAATTACCACTTTAGAGTGTCTTCACAATTCCCTGGTGCTTATTAGCCACAAAGCTAGAAAAACACACACACACACACATATATATATACATATAAGATGCCGCAGCAGCAGCAATGCGATTCCAATTCCAATTCCACAAACCAATTCCACATCCAATTCCAATTCGAATTTCAATTCTAAATTCGTATACGATTCCTTTGTGCTGGTTTATGCCGACGTCGGAGGACGGAGTTTGGTTGCCGTTTTGTGTCTAGGGCCAGCAATAAAAGTGTCAAAAGTAACACTGTGTTATATAAGACATCAACATTGAGACTTTCAATACGTACAAGCCTAAATCCCTCAACTATTACATACAATAAAAATGAGAAACGGAGAAACAAGAGAGAAAAACGAGCAGGCGATCGCTAGCAGTTCCTGCGGGATTAAACTGGAACAACCATAAAACCACAGACAATTCATACAAAGAGCAACAAACAGCGAGAAATAGAGAAAGATATACATAGAGAGAGAGAAAGATACATAAAGAGGGAGACAGACTGAGAGAGGGGCAGCAACTCAAAGAACTCAACTAACAAAAGGGTTGAGTTTGCTTGTATAAATAAATAAAATTTCATCAATGCGTCGAACTGCGTCAATAACTTAAAGGATTAGGCCAGAAACGAGCATCAAAAATAAAAAAATAAAAAAACCTTAACTCAATTCAACTCAAGCTGCAACTCCTACTCAGAGTTCAGGCTTAAATCATAAAACGTCTTTGAAAGAAACTCTGACTTTTATACAAAGCAAATCACACAATTTAATGGCTCTTCTTATATGGCTTATATCTTATATATATATCATATATATAAATCTGATTTTTTCACTCTTTTGCATTTCCGTTTTTGTTGTGTGTTTCTTAATTCCCAACATTTGAAAGCCATTAAATATTTGTGCTCTCTTTGGCCTTAACTGCAGCTGTCATAATTTAAATTCATTAAAACTGATTCCAAACCAAATGTCAAACTTCTCTTCTTCCCTTCTTCTCCAGCCAGCACTGCAGCATAATTGATTCCATGAACTATAAACTATTAAAATGCTACTCCAGTAGTGGAGCAATGGACCACAGTGTTGGATTAAGCCTTTCACAGTTCACACTAAGCAAAAGTTCGGGGAAATCCCCAGCAATTGTGATAAGCTCACTGATAAGATGATATCATATGGAGCATGGATTATGGAGTATGGAGTGAGGGAAGATGGAATCCGGAGTATGTTGCATGGATAGAATTTGGCCTGATTACAGCAGCAGGTAATATCAGACATATGTGCTACATGGCTGTGGCATGAATGAAGCAATTTGTTTTAACTCAAATACTACGTGCTGTGCTGATAAGCTGGTCAAAAAAAAAAAAAATGATGTTGCATGGGGCAACAACATCGCAACGCACGTCGCTTGACCGACAAAACGCAACGAAAATTAGTGGCCAATTGGTTTTAATGTAATATAAACCCAAAAACACAGACTGAATGAAAGAGGAAGTGAGGAAAGTGTGGGGAGGGTAGGGGCAAAAAAAAATAAAAATAAAATTAGATTTATTAGGCTTATGCTACAGATCTTTGGTGTGTGATTAAAGCGGCAGCAGAAACGTGTGTTGCATAGAAAAACTGCTCAACTCATATACTAATAATATATATACATATATATAAATGTGTGTGAGAGTACATGAAATGGGATTTTCTTTTAATGTTGCATTTACCACTTGTTAATCTTGTAAGTGAATATGCCATCAATTTGCTGCTGCTTCTGCAAAACTTTTACGCATATAATAAAGAAAATCAAATGAACATAAATTCCATTTGGCCAATAATAATATACAGAAGGTCAAAACGGAAAAACACTAAAGCCAAATGCTTAGAAAATAATTTTCTTTTTAATTTGTGTGTGTTCGTTTAACGGTAAGTTAATAAATATATGCGAAAGTTATAGCAAAACAAAGCCAAAGTAAGCTAATGTTTAATGCAGCGGAAATAAGTAGTACTTCTTTGTGCAAAAAAAAAACTTTTTATTTCATGTATAACTAAAATTAGTTTTAATAATTTTTTAACATGCACAATTAGTTGTATTTTGTTTAAAAAATAGTTAAAAAATGTTAATATTGCTTTTAAGCAGCATTTTATTTACTTTAAAGTGCGTTGCGCTCTATTGCATGCAGCCACTTTATGTGTTAGCTGCACTGGCGCAGAGCATTCACACACTTTGTGACATACATATATACACAATAACATATACATATGCAAATGCAAATCTGTAGAAAATATATGAAAATCTATGAAAATATGCAGAAAATGTAAAAAATGTCAAATTTAATTCAACAAAAGTTACGCTGTTCCAGGCAGCTCTAAAAAATTTAACTACAAAATTTGTATGAAAAGTTTGCTGAGTTTTTGGTAGATATTTTCTTTTGGTATATATTTGCTATATATTTCAGTTTACTATAATTTATGATTTTTGCTAAACAGACTATATATATTCTCATGTAACTTGTAAGTTTTATTTTCAACTCTTTTATAACCCTTGTAATTATTATCAACTCTAGTCGCAGAGTATGCAAAATGCAAAAAAAAAATTGTTGCTCGTGTGTCAGTCAGAGAGCTGGAACTGAACTTAATTTACAATCGTTCATTTGGAGCAAACACCTGCAAGTTGCCTTCAACCTGTCTCTGTGTAAGCATATGAGTGTGTGTTGATATGTATGTGTGAGTGTGTGTGTAAATTTGCACCACACATATTGAAATGCAGCAGCGTGTATGATTTTTGATTTATGATCTGTCACAAAAATACCAGTCGTACACCCTAGCACAACAACAACTATAGCTATAGCTACTACTATGCATAGGTGCGGCAAACTACACACATACTACTACATACATACATATATATTAAATAAGAATAATAATAATAATAAAAAAAATTGTAAGAAAAATATGAGCAAAAAAAAAATGCGTGCCATGCAAAAATGCTGCAAGTATGCTGAAAGCCACAGAGGATGGCAGTAAAAGATATTTACGATGCTGTTCATAGTGCTGCGGTCGGTTTTGTGGCAAAAAAGAAAAAAATTGAAAAATCAAAAAAAAAAAAAAAAAATTATGCATAAAAACTTTCTATAGAACTCAAAAGTTCTGCTTCTTCCTTTATATATATATTTTTGGTTTTTTTTTTTGAGCTACAGTTGAGTCTTTGAGGCCAGTTGCCTTGTGAGTTGTGCCTGTTGCTATCTTAACACGATCAAAGCCAACCACAACAACAGAAGCAATCAATTTTCGTTGTTGTGATAGCCGCGGGTAGTCAGACAGCACACCGGATCCACAACAACAACAACAACAACAACAAGCAGCACCCCAAAGCCACTAGCTAAAGCCAAGGCTCAAAGCCAAGGCGCATCCAAGTCATCATCCAGAACCAAAGCTGCAGGCGATGCGGCTGCTTAATAAATATGATAATGCGCTGGAGACGAGACATGGCCAGTACCCAAACAGGCTGCTCTACTAATTAATGTAACAACTACATGGGTAGTCGTAACTGAGCCACATTCACATTCACACACACACACACACATTCACACTCATATTTACATTCACCGACGCCGAGCAAACGATCGAGACTAGTACTAGTACTACTAGTACTGGGAATACCATGTACCATGTCCATATTCCAGGCATGTCCTCTTTCTCATCTTCACATGCCTATGCACACACACATACACGCATACACACACATACGTATACATATATATATATATGCTGTTTTGGTATTTCTGTCTCTGCCTTAACCCTAATAATAATAAATAGTGTCAGGATTAATTGAATCGTTCGCACTTTGCAGCGTATGTGTGTGTGTGTGTGTGTGACACATGCTGCGACAAATGATATATTGTCGTTTTTAAACTTTGCAATTTATTATAAATTCATTTATGCCAAAGTAATGCCCCTGCCCCATGCCACACATCCTTCAGCTATGCCTAAACTAAAACTACATTTCTCAGTGGCATCTATCGCTTGAGTTGGCAGCAACATTTTATAGTTCATTAATGTGGCAAGTGTGGCATGATTTACGCTCTTACTACTGCATACAACCATAGATATATATATATATAAACAACTTGCAACGGTTTGTGGCACACAAAAATGCAAAAAAAAAAGGAGAATCTTTCAGCAGAAAATGAATAAAATTCAAAGTGAGTTCTTAACAGCAACTAAACATAAAATGAGCATCATTTTGGGGTACCAAAAAAAAAAAATAAAAAAAAAATAATACAATAAAAAAAATAAATATAAAGAAAAAAAAACAGCTTAAAGATTTATGCCAAAAAGTCAAATGAAACTGGTCAAAAAGAAAGGCCGAAGCCAAGCCAAGAGTGGGTTGCTATAATATTTAAGTAAGTACAGAAGGGACAATAACTCATATGTCACGGTGTACCGTTAAGCTTGAAATGCGCTTAACACACACAAACAACAACAACAAGCAAATGAGTGCAGCATCAGAGAGCGAGAAAGAGCTACTAAGTATGCGTAAGAAAGAGTGGGATAAAGGAAGTCTAAAGACAAGTAGTATTTAAAAACAAAGTCCAGTTGCAACACACACAGAGACGGAGAGTGTTGCCTGTTAACATGCAACCAAACGAGGCACTCAACGTGTCGCCAAAGCTCAGCTGATTGCTGCAACGAATTTTTGAGTGAAATTGAAGTGCAGCAAAAAAAGGAAGAAGAAGAAGAAAAGAAACAAATCCCCTGAACCAATGCGTAACATGCGACCATCAACTGGCTCAACTGTCGACTACACTGCATCCTTTATGACTACTCCACTGTAACCATTGACTACTCCACTGTAACCACTGACTACTCCACTGTATGAACTGCATACAGTGACTACATCCATTGACTCCAACTCCAAATGAGTCAGTCTGAGCTGCTGAGTGGCGAAGCATATGTGAAAATAATCGCAAGCTTGCGCATAAATAATGGACTTAAGTGTCAGAGTAGCATATCATTAATTTGTTTTCATACTCTCTCTCTCTCTCTCTCGCTCTCCCAAAATTTAAACTTAAACACCCCTCTTTTGCCTCCCTACATATATTTATATATATATTTATTTTTAAAACTGAACAATGGGCTGGCATTGAGGCATGTTGCAGCTATAGAATATTTCAAACAAATTCGCTCGCTGAGTGCTTAAGTGCTTCAAAAAAAAAAAAACAAAACCAAAAAGCAAAAGTGAAACAAATCTGTGACATGTGTTTCAATTCTCTGTGCTCTGTTCTCTACCCGACTCCCAATGTGGCATACTACATACAGTAGTACCGCCAGGCAGCAGCATCCACCAGCCATAGCCAAACGGAAACAGCTCCAAAGAAAAATGTGCTGCATGCCGCTCGCTATTTGCCCTCTGTCACCTTACACAACATTGTTGCATGTTAATTCACTTTTTTTTTGGGAACAACTTTGGCAATGTGTACGCTGTTAAGCGGCTTTCAAAAAGCAGCAAAAAAAACCAAAAACCCAAAACCAAAAATTGCTTAAGAAATTTTGTTGAAAACAAAACCCAAAAAAAAATGAAATTTCCTTTTTGATTTTGCAGCTTTGGGTGTAATTTATGTGAGCTAAAGATGCAACTGCAACTTGTTGCTGCTTCATGTATATATATATAGAAACTATACTAAGCCATGTTAAAACTTAACTGCAACATTTGAATTAAAAGCCTAAATCAAACCTTTAACCAATATGTATATAACTTGGCTCAAACCTTAATACAAAATAGCTCAAAGAGCCTGAGCTGGGCTTAAGTCAACTAACCAAAAGGTAAAGAAATGTTTGGGAAATACCTTAAAAAAAGGATAACAAAAAAAGAAGAGCAGAGAAAACTGCTGTAATAACAAACAAAATTCCAACATACAACAACAATACACACACAAACACACACACATAGAGCGCACACAAAGTCCTGGCTAAAAACACAATTGACTGAGGCAAGGGCTTAATGCCACAAATTGAGCAATTCTTGGCATATGTATAACTATACCTCCCCCCTCCCCCAACACTTCTCAGCTGTTGTCTACTAATGCAGCTATTTGGAAACTAATGAGTGCCATAGCATAAAACGGACTGCAGCATATAGAAAAGAGACAAAAAAAAATCAAGAAAACAAACAAATTTCAGGCGGTAGTTAGAAATCCGCTTAAAGCGATGAATAGATGGAGAGTTGGAGAGGGCGGGGGATGAGGCTATGGCCAGCAACAGCAGCTGAGTGCAAATGAATGCGCATTTGAAATTAAGCCCTAATCCTTTTACAATTGATGCTGTGCAGTCAGGCAGTTACCTGTACGTGTATGCAGCTCCATGCTTATTGTTGTCCTTGCAAGGACACACTGCAATAGACAAACCAACAAGCAACAAACAACAACAAACCTCTCCTCTCCTCTCCTTCTTTATTTTTTGTATAAACCAAAGCAATATGTTTGTGTTTTGCCAGGGCTTAGCACGAGGTGTGAGTACATATGGTTTTTCCTTTTTCTCTTAGCCTTTTCACAAAGCAAAGAAAAAAAGAACAACAAGAAAAACAGTAGAGAAAAACCATATGAGCCGACAACAATTACCTACCGCACAGCTAAACAGAGGCACTAAAAATAATAAAGTAACTCGGATTGAAGCACTCTCTACTTATTATTGTTATATATATATTTTAAGCCATTAATTATGTTTATGTTTATTTTCTTGTTAGTTAAGCAGTTGCTGCTGAGTGGCAACTGCTTTTGTTGCAGCCTTCTACTGTATTTTTTTTAGGCCTAAGCTCAAAACATAACAAGGCACATAGTAGGAAAAAAAATATAAATAATATAAGACATAAAGAGGATTTATTTTTTAGTATTTAAAATATACTAATGAAGCACTAAAAGGTATATTTAATATAATATTAAATACCTGATATGATAATTTTTTATTTTAAATTTTTCCATAACAATTATGAAGCTCATATGAAATTTCGATTTAAACTTTTGGCACTGCTGTTTGGGATCTACTTGAGGGACTTCTTCTAGTTTAGTAGTTTCCTGCTTTACTTAGCAATTTTATCATTATAGAAAACTAAATATTTTATTGATTTATAGCAGAAATTAAATTAAACAATAAGGCCTAGGGAAAGTCTGTGAGCTCAAATCAAATCATTGATATAAAACGAAGCTCAAAAGTAAGACCACTCAAAATGCTACTAAAAACACAACTCAAAAGAGTTAACCTTTCCCTATATAGTCTTTAAAGTATTCGTATTTATATCCTATATGAACTATATATACTATGAAGACTTTCTTTTATATAAAACATCAAAAGATATCCATCTCATTACAAGTAAAAGCTTAGAACTAAGCAGGCGACAGGCTTTCCAGTGCAGAAAAATCCATTTGAAAGGCAACAAAATGTAAAATTTTTGAGTTAATTTAATAAATATTAAAAAAAATTATAAAAATATAAGAATTACCTAAGTCTAATATATAAATTGTTAATATTCAAATAATAATAAGTCTCTATATAGAAACTGATATATAGAAAAGTTAAAGCCTGGCCTAAACTAGAGCCTTTGACTGACTTTGCTTCAATATTTGCAAGCTGTCATTAAATCTTGACAGCAGTAGCCATTGCATCACTTTTGATACTATTATGGTTTTAATATATTTATATACTATTTATTTTCATAAATTTCCCATCATTTATTATATAATTAAAGCAAAATATTCATAGTTTTTTATGGTAATATCAAACGATTTCCCTTAGGTTTATTTAAAGTTATAAATGGGTCTGGCACCTAGCTGTCTGCTTTGCTCTGACAACTCTGACAACAACTTTGAACTGCTCCTACCATAATCCCGTGTCAACTGTAATTACATACATTTATTTATGTATATATGTATATATGTATATAAATATGTATATAGTACAACTACTGATACACCTCGTTAGTATCCAAGTGAGCAAATGACGCATTGTCTGGCGGCATGACACAGCTGCAGGCTACTGCTTGCATGGAGGGGGGATTGCAACTATTAAGGAGGCATTTGAAAATCCAAAAGCGTTGCGAAATGTTAAATTTGTATTTCCTACACAACAACAAATATAGAAAAAAAAGTTAACACATTGTAAAATGACATAGAGTGCGCACAAAATCAAATAAGAAATTCGTTACAGACACACACAAAGAGCATGCAACGAGTCGCAGCAGCTAGTTGCAATAGCGCGACGCACTTAATTTCAAACAGGATTTACGAGGTTGACACACATTTAACGTGCCACTGCATTCAGTTGTTATGCCACAGGCTACACACACACACATATATATATATATATCTGTCTACTCTATGTGTGTTTTCCTTTCATAAAGTCCTATGCCTGCTGCAGTCTGTTGCGCCTGCGCAGTAGAGAAAAAGAGAGTGAGACGAGAGTAAATCGCTTGTGACGAAATGAAATTTTTAACGCTCGATTGCCAAACGACTTAAGCGACCCAAAAGAGATGCAAAAAGTGCTAATGAAATGTCCTTTTTAGCCTGTCTGGCATTATATTATGCTCTTTGCTCTTTGAGCAATTGTAGTAGAAGTTGAAGTAAAATCTAAATCCAAAATTGAAAATCTGTAGACGGTCGCTAGGCAGCTGTCTGGGGCACTTTGTGTGGCATGGCAAATGTGTGGCAAGAAATGGAAAAAAGGAGAGAAAATTGCTCGCTCGATTGCATTATGTGAAGAGAAAATGCAATAGGATAAGAAACAGGAGAGTTGAATATGAAGAAATGTCTGTAATTTGTTGCATGCAATGCGTTGCAATTTACTGGCCCACCTCAAGTGGTATTCTGGCATTAATATTCAATTTTCTGAGTGTACTTAGTGCAGCTTAGATGCATGATGTACTACTGCTGCTGTTGCTATTGAGGCTGATGCTGTTGTTGTTGCAATGAGTTTGAGTACATCTGCCTCAATTAGTTGCAATTGTTTCAATTCGCTACGGGCTCAAGTACCAAACATAGCTGCCAATCTGCCCACCTCCCCCTTCCATCATTTACCACTGGTTATTAGCACAATTATTTGAGCACTCAAACAACAGCAACATGCAACAACAATTGCAACACAACATGCTAAATTAATTTACATAAATGATGCAATCGATATACATTCAACATTGCCAATGGGAATTATGCTGCAATATTGTACATCAATTAATTCATAATGTACAATTTGATGTAGCAACAAGCTTTTGACAGCAAGTCAAAGTTGAAGTTGAAGTTGCAGTTTTAAGTTTGAAGAGAAAAGAATACACATTTAGTGTGTATTTAGGACCTTTGCAGCATGTGGCAGCTGCAATGCAGCGTTCCGTTTTTTTTCTTAAGATTTTTGCAGTAGCAACAGCAGCAGCAGCAGCAGCTGGAGAATATCCTGGAATTGTGCTTTTGTTCAGGAAGCAACTGCAACTGAGTGCCAACAAACCGCAAACTGCGTAAACAACAATAATTGATAAAAACAAAAGCACACAGCAGCAGCAGCAACGGCAGCAACAGCAGCAGCAGCAGCAACACAGCACGAGCCTGTCACAGGACAAGACACATGCCACTGCAACATGCTAGATACTTGGTCCCTATGGGACGCAGCTTGATATTTGTTTAGACCAAAATATTTGCAACGTATGAGTGCTGCAGATTGACATTGTGCACAGAATGAAAAACATTTCCATGAATACATTGAACTATACAAAGGATATAACTGGATATAACTGCAACTGCAACTGCAACTGCAGCATAAACTACCGAAACAGCAGCCAAAGCAGCAGCCTTGAAATTAGATTTTATGACTGCACATTAAATGTGCAGCAAGAGTCCAAGTTGATTGCACAGATTTGTTGCAGTAGCGTACCAAATCGGCGTACCAGCAGCAACCAGTTGACATTTCTAAGCTACTAAACTGGAGGCAATTTTAAAATGGATTCGGACAATGTCCATAATGCTGCATGCGGCATGCTACAGACTGCAGCAACCCGCAGTTGTGCCTTGCGCATGCGTAGCTAATTGTATTACGTGTGTCCAGTTTGTGGACTACAGCTACAGCCCAACAGCTATGTTGCACGCGTACACCGAAATGCAACATCTTTAGTCACAGCAAATTATGAGCAAGCAACAACGGGTAGGGGAATGGGAATGGAAAATGAAATCAAAAATCTGTAAAGATGACTTTAGGGATCACCTTGAGCTGCATTTAATACACCCACCTGGTAGCCCATTATCCTTTGCCATACAATGAGCGTGGCTAATTTGGCTGCCAGCTAGACAAATGTCGCGTGTGGCAGAGCAACTTCCCCAAAACGCTAAAAAGCGTGGCGAAAGGCAGTAGAAGGAAGTGGACTAAGTGTGACAAAGAGAGATGGAAAGAAAATGAAGTAGAAGTAAGTATAATTTCTCAGCTTGTTAATCAACTGCTGCTCGGATTAAGCAGCTACTTTTAGCCTTTAAGTTAGATATATGCCATTTCTCGCTGCTCTCTCAGTCCTCTGCAATCCTTGGCAGCATATGGGCTAATCATTAAATTATGCTTTAGGCCTATTCGCAAACAAAATCTGTGCACAATGTTAGCATTTTTTTATTAATTACAAGAAATTACAGCAAAAAAAGGGACTAATTACATGCAGCAATTGTGTGTGTGTGTGTAAGTGAAGATAAAGCAGAACTGCGTCAGCTGTTTCACAATTTAAGCCTTTTGCCTGTAGCTGCCGCCACATTGCCACATTGACGCGTTCACACCTTGCCACACAGTACGGTGCGAGCGAGTCTTGTTGCGGTACACAGCAGCCAGCCATGTTGCAAGGACAAAGCACCCAAAGCGGCACTTACAAACAAGTTTCTTAATACATATATATATATAAATATATATGGTTATATCTTTTAATATAAAAATTGCGGCTATTTAGGCGGTGCACGCCCCAAAACAAAATAAAAGTTGCAACAATCTTGCATCAGGCAGCTGTAAAGGGAAAAGTAGCGTAAAAAGGGCAGAGATTAAGGCCATGCGAAGGAAGACTCCTCTACCACCTGCACTCACTCTCTCTCTCTCGCTCTTACTGCTGGCAATATTATCATTCATAATTTTACACGCTTATAATTTTATTGCCGTGAAATTGCCAATAATTACGAGCAAACGAGCAAAAAAAAAGCGTCTAAAGGGAGACAAAAAAAGAGTTAAGAAGTGTTTTGATTTTTGGTCAAAAGAGCGGCTTGCTTTTTAAGAAATGTTATCTTAACTTAAAATTTTGTACATTGTAATGTGTATATACTGTACTCAATGCTTTAAGCTGTCAAAATTTAATTTCAACTTTAATTTTGCAAGTTTTGTCACTGTTATGCAAGAGGGATGGGAGGAGCTTTTGACTGCCTTTGGGTAGAGGGGGGTTGTACTGGCTTTGGCTTTTACTTTCGTATTGCATTTTGGTACAAATTGGCTTAAGCCGCAACCCACCACCTCCCTCCCCGCCAAACAATGAACGTTTTTCAACGGAAATATGGCATAAAAGTTTTTCATTGCAGCATTTTGAGCGCTTTTGTCGCAACTTTTGCCTTATGCCAAACCAGCGTACCCCTTCCCACATCCCCTCCTCTCTACGTAACTCGTCTGTCTGTGTGTGTGTGTGTGTGTGTGCGTAATTGCATTGCATGTTGCACTGCATTAAACAATTCATAATTCTATTTTAGATTTCCTTTGTCATTGGCTTACAGCAGTTATTTGTTGGATTTTCCACTAAAAGTTTGCCATAACTTTGTTGTGGAGTATGATAAATTTATGTAAAGGTAGGTAAAGCAGCTGTTTTTTAATTTATATTTAAAGTTTAGTTAGTATAGCTTAACCTTTGACCTTTTGCCGCCTTAATTTCAACCGTATAATAATTTATTATTTTTCTTTATTTACTGACCGCCACTTCAATCACAACGTGGGAAACCAAAGCCAATTCAATAGCGGCAATTGTTCTGGTTGTCAAAATATTGAAAGAATGTTATTACAGAAAATTCGCAAACTCATTGCGGCACTCATAAGAGAAATAAAACGGAAAGAAGAAGAAATATAAAGAGCAAAGATGAAACAGAAATTCCGATAGAGAACACAGAACTTCCCACCTTTATTAACTAATTTGCTAAGGTTGAATGGCAGACGAACAAAGAGTTGGCCACAAGGCACCACAGTTAATGTCTTCTAATTGCTACAAGTGACAACCCCACACACAGGCACACACACACGCAGCCACACACAGTGAGGGAGTAGTTGGTGCCACATTATTACTATGGGTAGGTCGGTAGCGGTATTTTGCTCTAAAGAAATGAAAGAAAATTAAAGGCAAAGAAGAAGGTGCGGGCCAAGGCGGTGGCTTTCATATGTCACCTTAATACGATTTTTAAAAGTTCGAATAGAAAAATTGTCAACGTCATCGTTTTGGTTTTGCGTGTGGTACATGCAACAATGGGACTTGCCTCTATTACACTATCCCTCTCTGACTCTCTCTCTCTCTCTCTCTCTCTCTCTTTGCACAATTAAGCTACCGATTGGTTTTCCACTGGACAATGAAGCGGCATCTTGGGAAAAAGAAAAACACATAGAGTAGAAAAAAAAATGTCGCACACGTCGTCGTCGTCATTTCCATTGTTATAGAGATTCTCAGGGCATTATTATTCTCTCATTGTCACCTGAGGGTTGCCTTTCTCTAAATGTTCTCGTTGTCGTTGTCCTTTTTACACTTTACATAGCTTTATTGCATACCAAAGGCGGCACAGTGTCCTTCTTTTTTCCTTCTTTCTTTCCTTTTTTTTTTGGCAAGAGTCAGTTACGCTTTGTCTACTTGGATGGATCCTTCAATCTTCCATAGACTATAGTCGATAGTCGGTGGCTTCTCATCTTCTCTTATGCTTTTGTTTTGCCGGTCAATTTGCTTTGATTTGAAACTCATTTGGCTGCACTTGCGCATCCCTTAAAGTGTTTTGCCAGCAACAATTTAGGATCCGTTAAGGTTGGTACTAAAATTCCATTCTATATACTACTACTACTACTACAATCTCTGCCAGCAACGATTGTTTGCGCTCAATTGCCAAAAATTGTTTGAAGCGCCCCGCAAATTATGTATGTGCATGTGTGTGTGTGTGTGTGCAAGTGTGTGTGGTCCTTGCTAACAGTACAGGAACCATAGAATCAAAGCAGCAAAGACTTTGCATACACTTAAAATTCAGAGCCGCTGCAGCAGCTACCAAAGAGCTCTAAAAGAACAGTGCAACATATCACAAAATCTTAGATAAAATAAAAAGCAACTAATAATAAATTTCAAGTAGAATAAAAAACAGTTTATAAGCAAGTAAAAACTGTAGAGAAAATGATAGAAATGATTTTGAAATCAAATTTCATTGCATTCTATATATTACTGGCACCACTGTGCACTTCAATACGCACTTTTCTGCTGTTTGCTGGGCTCTGAACTGTTTTGCATGATTGACTGTTTGACATAATGAAACGCATGCAGAAGCAAGCACGTAATAGTTTGTGGGTAAAGAGGGTTACAGGGGGAAATGAGGGGTTGCAGAAAAATGCACAAACTATGCTTGAGCCCATACGAGGTTGTTGTAGCTTCTAATCAAGTGCAATGTTAATGCCATGGGCATAGGATACTACAATACTATGTGAATTGTGTGTGTGCTGTTGGTGCTGCTGTTAGTGCTGTTGGTGCTGCTGCTGCTATTGCAGCATCAGTATTGTGGTTATGTAGGCTGCTTTTCTTTTATCAACGTTGCCCCAGTTGTAGGAGGCAATGATGATTGCCTTTCAGTTGTTGTTCTTGCTGCTGTTGTTCTTCCACTTCTAATCAGTCAGTGGACAGTGAATGGCAGTAAAGTTGGTTAGTAGTCAGCGTCCTCGTCGTTGTCCTCGTCGTCGTCATCGTCGTTTTATGAAACAGAGGCAAAAAGAAAAACCTAATGAAAATGAAAATTAAAATCTATGTCAATGTCTATTGTTTACAGATTGAACAGCAAAATTGTGTTGGAAATTGACTTCAACCTAAAAATCAACTTGAGTTAAATTTCTATGCAATTTTCGTTACTTTGTCAACAGAAATTTTTGTGCTTCTCATTTTCATTTTCATTTTACATTTTGCATTTTTCATTTGTTATAAAGACACAAATTAACTGCAACATATTTTTGATTATTTTTTTTGATTTGGGTGGGCCTTATTTAGGTTGTATGTGGTCAGGTGTAGGCAGGCCAAAGTTGTATGGCAAACACTTCTTCTTATATATATATATTACTCTATGTCACTTGTAAAACATCAAACGCGCTGCTAAAAAAAAAACTCTCTATGTGCGTGTGTGTGTGTGGGCTTAAAAGCCAGTTCCAGAGCTAAAGACAAGAGAGCTAAAAGATATTAAAATAAAACGCCCACTGTTTGTCAGGTCTTCAGTTCTTCAGTCGGCATGGATGACATGCATTTGGTTGTGCTACGGACACTGAAGTGATGAAAGTGTTTTCACAATCAACCAAGACGGCGGCAGCATCACAAGCATAGTATACAACACCCACACACAGAGACACATATACATGTTCACGTACATACTGTAAGACACATACACAACAGGACGCCGACATGTCTGAGGGCATATATAGTATACTATAGCTATGCCCTAATGCTAACCGACTTGATACCCGTCTCAAAGGGCGTTACTAATTTGTGTCACATTTTCTTTTAGGAGTTTTTTGTGTCTTCGCTACGAATTTGTTACACTTGTTACACGGTTCACACGCTGCAGGAAACCAAATAATTTTGTACATCTTCCGGCTTACAACAACTATCTATATATATACACACACAGAGCATTGTTTTTTGCCAATGATTTTTGCGGTAGGTCGACATCATCGATCGTCGCACTCAAGGCTCAAGGCTCATTCATCAGCGCAGCGACTTCCATTACTAATTGCCGATTCGTTACAAAAATGTGTGACTTTTTACAGTTACTCCAGCAGCGGCATCTCTATAGTTGATGTGTGTGTGTGGGCGATAGACAATTGACCACATATTAAAGTAATCCCTTAAACTCTTGTTGCAACTATTCCGCCACATTGTCTAGCATTATACTGCCACTAACAGAGCTCAACATGTTGTTCATATGCAAAAAATGTTCTCCTTGCTCAGATGCTTATAGAGAATGCACTATATATCATATTAGATATATATATAGTATGCATATATTATTAGCAAAATTGCTGAATTATATTAACCCTTAATATGTGTAGCAGATCTGCAACATACCGCTTAGAAGCCATTATCTTCCACTGTGTATGTGGCATATTTAGAAAAAATAATTTATTGCTATTTAAAAATAATCATTTTATTAAAAAAAAATGCTGTTCACTGTTAATTTTCCAAAGAACCCAAAATTTATTAATTTTCCCGTGACTTTTGCAAATTCTAAAAACTTGAATTTTCGTGCAATTTCTTTTTGAAACAAAAGTATTGAAAACAATTGTTTAATTGAAACTATTAGAAATTATTAACAGGTATATATTCTATTCTTTATATATTGTTGAATTTTGGTAATTGCTACATTAGAACCCGAGAAAATTAATAAATAAAAACAAAATTTTCAAATTCGAAGTTGTTACGCATTAAAGGGCCAAGTAGTACTTAATAAGTACTTAAAATTCTTATAGAAATTTCATGTATATATCAATGGAAAAGGTTAAATAAATAGTTGATGCTTTCACTTACCTTTGGGGTCCCAGGACTAGGTGCATTTCTTGCTTGAAATTCTGCAAATAGATAAGTTTTTCGATTCTTAGTTATTTATCTGTATATAGAATATTAATTCAACCATCTATAAAAGTATTACACACTTTAAACTATAGTTTAAGTTCTGCTCTAGACAGAAATAGAGTTGCAGCTTATAACTGATATTAACCTTTGCTTAAGTTGCAAGTTTATTTCTACTCAATCGCTGCTAACTTGGTCAATAACTTGCTCTCTTAACTTATTAGTTAAAGGTATGATTCATGTCAGTTAACTAAAATAGATTTACTTGAACTACGATTTAAACACTCTGATCCAATTCTAACAACCCACTTCTATAGCAATTCAACAGCACTTGAATGTTAATCACAGCAACAGCAACAGCAACAGCAGCAACAGCAATTGAGCTCAAGTTTCAGTTCTGTAGCTGCAACTGGATGAAGCATCAAGTGGTGGGGGCACTCAATTGTGGAATTGTGGAAGCAGTGTTTAATGTACAGCTTCAAAACGCTTTTGGCCATTATTTGGCGTACGCCATTTAATCAGAGATATCAGCAACACCTGCCTGATGCGATGCTGTTGCTATAGCTATAGCTATAGCTGTAGCAGTTGCAACAGTTGTAGCATAGCTCCTGCAGCGGCAATAAACAGATAAAGAGCAACAGTCGATGGTTGCACTTCCTGTTTTTGGTATCTAACTGGTAGCTGCGCTATTGGCCATTATTATTGAAGCTTAGCACAAAACGTAAACGTAACTTAAATCAAATCGTTGCTGCAGTTTAACGCAAAACTTGCCACATAGCAATGCCAACAGCAGCAACAGCAGTGGCAGCGGCAGCAAACAAGTTGCAACTTGCTGCTAGCGTAAAAAATTAATTAAGTTGACTTCTGGCATTGGCAATGGCCAATGAGTATACAGCATACACACACACATACACACACACACTCACATAGTTATTGACTCCATGCAGTCATCAATTGCAAGCGGAAGTCGTAAGTTTTGTTATATATTTGGTTTTCCGGGCTGATCCGTTGCATTTTTCCAAGTGTGGAAATTATGAAAAATGAGCCAAGAACGACAACTAACGAGCTGCACACACACAAACACACACACATTCTTTCAACTCTTTCTTTGGCGCCTTTTTGCAACAATTTCAAACGAGCTGCCATCAGACGCACATGTTGCAAACTTTACTGCCGCCTAATTGATGAACTTGCAGCATGCTACTTCTGCTTGTGCGTAGGCGTAAAGCATCTACCTTACAGATATATATATATATGTTTATAATTGATTAATTAAAGAACTGATAAATGATGCTTAGAGACACAAACTAGCAGAGCGTCTTTAGACGCAGCTCCAGTTTCGATTTAATCAGTGCAACTTTTGCCTTACCTTTTGCCACCCAACAACAAAATGCACTAATCAGTCATTATATACATATATAAATATATATCGATTATATATATATAGAGTAGAGTAGAGTAGAGTAGTGTACACACCTTAAATACAGTCTGGTATGCAGTTCAATAATGGTTAAATGTCAACTGTCTGGGGAGTTGAACCCCTCAAATAATGGTAGTAACTGTCCACTAAACTGTCAATAGACAATTGGGCACGATATGACTGACAGTTGTAATTGATTTCCCCCCCCCCCCCCCCTCTTCACCAAAAGAAAAAAAGTTACTTTTAAGTTTAGATTACAACACATTAACAGGCTGTCTCTATAGGCTAATGGGAGCGGCTTTAACTCTTAAACCTCTAAGCCAAATCCCCAGACAATTTTGCTTAACAATCGTTACAGAAATGTGGCACAAAGTTTTTAGGGGGGGCAGATTGCTTACAGTTGTCTTTTTTTGGGTCAACAAGGTAAGTACATATATATCTCATTCTCACCTAAACACATCATTTTTTTTAGGACCTTCGCTGTACATTACTCAATATCTCAATACCATATCAAAATAAAAGGCTTACGGAAAGTGCTTTCGCTTGTTGCTTAATCTTATCGATTTGGATAGCAATTTGATGGTTTAGTTTTATGGTTTAATTTTAGTATTGAAGTGCATTTAACGTTGACACAACTTGGATCTAGTTTAGAGCGAATGAGAATAAAATAAAAGTAAAACTTGTAATAAAATTGAAAATTAAATTCGATTTTTATGTTGAACAACAACGAAATCAAAAGCAAAACCAAAAGCAAAAGCAAAACTTGTCTTAAAAGAACGCATAAAATTGGCTTTAACAATATCGTTTGTGGTCCAAAACAGCTAGATAAGTTAACTTTAAGTTTCAGCTAAGTTACAGTTGTGTTACATGGGAGGTCGACAAACACTGTTTTTTTTTCCATTTCTTTCTATTTCTTTTAACTTTCCTTTGACGCCCCATCGTGTTGTTCGAGTGGCATTTTATGGGAGTTGAATTAAACGCGATTTGTGCGCTCTTTTCATTGTTGTTTAAGCATTTCTCTTTGCTCTGATTGTTTAATTAAAAAAAATAGTCAAATTCAGGTTAAGTATTTTGGTAAAAATAACACAGCATGAACTGATTAAGAGAATCATCTAAAATCATACAAAATCTAAGGGCCAACATTGGGGCTGCTGCCATCAAATAAAACTTCATTAGTTGCATATAAAAAGTGCATTAAAAAGTGTTGCTTAACTTTTTATAGTTGTTGCTACCAACAAAATTAAGAAGAAGAAGAAAAATAATCTGATATATAGAAAAAACAAATAAAACAACAAAAAAAGAGGCAAATTTGAACCAAGAGCATTGCAAATTGGCATTTGGCAAATGCTTTTCCGACCAAAGCAGCTGCCAAAAATGAAGCAAAAGAAAACATTATATGCGCTGTTGCTGGCCCAACCAGTTGGTTGGCTCGTCTCGGTTCTCTTTTTTGGCCAAATCCAATTTGAAATGCGTGTCACCTACAGCTGGAACGAAATGCTCTACAGGACAAATGTTGAGCGTGAAAATCCTTTTGGGGCACACAAAACTCAACTATCAAGTGTGAAAATTGCTTATGTCTCGGCATTCTCAGCATCTGCAAATATCTTTACACGCAAAGAGAAACACAGACAGAGAGAGAGGAAAGAAAAACTCAAAAATAAATTCTATACAAAAAAATTCCTATACAATTTTTTTCCATTCTGTCTCTCTATGCACCGAAACTATTCCTAATGGGATTAAACCGCAACCAAATTTATATATATATAGTATATATATATATATGTATAGATATAGTAAACTGCTGCAGATTTTACTATTTATATATTTATATTATTATAAACAATTAGATAGCTTAAAATTTACCTCTTTAAACTGGCTCAGTCTGGGTCAACTTCAAGCTTAATTCATTGCAGAAAAAAAATGAGTTTATTTATTATTATTGTTATTTTGGTGCCACAAATTCGTACCACACCTTCGCACGATTGGGCCAATTGTAATGGTCACAAGCCACATGAAAATGCAGGGAAATATATACGACTAAAATATACCCTTTTAATATATATTTTATATAGGAATAGTAGAAGAATTGTAGTGATAATTTAATGTAGCTTGTTGCCAATTTTAAGGCTGTGTGGCATGAAGTTAAGGCTTCGCTCTACATGAATTTAACACTTTTCCCAATATTTAATAATTTTTTCGTATAATAATTATAATTACCTTCTATATACTAAATACAACACACATCAAACATTGCTGCAGCATTGCATTTTATTTACTCAAATGCAATGCAAAGTATTGCAACGATTCCGAAAACTTTTCCTTAATAACACAAATTAGTTTTACAGGGTATAAAAAACTGTAAAAAAAACACTGCAGAAATGTTTAAAAGAAACTATCCAAAATACACAGAGCACAACCAAACACCACACTACACACACACACACAAAAAGCTTAAATGTTAATGAATAAATTTCCCCCCTGTTGTGTTAATGAGTCAAAGCGCTGAAAATGATTTGCATTCACTTTTTTTCACACTCAATAAAAACGTATAAACGAGCGAACGAATGAATGAATGAACGAATGAATTTATTATTTTGGCACACGAAAATTTTATAAATAAATCAGCAAAAAAACACAGTATTGATACATTTAATAAAAACAAATTATTAATTTTAATGAAAGCAACTCAAAAGTGCAAAGTAAATTTTTTGAAATTAAGCTAAAAATAATTGCAGCCCAAAACGAAAGAGAATAAAAAAACAGTGCCAATTGGTAACTTAACTAGTAACTTTTATAGTTGTGAAAAAGTTTGTAACTAATTGAAAATTGACAAAAAAATAATATATGTATATACATATATATATTTTTATAGAGGAAAGCAACGCAGCAACAATTTATGCTGCGTTTGGCCAAGTGGAAAACTGGTTAACGCTGCACAATTTATATCCTAAAAAATATATATATTTCTTTTATTTATATATAAAATATAGATTTCAAACTTAATTAAAAGTAAATTTTTTTTAAAGCAAATGGGAAAAAAAAAAATAAATTGAGTAATTGGCGGGATTTGTTTATGGTATAAAAACTAAAATAATTCACAATTAAATTAGCTGCAATAAATTTGTTGCTTGATTAAATTAATTGCTATATAAATGACAAATAGAAAGCATAATAATACTACGTATATATAAACAAATAATGTATATATATATAAAATAAATATGTATACAGAATAAAAATATAGTAAAAGTGAAATATTGTTCAAAAAAATAGCACAGAAAATTGCTTTAAAATGTTCGTATAAAATAAAATAAATATTTGGCATTATTTGCAACTCTAACTGCAGCATTATATATTATCTATAGCTTTAACTAAATGCGCATTAATTTATAAAAATCATAATTCATTAACCAATAGCCGATATTCATTCATCACTTGTTGCTTATGAAATCGCTTTAAGTGCAGCACTTCGAGCTGTTTAAGCGCAGATCTGACAGCTTCGATTGTGTGTCCACCCATTGGTATGTGGCTATATATGTGTATATATATATATATATATTTATGTATATCTGGCATATATTATTTGCATATGTAGAACAGCAATCTGGCCAGACTTAAATAACAACAGCAGCAGCAAAAAAATACTTCAATTGGCTGCCATAATTTCCTGTTGGCAAAAACTTCAAAATTTACGAGCAAAATTATGAGGCCAAAAATAGCGCAGATACCAAACATGATCAATTATAGTGCGAATGGTGTGCTGTTGTTGTTCTTGTTGTTGTTGTGGCCTAAACAAACAGCCATACTACTACATATATATATATATATGTAAGTGCTGCCAGTTGGTAGTAGGGAAATGGCCAAATGGAAGCTGTTTTTTTGCCTTTTTCTATGCATTTGTTTAGATTGCAATTGCGGGCGCGGCTCTCATGTGAGTAATTCATTAATGCCAATGGCGTTGTTGTTGTTGTTAGTGTTGCTGTTGTTGTTGCTGTTAGTGTTGCTGTTGTTGTTGCTGTTAGTGTTGTTGTTGTTGTTGCTTAGAGAGTTGATTAATCGCGGCTAGTTATTGTTGGCAATTGCAAAATTAGCTTATAGATAGTGCATAGCTTGTAACTAAAACTCGGCCATAGACTACCATAGTTTTCAACACCTACATTAGGCAATACACCAGATACTACACACACATACACACATACAATACACACACACACATACACACATAGCCAACGAGGCATGTGAAACAATTATGCAAATGTGTTGCGAGAAACAATGCAGTGAAAATCATTGCGAGACGCAAATTAATTAACAACTTGCAATATGTACAACTAACTAACAATAGTTGCAACTTATAAACAGACACATAGGTGTGTGTATATATATATATATACATATCTGCAGGTGGGTGGAGTATAGTCTGTGTTGCTGTGGCATCTTGTATGCTGTCACGCTAATGAGACAATTGCAATTGTTGCCACAAAACTTTCCACAGCAACTACCTTTTGCTGTGTGTGTGTTTGTTCTTGTTTGGCTGTCATTAAGTTGCAGCTTAGTTGTCAGTGCCATGTGCAACATGTGGCATTGCAAGAGCAACTACTTACTACAACTTACAAGCTACCAGCAACAGCAACAGCAACAAGAACAACAGCAACATGTTGACATGGCACACTGACTGACCCAATTCTCAGCATCAGCTTTGTCATTGCAACGCTTGTGGTAAGGTAATGTGACATAAGTTGCTGCAGGCAGCACTACTACTTACACTCAGCAAGAAATTCAACCAAAACCTAATGGGCAATAAATGTAAATGAAAAACTTGCAACGCATAGAAACTAGAGCAAAGCAACTCAGAAATTACTACAGAATGTTGCAAACTTAACGTTACGCTTTATATATTTTATAGACACTAAAAGTTAAGCTTATGATAAGATATAGTTAATGAATATATATATTATATATGTGTCTGTTTAATGAATGAATATATTATGTATGTAATGCTGCAACAACAGCTATTTTCACACATATATTTTGTGGCAGCTTCAAACGGAAATGAAGCTAAGATTGCATAATGTGTAAGAAAAAGCAATTAAAGAAATGACACAGAGACACACAGAGAGTGATAGAGAGAGAGAGAGGGAAAGAGAGATAGAGGAAAAAGCAATTTATGTTGCACAGTGTAATATGTTGTTCATGATCATAATAGAAATATGCCTTTAAGTCTGATTGTTGCCTCTCCTTCTCTCTCTTAATGTTTTTGCATCTTAATTTGTTAAATGTCTTGCTGCGAAAGTGTTGTTGCTGCTGTAGCTTAATAGTTGCTGCTGCTATTACAATTGTTGTTGTTGTTGTTGTAATTGCATTGCCTGACTGTCTGCCTTAGTTAGCCAACTGTCATCATTATTTTTTTCCAATATGCATTTAGCGTTTTTTATGGACATGCGTGCCGAGTTGCTTAAGTCTTTCGATATTCTATATGGATGCCTAATCAGCATCTCATATTGTTGCTGCTGCTGCTGGTGCATCGGATGCTGCTGCTGCTGCTGCTGCATGTGGCACGCAATTGGCAATGTATTGTTTTGTGGCAATATTCTTGTACATTGAACTTGCTATTGTAGCTGCTGGCAAGTGTTGTGACTGTTGTATGTGTGTGTTGTATGTGTATCTGTGTGTGTCTGTGTGTGTTGCAGTGTTGAGTGTTTCGTGACACTCAATGCTAGTCAAAGTCAATGTCCAAGTTGCAGCTCTTCATCAACATCAACATCAACATCATCATTATCATCATCATTATTCTCAATGCTTGTTTATATTGCTTAGACCTTCCGCTTTGAGGCGTTTTGGTCAGCTATTGACGTCGTTTGACGTCTTAATTTTTGTGGCTGCCACCAAGCGGCAACAGCAACAACAACGCAGACGTCGTCAAGTTGCCAAAGCACTTGAAAAAGAGAGAAATAAAAAAATAAACTTCATCACAACATCTTTAGTTTAAGACACATTGTGGCATAGAGACACACAGACACACAGCTTCATAGCCACAACTTCAATTTCCAACTTGCCACTTCATCGTGTCTATATGTGTGTGTATGTGTGTGTGCGTGCGTCGCCTACTGGACACTTGACGGCGTCTCGGGACCACATCAACCATTGGTTTTTGGTTACTTCCCATTAATTGCAATTGCGTGTCTAAAGCTTGGCTCATTGTTTTGTTTGTTTTGTTTTTTGTTTTTTGTTTTTCTTTACTGCTGCTGCTGTTTACCCATATCTATGTATATCTCTCTTTCTATCTTATTTTTTTCTTTTTCAACTTATAACTGCATGCTGCCAATAATGCATTTTTGGCCCACGTTGTGTAAATAAACATTGATCTTGAAAAATTATATTTACCATCAACACATCTGCAACATCATCTGTGGCATCTCCACTGCAGGCAATGTTTTCTTTGCTGATTGCTTTGTATATAAGCACCACGCAAATAACTTTAAATACACTTATTCTTCTGCTTCTTCTTCTTCTTCTCTTTTTTTTCTATAATTATTTTTCAACTGCATTTTGTGGAAGCTTTTCTTTCTCCTCTCTTCTCTCAACCACAACATGAACTGCTGTCAGTTTTGCAAGGTGTTAATATTTGCTTATTAAATACGAGACTTTTTTACTCAATGAGCTTTGAGTAAACAAACTGTAGACCTAATGAGCCCAATCACGTTAATTTCTTATATAAATATTGAGCTGTCAGCTCGTGCGTAGACCAACAACAACTACAACAACAACAACAAAGACAGCGACAGCGATGGCAATGGGCAATGGACTTGGCGACGAGTTTCAGAGATTTTGTGTGCAGCACTTGACAGTTGCTTGAAGCTGAACAAAAGGATAATGAACTGTCATATATTAACTATATAAAAACTACATATGACAAGGCTAGAAACCATATATCTATATATGAATTGAATAGTTGCATATATATACCAATTCATATAGACAGTTTCAAGTGGCTTTGTTTGCTTTGACTCATTTTTAGCTCAAGTTTTCAGTTTAAACTCTGTTGCCTGCTTGTGGCATATGGAATATATATTTATTTATATATATATATTGCAGCTCAACAGGTTAAATTTATTTACCTACAACGAATTTGAAGCCATAAAATAAAGCCTTTTCCAGTTGACCAGCTATGAAAGTTTATGGGTAAAAATTTCACACATAAATGGCCACAACGAAGTGAAATTCGTTCCAAGGGCGTTGCAACAAAGTACAAATTTCTTTCTTTTTTTAACTCTGTCTGTTTTTTATAATCAAAACCCACTGACTAACTAACCAGTTAGAACAACAACTTCAACAATAGCAATAACAATTCTAACATTGATCTTGTCTAAGAACAGCAAGAGGAGAGAGAGAGAGAGAGGGAGAGCTGAAAGGGAAGGCAGAAATGCTGTAATATCTTTTTAGAGTCAAGTTTTATATAGGATGATTTGCTCTTTTTTTTGTTTGTGGGCCGGTTACAGCACGTGAAACAACAATAGCAACAATGAACACCCCCAATGAGTAAGCTGCAACTTGTTGCAACACCAGCAACAGCAACTGCCACAGCAACAGCAACACAGAACGTCATTGAAGTGGAAAAATCACTTCCGCGTATGTGACCAAAGCGAACAGCAGTCAAAGGAATAGAACGCTAACTAAAACCATAAAGCAGCAACAGTAAAACAGAGACAGAAATAGATTAGTAGTATAAGAGAGAGTGAGAGAGAGAAATGGTTGGAAAATTGCTAGAAAATATTTGTTCGAAAATACTTTTGGCACTGCAATTTGGCGCGCTGGCAAATTTAATGCGAATTTAAAATGTTGTCGATGATAATCTATTAATTATAGCGTTGAACTAACGGCAGCCTCCAAAAGGTGTTGAGTGGATGAGCCCCCCCAAAAAAAAAATAGACACTAGATACAAGATACAACCTTAAAGTTGCTGTTGTTGCAAGCTTCGAAGGTTCAACTGTTGCACTAACGAAAAATTTTTATGATATTTTATACTGGCAAACTTCAGGCACACGCACCAAACTGACAGGATATTGTAGGGTATTGATTTTGGGGCATAACACTTGCAACAGTTGATTTGTTGGGTTAGTGGTAAACATAACTGTCTTATATATATTATATAGTAAACAATTTATATATATTTCTATATAGAATATGAAAATTTACATCTGTAAGGATATAAACTGTTCGTTGTATCAAAATTTGTTTGCCTGGTTTTTCTGGTTTCTAACTGTTTTGAGTGACGCCCCTTAGCAACACCTTGACCAGCGCATCGACAGCAGCAAGGCAGCAAAACATCTCGAGGGGCAAGCTGCAATATAGCAGCAACACACAACAACAGCTATAGTAAGAGCAACAGGAACACCGGCAACAACTTGTCTAGCAACATGGGCAAGCAAATTAAGTTGGCACTCTTTAATAAGATGATGATGGTTCGGCTTTGATATATCAGCCGGGCCAGGGTCTGTCTGGCCAGCGTGCCGGGGCGTTACAGCAACTTCAGGCCACAAATAGGTGTCGTGCTTGTTGTTGTTGTTGTTGCTGTTAGTGTTAGTGTTGCTGTTAGTGTTGTTGCTATAGCTCTGTGTGGCGAACGGCATTGACAGATTGCAACTGAGCGTGAAAATAGTTCCCATGTCTGGGCTAGTTGGATACATTTTTTTTTTTACTATTTTATTTTTATATTTTATTTTTTTTATTTTTATTTTTTGCTCTTCTGCTGTTGCTGTGTAGTTGCCGTTATTGCTGCTGACCGGCAACAGCTTACACCGGCAACAGTTAGCGGGGCATTTGGGTACATTGTTGCCTGGCAGTCATTATATGGAATTTTCGGATATATCATCTTTGGGGCTGACTGACTGGCTTACATGCAACACGAAGAGACATACTCTATCCCTTTCTCTATCGATCTCTCCCTAGCTCTCTCTGTCTTCTTTGCACTTCCCATGCGCGTTGCTATTGCCGGCGGTTAATTTTTTCATTTTTTTTTGTTACTGGGTTTTTGTGGACACGTCTGCCAAAATGTTTCGTTTTATTCTGTTTCGGCAACAGCAAACAGCAACAACAACAACAACAACAACCAAGTACTTTTGCTATCATTGCAATTTATCACAGAACGTCGGCGCGGCGGTCCTTTTTACCAGAGATGCCGCCTCAACCCGTTGACGGCTGGCAACGGCTTCTTTGCCTCTTCAAGAGGCTTGTGTGAGAAGTGTGCGTACGTGTTGCTGATGCGACTGCTGATGCTGCTGCTGCTGATGCTGCTGCGAACGAGTCTAACTTCAATTTCAACTGCAGAAGATGAGACTTAAGCTCAGACTCTGAGAGCTGTAGTCAACACTCTAAGACTGAGCCTAAGTCTGAGTCTGAGCCTGAGCCTAAACCTGGCCCAGAGGATGAGACTGAGTATGATATTGCTGCTGTTGCTGCCCACTAACAAGCATTCCCCACTAATCATAAAAATGATGAGGTCGTCGCCGTCGTCAACGTTGCCATTTGACACATTTTCAAAGCTTTACTCTCTCCCTCTCTCTCTCTCTCTCTCTCTTTGCTTTTAGCAATGCACAAAATAATTGCGAAAATCAATTACGCTTATCAGTCAGTTGCATGGGTCAAGCCTGGCCAAAAGGCAGCTGTGTATTATGTATACAATATCTCAGTGTGTAAAACACGTGGGATAGACACACACATACACACAGCTACATATACATACGCAATTATATATCTGCATATAGGAAGGAAACAGCGACAATTACACAAAAAGTTTTCAAACAGTGAAAACAAAGACAAAGATTTCTAGGCATAAAAAACTCATCTGAAACTTAAAAAAATATATGAAAATATATAAAAATATTTATAAAATATTAAATTATATATATTTTACTTTAATTTTATAGAATTTTAATAAATTTTAACCGCTTTTTATATAGCTTTTACCACTGTGCTTGTCTGCATTGATAATTTATGTTACGCATCAGTTTCCATACTTTATACGCGCTCAGATAGTGCACCACATCTCAGACTTCTACTTCTTCTCATACTCATTCTTGTTCTTGTTCTTATTCTCATTTTAATACTCTTCTTTTTTTTTGGTTTTGGTATTCTCAGGTTCTCATTTAAAGATTGTGTTGGTCGCGAAACTTAACTCGATTTCATTTCCTTATCATTATCACCTTGGCCCGAACACAGGGCACTCCTTGATGCTGCCTTGTTTGCCTGATAGAGAAAGAGGTAGAGAGACGGCAGAGACGTAAGAAGACAAGTTAAAACTGCATCAGTTCGTCTGGATTGCATTTGACTCTTGGCACGGCACTTGGCTTATGGCTTATCTTTAGTCTTAGCCTTAACGTAATTCAACATTTAATCTTGTCTCGACTCTTAAGTGTCTGCCACAATTTACGCGCTGAGCCCTAAAGCCTAAAGCTGTTATCCCCAATGCAAACTGTATGCCGATGCTCAAGGTTGGCCTCCACTTGATTTGTGGTGCTGCTTTAGCTCTCAGAAAACTTTCAAATAGTTTTAAGTATAAGCTAAAAGTAAGAGAGAGTAGAGCTAAACATTTTTATAGCAAAATGGCTGCTAGTTTTACACTTGTTGCAAATGCAGCAACAGGTAAGCAAAAATTTTTGGAATATTAGGAAAAGCGCATTTAGGGAACAAGGCACGTGCCTTAGCCTTATCCTGATTTATGGCTATTCAATGAATGACTCTAAGAAAGAATCTTAGAAGTCCTTGGTAACAGTTCCAGTTAAGTCAAAATGTTACTTGGCCTGCTCGAGCATGACAAATTGTGCTGGCGTTTTACCCAAAATATAGAGTGATATAGAGATAGACAGAATGTGAGTGGGAAAGAGAGGTCACAGGATCATTTAAGCGACGCGACATAAGCTGACCAGGAGGTCCCGTTTATCGTCTACCGTTTAACGTTAAGAATTTTCCAATACTCATTTAGCATTTCCAAAATCTTCATACCCGTTGTGTTTCAAATATGGAAAAATTTGTATTTGTCAATTGAAATTTTTATGGCACATTTCACGCCGCGAATTGGTCAAGGTCGAGTGACCGAAGCGCGTGTTTAGGTAGCGTGAAAAATTGTACGGAACGTGGCAGCCACAAAGTGTTGCTGCTAGCTGACTTCCAACTAACTCTTAGCCTTACCTATATCCATATATAAATATGTATAAATATGTATATATATGTATATATATATATTCGTGTAGCAAAAGCCACATTTGAAGTTGGAGCACTAAAGTAACACTCTGCATATGGCATTGAAATTTATGACACTTTCAACACACACAGACACAAGTAAGTTTAAGTGTGAAGAGTGTCATCATCATCAACAGCAAGTTGATCATCAACTTGATCATTTTTATCTGCTTCATGTTCAGTGTTGGGGCATGATTGCACTTGCTGCCAGAGCCCACGCAGCAGCAGCCACAGCAGGCAAAACCAAATTAGTTTTGACATGAAGCAAATGTTTACACATGGCTGGCAATCAAACTATGGACTTTATGCTATATATACTACATATATATATATATAGCTATCTCTTTCTAACTTTTTAGCATGGTGGGTGTTGCCATAAACTACCAAAATATGCTGCTGCTGCTGCTGCTGGCAAGGGGAAGTGGAGCCTGGAACACACGCTGTGTGCAAGTTGCTTGACGGCTGCCGCTAAACAAATGCAACCGCCAACAATGACGCAGTTGGTGGTGCATTTCTTTCGGCATTTCTTTTAAAAATAAATTTATGTGATAATTCCTCGTATTGGTTCTGCTCCATCTACCAGCAGCAACTCCAATTCCAACAACTAACACTAACTATATATATATATATATGTATGTGTATCTGCTCAATGAATTTGTAGTCCAGTTTCCAGTTTTTATGTTGTTGCTGCTGCTGCCGTTAACTTCTACCAAACTAATTGCAAACAAAAAAAAAAGAGAGAGAGGAAGAAAGAGCGGTACCCCAAGAAGATTTCCCAGTTTACTTTTGTGTTCAACATTTTAATGGTAGCATCAACGTAACGCTTCGCCTTAAATTTCGATCTAATGAAGTTTAATGCTCGCATTTGCCATAAATTATGTACACAAAAAAAAGTAAAAGAATAAAAAGAAGAAGTTCTTCCTTTTGTGTTGTGCACAACACACACACACACACGGGTATACCACAAAAGCCAAAATGTTTGCTGCTGGCTTGGCCAAGCCCAGGCGAAAGTTGTTGGCTTTATGGCCAGGTTTCAGCTTCGACTTCAGCTACAACTTCGACTTTAGCTACGGCTTTTGGTATTTTCTTCATTTTTTATGATGCATTTTTAATAATACTTTTTATATGCTTCTACTCTGTATACTCTTTATATATATATATACATATTACAATGGATTTTTGCATAACAATATATAGCACAGATATCGGTCAGCATTTGTTGGTAATAAAAAATATGCTCCCTGACTGAGTCATAGAAGCAGGTACGCTTTGACCAGACTTTGCGGCAGACTTTGGGCTATTGTATGAAAAGCTATTAAAAAGCGGAAAATCAAAAACTAATCAATGGAAGTAAATACCTTAGAATGAGTAGTATATAGCATATATATATAGAAACAACATAAATTAAGCTCTCCTTGCAGCTTCCCCCAAAGACTCGCTTAAACAGCGGAAATGTCGCCTTTTAGTGGGGCACATGCCATACAACTATCCACTATAACTTACCCTAGACTACAGTTTATCTATATATATATCATATATAATTATATTTTGTTTACTATTTCAAATTATTTACTGCTTTAAAGGCGTCTCAAATGGCTTTTGGTTTCTATGCACAATTCATGGAAATCTGTCTCAGCCCAAGGTTCGGTTAGACAGAATTGTTTTTGCTATGAGCTCTGATGCATGAGTTATTCGCCAAACATCTGTCTATATATACTGCAAACACGCAAAAAAAGGGAACTCAACTCTAATATAACAAATGTTAAGAATTTTATTCTCTTTTTTTTTGCTGTATGACAAAAAACGCTGCTGGGGCACGTACTAAGCTGACACAATGATGCAATCATCACGTGCAGCAACAGCTACTTCTAACATTTTTCTGTGTCTCTCTATAATATTATTTTTTGGGGTTTTGTTTTGCTCTGTTATACTTGTCTTGTTATTGTTGTTTTTGTTGTTGTTTTCTGTGCTCTTCGTGGTTTGTTTCCTTTTTTTGAATACCATAAAAAAAAACTTAGCATTGGACATTTGCAACGCTCGTTGGCAACGATTCATTTTGAGGATTTTTGGTCAATGCTTTGTGGTTTTGTTAGATTACTTTGGAAATATTATACGACAACCAACAACAACGAACAACAATTACAATGACAACAACAACAATAATAGAGTATAAAAAATAAAAACCCTTTCATATTTTAATTGTTGCTCTGTTCTGGCTGCTCGCCAGCTGCCATTTTGAGGCTTAACTTTCCAGTTGTACTTCTATACGTGCCACGGCCACACGCGCGCCTATTACACTATGCGACAAGTTCTTGAATTACAGCAGCAGATTTTATACAATTTCCACTGACCCTAAGTAACCCTTGACTTTAATATATTTCCTATAGAAAACTGAAAACAATATTATGACAGACGTTCATCAAATTTCATTTTTTAATAAACATAAAAGAAAATCTTTTAAAAATGAATTACTAATACATAAAACTAATTTAATAAATATTAAATTTTAAGTATTTTTTGTTTATTAAGTTAAGTTTTATTGTATTTTAAAGAAAAAAATAGTTTTAGCCTTGCAGCCGAGTGTTTAAAGTGTTGCATCTGCGCGACGTCGGCGACGAGTGCATTGACTTGGCAATTAAAATTCTACAGATATGCGATACATTAATTACTCGCTTCAATTGAAATGCAAATACTATAAGAAAAAAACAAAAAAAAAGTAAAATAAAAAAAATAAATTTAAAAAGAAGAAAAACAAAAGGCAATGCTTGGCTTGCATGTCTGAGCCAAGTTAAGAATCTGCAATGCCAGCTTTAAACTGAGAGCAGCAGATTTACTACTAGCTAGCAGTATAAGTTAAGCAAAGAGAGTGAAAGAGAGCGAGAGAGTGAGTGAGAAAACCCTTCAGAGAGTGCTTAGCTTAGACTTTGGCTGTGTGTAAATTGTGACTAGTTTTCCAGGAAAGTCACGCGGATGATTTACAACAAAACAGAAGCGCATTTTATATTGTTTCTTCTTCTACTTTTTTGTTGTTGTTTTTAAGCCAGTTAAAGCCAAAGCAAAATAGCAGCAGCAGCAACATCAGTATACAACAAAAGTTGACACTTTATTGATGCTCATAAATTGCGACGTCTGGCAGCAATTAAAGCAACATGTCCCCAAGGACATGTTACTGCTAGCACCAGCAGCAGCAGCAGCAGCAGTAGCTCTGCCGCTGCTTTTCCGTCTGCCGCTGCCGCCTACTTCACTGATTTGTTTGCTGAGATTAACGCATAAGCAACAGTAGTAACAGCAGCAACATATCGTTTTTTCCACTTTTCCATTTTCCAACTATTTTTCTTTGCTCTCCCTATCTCTCTCTCTCTCTCTCTATATATATATATGTATGTCAGGTGCCTCTGTTGCAGGTAGGCAGCAATAGTGTCAAAACTACACTGAATTTATGTCACTGCGATTTATGATGTGAACCAACAGCAGCAGCAACGCCAGGATTCAACTCTCAACTCACAACTCTCAGCTCAATATATAAACAAAAATCATGTTATAGGCACGAGTGGCTGCTGTTGCCATGGCCAATGCCATTGCTATTGGGCCGTTAGTTACATAGAAATGAATGTCATATATATTTTATGGTATGAAGAGCAAAAACTGCCGCGTCTGCTGCATTCGCCGCTATTTTGGGTTACGCCTTGTCATACGCCTACAAAAGGTAAGATGAAAATCAATTGCTAACACTACAACAACAACATAGAAACAACAACAACAGCAGCAACATATGCTGTGATCGAATCCCTTTGATTTTTTTGCCTGTTTTTCGGTAGCAATTCGCTGCTGCTCTGCTCTGCTCTGCTTTGGGTCAACGCAATGCACAAAATTCCGCCATAAATATTAAAATTTATGTAGTAAACACGAAAACAACATAGAACGAAACAAAGAGAGTGTGAAAGAGATGGCTAGAGCTGAGCTCTTGACCCAACTTTATTAGTATTTATTTGTATTGACTCGAGTTTTTGCGGGTTTTAGTTTTAGTTTCCTTTGATGTTTTACGATTCAAGGGAAGAAACCAAAAAACTGTTAACAGAGCTCGTATATTTTTGTGGGAGTTATTAGTGTTGATGTTGCGATATGAGCCAAAAAACAACAAAAATAATAACATAATTTATGACAACATAAAAAAGGAACGAAATATTGTGAAAATATACAGAAAATTTAGAGAAATTTGCAGCAAGGACACATTATTCCATACAACAACAAATAGTAGCATCATCAAAATAGTTTAGGTTTATAATTTTAGACACAAATTTTGTGCCTAATCATTTGTCAAAACCGTTTCATTTAGGCGGAAAACAATTTAACAACATTTAGACCAAATGAAGAAAAAAAAAACATAATACCAAATTCGAGCAACAATCAACATAAATTTAAAGCGCAGTCAGCCAAAATGCCCAAAACGCCCAAATGGCCATTTGGCAGTCTGGCAACGAAAACAACAAAAAAAAAGTAAAAATAAAAGTGAAAGTCAAATGTACAACAAAATTGCGGACAAACGTTGTAACCACAGGCAGAAAGAGAGAGTGGGATAGAGAGAGAGAGAGAGTGTGAGCAACCCCCATAACCTAGCCGCGAGACCATTTCCAAACCCAAAACCCAAAAAAACAAAAAACCCAAAAACCAAAACCCAAATTTAAACTAAAACCAGGAATTGCCTCCACATTCGCGCGCTGCTTGTAATTTTGCAAACAAAACTTTTATTACCATAGGATTATATAGACAATGTTTTTACTCCTGCTGTTTGGTTGTTGGTTTGTTGGTTTGTTGGTTTGTTGGTTTGTTGGCCAGTTACCAAAAGATCGAAATGCAAATGGCCAAGACAAGCATTTGAGCATTTTGTTAGACAACGCAGACATTTTGCAGCTCAAACAACAACAGCAACTAAGACTCTCCTCACGTCTATTTGCTGTCTAAGCCAAAAAATTTTTTCTACATATGAGTGAGCCCGACCCAAGTCGCTCTAGTTATGTCAACAACAACAGCAACGGCAACCACAATTTGGCCAAAAAGCGCAACTTAAACGCGCCAATGCCCAAAACATGAGGTAACTCACAGAAATGCATTTTACGTCAGAAAATTGTATTTTCCGGCTTGACTGCCGATTTTTTTTTTCTTGACTTGTTAGCCAAACTGTTTAACATAAAGCCGCTTCTGTCTGGCAAATATTTATAAAAAGTTTATTTTTTTTTGAAGCCACTTTTTTTTGCCTCTTTTTTTTCTTAACCGAAACACGAAATGAATTTGACAAATTTTGGCAATAAATCAAATCATGTGGCACTATGAATGAAAGTTAACAGCATGAATTTTAATATAATATATGTATATATGTTATACAGTTAGGTTAGATATCAACTATACATATTATATATATACCAACTATTTGCAGCGTTGTTAGCTTCTTTGAGCCAAATCTTGTTTGCTGCCAACACAAATTGGTTGGCAATAAACTTTGTGCTCGAACTCGGACGCAGAATTTGATTTGACATATCAATAATTTACGACTTAAACAAAATTATATAGTATAGCTACAACAACAACAGCAACAACCAGTGCAACAACAACAACAACTTTGGCCAAAAACAACGCGCAGACCGGAACTGCTATAGGCCGTAATTACTAACCAAAAATGTTGTACTTAAAGTGTCGATCGTTGTCGATATTGCTTTGTCGATAACCATGATGGCGTTCATCGATTGTTGGCCAAAAAAATTATAAAAAAAATATGTATATATAAATATCTATATGTATGTATATATAAACAGTAAAAACAACTGCTGCAACTGGCTCAATGAGTTGTCTTGAGCCAGCGACATGGCGTTGTCGATTAAAATCGGTGTTAAAATTTATGCAACTAAATTTTTACGTGATTTTTTATCACAACAGCAACAACAGCACCAATCACTACAACAACCATAATAACAACAACACTATCAGGTCTAAGCCAAGATTATTGCAATTTCAGTAGTTATTTTGTTTTTGACCATATTCGGCTTACCATACGTCGTGTGTGTACTTCTGGCCAAGCAAGCAATTTATGGACCAAATTGATACAGCAAATACCCAATAGGAAATCGGGTCACAATATTCAGATTATAAATATAAAATATATAATATATAAAGCATTTAAAGCTGTTATCAATTGGTGCCGACTCAACTTATACTGATAAGCCTAGGCAATCCCAGTCAGGCTTAATCATACGCTGATTTCCCCAATCGCTTTAACCTTTTGTACTTTTTCCCTAAGTGGGAAGAATGATAGATAACAACAACCTATCAATCTATCTACAGGCAGGAAATTAATGCAAAATTAGCAAAAAATTTTTAATTTAAATTAATTAATAATTATATACAAATTCCATTGAATCATTTCAGCACCTTTTGAACTAAATGAGATTGTGAATGAAATAAGTCTTCGACTTTGACTTGAATGAAATGAAAATCAGAACTTTTTTTTTATAGATAACAATAATCTAGAGTTCAGGCAACAAATTAACACAAAATTAGCAACAATTTTAAATTTGAATTAATTAATAATTATATATAAATTCCATTGAATCACTTCAACACCTTTTGAACTAAATGAGATTAAATTAATCAAAATATATTTTGACTTTTGACTTGAATAAAATAAAAATTAAAAGCAAATTTTATTTTAAATAATTATG
Organism: Zygothrica quintamaculata; assembly: GCA_037044455.1. Classification (NCBI taxonomy): domain Eukaryota; kingdom Metazoa; phylum Arthropoda; class Insecta; order Diptera; family Drosophilidae; genus Zygothrica; species Zygothrica quintamaculata. Next base: position 220,162 of record JBAMBS010000186.1, on the reverse strand, counting down.
AAATTAGTAAATTTAATTGTTAAACTTTGGACTTTGTTTTATTTAAAGCAAATTTCCTAATGGGCATTGCCGAATTTATAGGAATGTGCACACATATACATACATACATATACCGATAATATATATATATATATATATATGTATAACCATTGCATTGAGCTTTTATTAATAGAAATAAATCAAGTTTTGTGCACTGACATCAATTAGCTGCTGTAGTTGCTGCCACAGTCAATGCATAGTGCTGGCACCTCCAACAGCAGCAGCAGCAGCAACCCACTCGCCACCAGTTTGGCCTGCTGCTGCTGGTTGTTGCCACAGTGTGGCAAACAAACGCGAATATGTTAATAATTTGCAAAATGTATTTGTCTGGCGATAACAAGCAGCTGATACGCTGCGATATAACCAAAGTTGCAACTTGCAGCAAGTTTCAAGTCTGCGCGTGTTATGCTGCCACCTGGAATAACACCAAGAAAAAAACGAAACTGTCAAACTGCCACGCCCCATGCCCTGACAATAGCCAACAACAACAGCAATAACAACAACGACTGGCGCCTGCTCATTTTTTTTGGCTTTGGCAATTAGCGTTTCGATTTTAAAGCCTTATCTGCGCTGGCAGCTTATGAAGCTATCAGTGAGCAGCAGAGCAGAGCAGAGCAGAGCAGAGCAGAGCAGGGCTGAGTTGAGCCTCAATACTGATATGCTTATGTCATAAGTCAACCTTGAAATCTGAGCTCAGATACGGTTGCCTGCTGTGAGTAGCTAATCAATGAAGAAGAAGATGATAAAGAAGAAGCAGAAGAAGCTGCTGCAGCCATTAGATAAAAATGCGCTGCCATAGATAAAAAACATAAACGCAGCGATGCATCCGTATGATAAGACACTGAAACGGACCAGGCCAATTCATATTTTCTGTTTTTTTTTCTCATTTGTTGTTGTTGTTTGTTATTGTGTGTGTTTTGTGGCTGGACCCATTTGGAGTCGAAAAGGCCCAACAATGTCGCGCAGGCGTAACTCGATACCAAAAGGGACGCGTTCGCCACATAAATTGCTAGCGAACTAAAAAAAAAAATAATCAAGAGAAGAGAATCAAAACACACTTTTAACAACGAATTGTTTATGCTCTATATAGTTAGAGATAATAAAAAAAATTGCTTAAAATATCAGTTAGTTAATCCTCAGTCAGAGAGTTGCCTCTAAATTTGTATATGAAATTTTCTATCACTGATTAAGTCTTATAAAAATATGTTTTATATATTTCGTATATACATAATATTCGACTATTTAAATACACTAAAAATAATACTATTTTAATATTTACAATTACATTTATTTTTAGTATAAAATTGAAAACCTTTCCTATACATCTACTGCAGACTTCAAATGCTTTGCTCAGTTTCATATTAATTGATAAAATGGTTATACCTTTTTTTTAGGGTATTAAGGCAAAGAACACAAATTTCAGAATGTACCCAAAAAAAAAAAACAAAACAAAACGCATTTTTCTGGATTTTATTTCGTTGCTGGGCATATTTTTTAATTTATATTTCGTTAATTTTTATATGAAGAGTTGACATTTCGGTTCAGTCTCTGTCTCCATGGAGGACATTGAAGGCCCCTAAAGTTGTCGAGACGCGTCGTCGCTTCATTGTTGTTGTTGTTGTTGCTGTTCTTACCGTAGTAGTAGTAGTATTAGTAGTGGTAGTTGTTGTTGTTGCTGTTTCTGTAGCTGTTATCGCCCGTTTAGGCAACGCCATTGGAAGCCCCCAAGTCACAGACTCCCATTATGATAAATCATTTTTGTTTTTGTTTAAATTTTTTTTATTTTCTTTGTATGTTTTTGTTTCTGTTTCTGTTTTCTTTTATTGGCCCCGTCCACAGCTAACTAACTTGAACTTATCGCCTTTTTAACTGTTTGTGTGAGTTCTACCGGAAAAAGAGACCATTACAAAGTTGAATAAACAAAGCTATACATATATAGTTTTTTAAACTTTCATTGAAGAGACTTAGTTGAGCGTATCAATTAGGACTTGAAACAAAACAGAACAAATTAAACTATAATGCTCTGAATGGTTTTTAATAGGTCATAAGAAATTGACAACCAGTTGAAGTAGAATGCAAATTGGTTTATTTATATATAATATATATATTTAACTAAAAAATAAGCTTACATTTATTTGGGAAAAGGATTAACGAAAGCCTTTGGCTGTACTATACAAATCAGCTGTAAATAAGACGAATTGTTTTATGTGGTCCCAATTGCAATAAAATAAAATGTTAATAACTTTTATATAAGCTCAATTATTATAATTTATCGTTATTTTTTATAATAACCTAAATCTATAAAAATTAATACAATTAATATTTTAAGCTGATTTTATACCTTTTTTTTATTTTTAACTCTAATTTCTATCACAAAACATATGCTTTAAGCATATTTATTTTTGCCTGAAGAATTTTTTGTGCTCCCTGTTGCAATCAAATAAAATATAAATAAATTGTTCAGAATTTCAGTAAAATGATTTTTTTCCTAAATCCTTATAATTACCTTAACCTATAAAAATTAATAATGTTAAAATTTTAAGCTGATTTTTAATTTTTTTTTTATTTTAAAACCAAACTTCATATCACAAAAAACATGCTTTAAGCATAATTATTTTGTACTGAAGAAAAGAAACTTTTATAACGGTTTATTTAATTTAATATAAAAAGCAATAAAAAATAAAGAAAACATTTAAGAATAAAAGAAACAAAATGCATTTAAAAAGTGTCTCATTGGTAAACCTTTATGAGTTTATGATTCATACAATAAATCGAGCTGCTTAAGCAAAATTTTAACGAGCTCAAAAAAAAAGAAGCTTGACAAAAGACAGCGCCAAAAAATTGAGAATGAAATAAGAAAAAGAGAAAAAACATATATATATATGCTGATAGCATCGCAAAAACAAAACGAAATGCCATAAAGTATAAAAAAAAAGAAGATGAAGAAAAGTTTAAGTAAAAATTAAGAAATTCATAAGTTGCTTTCTGTTGAAACATTTTATGTGAACGCAGACGGAGATCGGTTGGAAGTACGTGAGTTAAACGCTGCAGGCGGCAGATCCCGAGAATCGCTACAACGATACCGATACCGATACCAATGCCAAGATGCAGATAATACAATACTTATATATTATATATATATATATGTATAAAAAGGAAGTTTTTTTTTTCTTTATTTAGTACTTGTTGAGTTAAGATACAGAGTATGTGAAATGTTGAATGGGTTATAAAATATTGTTATTGTACTTTTTTGCTGGTTTTTGTGGCAGGCAGATTGTGGCAAAAGGGGCAGCCTTTTTGTTTATGAATTGAACTGATTTGTCGCCCACACAAATGAGCTGAATGTTAAATGCTGACTGTTCACTGTTCAATGTTTGTATGAATCGAAACGGCTAAGTACCAGGTCGTACTTCACAACAGGGCTAATGTGACACTAAACTGATGTAAGAATAAATCCGCTTAGTGCGCTAACAAAGGCAGCAGCCAAAAAAAGGAAACAAAATTTTTTTGTTATATTTATATAAAACTAAATACCAGCAAAGACTCAGCAACAACAATAAGAAACCCATATGAAATTACAAACGCCCAAAAATTGTCTGAGAGCTCAGCTTAAATGCCCACGAAAGAAGCAAAAGCAAAAACAAAATAAAATAAACGTAAATAAATCAAAATAAAAATGTAAAACACAAAGAAAAAAAAGAAAAATCAAATTTCAAATAATGCAATAAGAAATAAATATCAAAATCAAGGCTTAAATACGATACATTTATGTAGCATAGAAGGGAAGAGTATAGAGTTCGGGTACACTTCTATACAGTTGAAATACAGAATAACGTCACACACATGTCAGTTATGAGTGTCTCACCTATTGTCAGGTGTCTAATTCGAATGTCAATGTCATTTTTTTATGGTAAAAGAACCCAGAACTTGGACTCATATGAAGTACCCAAAAGCCAACACCAACGCCAAAGTCAAAATGTGTAGAAATTAAATAATTATGCCGCAAAAGCAATCTTTATTTTTTTTCTTTTTGTTTTTTTTTTTTATATTTTTATTACTGTTTTTTAGGAGTTTCTATAGCAATTTCACCCAGCACTTGGAGCAGCACTTCTTTTTTTTTTTTAGTTGTTAAACTTGTTTCGATCAAATTTGGAGTCCCCCCAAACGAAAGGAGCTACAACTCGACTCCAACTTTGACTCAACCATCGACCATCGATCAAGTTCGAGTGGCCCGTACTTCAATTATGCGTAATTTAAAAGAAATTAATGTCGTGCAAGAAATTACTTTTCGTTATTCCAGTTTCAAGCTTTTTTGTTTTTGTTTTTTTTTTAGTAAAGAAAAAATATAAAATAAAAAAAAATCTGTAGTAAACAACAACAACAACGACAGAAAAAAAATCACAACATTTAGCGTCGTTCAAAAAAGCGCAAAATATATAACTGCGCCCATGTTTGGGCCACATAATCATAATATTTATATTATTGGTATTAAATACAGTTACCGCCCTAAAAAAAAATTATAAAAAAAAATATAAGAATAAAAATAAAGCAAAAAAAAAGAATAACTAAAAGAAAAGGCAATTTGTATACCCAAAAGGAAAAAGGAAAAAAGTGATTGCCTGTGCCCCCTAGGACCGGATGTGATAGTTGCATGCAGCTTTTCAGCGCTGCTGCGCGCAGATTCTTTATAAAAAATTTATTAAATAAATATTAAAAATCAGTCTATAGTTTAACTAAATCTAAACTTAAGACATATTTAACATATTTACTAGTTAATAGTTAATAAATGCCAAGCTTAATTTGAGCTATAAATAATCAATAGTAAGTCCTTAGATATTCCCTTTCCGAACCCAAAAATAACTCAAAATAACTTCAAATATATTCACATATTATTAAAGAACAACTCTCCAGAAAGTCCACCCCAAAGGCAATAAACAACAATAACAAAAACAGCAACAACAACAATAAACAATAAGAAACTTGTACCAAAAGTCCAGCCATATCTCAATCTTGAGACAATTTTTTATTTTTTGCTTTATGGCTGGCTCTGTGTGTGTCTGTCTGTGGGTCAATTAGGTTTTGGCCTAAAAAAAAAAAATATCGAAATAATAAAAAAAGCATAACCCTCAATTATGATATATATTTTATGGAAGCACTTTAAAAACCAATGGCAGACAGCTCAACAAGCACAAGGAGCAGCTCCAGCTCCACCACCAACTACAGCTCCACCTATAGTTTCAGCTTCAGGTCCAAGTCTACTTTTGTGTGCGTTGAACTTATACTCCTGTTTGTCCTTTGGGCACGGGCAACATATAACAATAAAATAAAGTGCAGTTAACACATGACTTGGCGCAAATAGTGTCACATTTTGATAAATGACACTCGTTTGTCAAACACACAGCAAACACACACACACACACACACACACACACACACACACAGCACACACACACATGTTAAGTGGCAAGACAATGTGAGCTGCGATTACAAAATGAACTGCAGAATATGCCACAATATCCTCTTCCTAATTCCTGCTCCCCCACTAACAAACACACACACATTCGGCTCTCTCTTTCGCACTCTCTCTTTCTCTCTGTTCATCTTAAAGCATATCGTTTAAGCTGCCTAAAGAATCTTACGTAGTTCGTCAGTCAGTAACCGAAAAAGGTGTTCGAACTGCTCCAAGTTATGGCTCAAAACGTGACGCCCAGAAACTGCTGCCAAAAACGCTTTGACGGATGACTGAGAAATTTGCTCTTGTTATTCTTGTTGTTGTTGTTGTTGTTGTTAATGCTCCTTGCTGGGACAGCTTTATTATGTCTTAATTCAGACACTGGGCGACAAGCTCTGCCACAGTATCCCTACTATATAAATCCAGCAGCCCGCAGTGGGTCAACTTGCGTTTCACTTTGCGGGCGAAGCGAAAATTGAATTAAATTTTTTTTTATTATTTTTTTTATTTATTTATGTTTTTTTTTGTATGTGCAAATTAATTTCTTCATAATGCGTGGGGCGCGTACCTTATGAAATTTCTTAATCCAAGCTGCACCCAAAAAAAAAATAAAATCCGAATCGAACATAAAAAGAAGGAAAAACTTCAACATTTTATTTGGTGGTCTTGGACTTTGGGTGGGCGCGGCATTGGCCAATTCTTTATTTACCGCTAGAAGTTGGACTCTGGCGCGATCCTCATCAGTTTTCAAGGTGTAACCATAAAGTTCGCAGCTTGCTGGCGAAGTCAAAAGTGAAAGAACAAGTTTTACCCCACTCTCTAGCCTCACTCTGTTTCCTTTACTCACACTCTCTCTCTCTCTTTCTCTCCACTGCATGCACTTTGTTTTTAAGATATGTTTTTTTTTGGCTGTAGGCGTGGCTGACTGTGTCATAAAGGCGTGTGTAGTACAAGTCAGCCTGAAGGGTTAGCTGAAAGCATTGGCTACAGAGGGGGTTGCGAGGTAAGACAGTAGTATTTCTCTTATTTTTTTTCTCTCATTTTTTGTGTTCTTTTGTTGCATATTTGGGACAAACCAATGCAGTAGTAGTAGATACTAAATAGAATAGCTTTAAACATTTGATAGTCAATAAATTAAAACATTAAACTGCTCATATTGTCACTCTGTGTGTGTGTGTGTGTGTGTGTGTGTGTGTTTGTGTGTGTGTATGGGGCGTATGCGCAATGCGGACGTGTTAAAAATAAACAGTTGTAAAATTGAGCGCAACTAATCCAACATCATGATAAATTATGACTTAAATCAGCTTTTGTACAATTTTCAGCTCATCATCAACTCACAAAGCGACAAATGCAAGGCAGGTGATGCAGGTTAAATAGTTGAAAATTATGTTAAACACTCACCTACTATGTATAGATGTGTGTGTGTCTGTGTGTGTGTGTGTTAGAAAAGGTGTCACCAACACAACAAACAAAAGACTAAATGGATAAAAATAATGATGTTGCTGCTGTTGCTGTGAGTTGTTGCTGTGGGCAAAGCAAATGGAAAATTTTGTATGCAAAAGCGCTTAACTAAATGCTGAATGAGTTACCAGTGTATAAAGGAGGGAAAGTAGAGGAGATAGGGGAATGGAGGCAGCAATGTTTGCCACTAAAAATGTGCAACATGATATGGCAAATGTTTAACGGTGGGTGGGTGTGCACAAGCTTTCAATTACACTCAGCGAAATGATTGACAAATAATCAAAAAAAATAAACAAAAAATTTAAATAAAACTAAAATTCAAAAAATATTTAAAAATGTAAAAAAAATGCAAGTTACTTGCTATAAATTGTTGCATGAAATGCATTTCATTAACTATCATCCCTCATTAAGTTGTGTTGGTAGTAATTTCTTGCAGTGTACTGCCTCATTCATAAAAAAAAGAGGCGCATCATCGTCGCTGTTTAAGCTAACAAAACGATGCATTTTCTATACAACATTGCAGCATACAGCATGCAGCAACGACATAATTTAGATTTTTCGCTTTGCCTGAAAACGTGCAACATTACATCGTTAGCTGCATCTCATCTGTTATTTTGTTGCCCCCTCGCCTTCGCAGCACCCCCACTATAAATTTTAGTGGCCATCTTCTATATAGTATATTATATCTCTTGAGGTAAAAGCTAAAAAGAAAATGCGACCCAGCGGCAACAGCAGCAACAGCAGCAGCAACAGCAGCTTTCCGGGCTATTGTCTGTTGAATTAAGTGCAAACATTAGCAGCACACAATGGCCCTAACAGCTAGCAGCTAACAGCTAGCGTCTAGTGTCAGATCCGAAAAACCCCAAACCCAAATCAACCCCACCCAAAGCAAAGCAAAGCAAAACCAAACCAATTCTAGTACAAGAGATTTTCCTCCTACTCCTCCTGACTCTCTGAGCAGCTGATGATAATGATGATACTGCTGCTGCTGCTAATGCTGCTGCTGATGATGAAGAAAGATGGAGACATGGTGCGTTGTCGATAATACCACATGGACTTTACACCTAGAAGAGAAGAAAAACGGAACGTGATAAAGCTTTTTCTTCTACTCCGCGTGCAAATGATTATCAATCATTTTGGGATTAAAATTCCTTGTGGTGTTTTGTCACTCATTTGTTGTTGTTGTTGATGTTGCCCTATATGTCCCAAGTGTGTAGAAAGTATATATACATATATATGTGTGTATATATAGTAAGATATATCACATTGTTTTCGATGCTGTTGTCGTCATCAATAAACTGCGAGGGTATTTAGCATAAAAAAGTCTTTCACTGCAGCCCTCAAAATGTTGCAGGTGTCTCCATTGCTCTGTAGCAAACAAATCTTCTACATATATATAAAGCTAAGCAACAGCATATACAGCATAGAGTAGAAACAATGTTGCACCAGTATAGGGTACTATGCAACACCTGTGGCAGGGGCAACAGCATAGCAGCAAGCCAATGGCCAGCGGGTTAAAACTGTCGCCCTGACAATATTTTCTCGTTGTTCGATCTGTTTGCGCTTAGGTTTACTTTTTTATTTCATTTTGTATTTTGTTTTGTTTTTTCTGTTTTCCGTTTTTTTTTTTTATTCCTTTTATTTTGTATATTTCTTTTTGTATATATATTTTGTGGCTTATTCTCAAACGATTCTCACGTTTGTGTTGCCCTGACAAGTGGATTTAGCGTCATTGATGTATGAGTTTATAGATAGCATCCACTTCGTATACCCTGCAAACGTTCATAAAATGGGTATAAGCTGCTAACAAAAACTATTGAAAATGCCATAGTATGATTCTCTATATATATTTGTATATACTGAGTATCTGTTCCTTCATATATAGATTCGCTTGCTGCTTTGAAAACTTTATCAAAAGTTCATTTTACTATGCAACACGTTAGCTGCTACATTGTTGCCTATTGTTGGTCCATTGTTCTTCTGTGTTGCATTTGTTGCATATATTTAAAGTTGAGTGATGCTGCTAATGGCCGCTAATTAATATTGCCTACAAAACTTTTGTTGCATAGCACGAAAAACCAGAGCATTAAACATATGTTCGATTCCCACAAGAGAAAGAAAAAATTGTGAGCAGATTTCACGTTTGCAACAAAACTTTCAAAGATATCCATTGACAAATGTCAATACATTTGTACATTTAACTAAGCATAGGAGGTGGATGTGGGTTAAAATTGATTAAGTTGCAAGTATGTACAAATTTTCTTTAAGAAAGTTACATGTTTGCCATAGGAAACTTTGAACTTTCTCTATAGAAGTCGCTGCCTTACGGCATAAGTTGCATTTTGCAGTGACCTTTTTGGCATCTATTTTGCAGCAATTGAAAAGAGCATTAATTAATTTAATAAATTAAATTAAATTTTTAATTAAGTTATACTCAAATTATAGTAGCAATCAATATATAAGCCTTGCATTACTTGAGCTTGTGGAAGAGACAATGTGCCACACAATGATCCAGTTCTCCTACATAATCGTAGAGCTCCTCCATGCAAGTCTCAGTGGTTTTGGAACGGCTACTGACACGATCGTTACACTCTTGCAATTTGTCATATAAAGCCTTAATATGCTTCTTCTGCTGACACTTTTCCTGCAGTTGATCCCGTGGGTCAACAGTTTCTGGTTCTTCTGGTTCTTCAACCGGAGGAGCCTTCTTAGCCGCGTTAACCACAGCAAATTGTTTCAATTTCCAAAATGCCATAATCAAAATATAGATTTATTTATAGATATATATATATAAATTGAAATTCTATATAATACAAAGATTTATATTATAAACAGATTGTTTATGCTCTATATATATATATATATATATATATATAACATCAAAGGGAACACAGACTCTTGGCCAACTTTGTTTTAGAAATTTATGTATGCCATGCACGTGGCCCAAAAGTCACAGTACTTTGTACCAAATGCAATTTTCTACTCGGAGTCACAATTAAAGTTATATATATATATATATATATATATCTGATTCTAGCCAAGAGTAGATCTTGGTTACGACTTTTACGACAATTCTAATGAAGCGTGTATAGAGGGCCAGAAACAAGCCGCTTCTATGGTTGACACTGGTTGACCAAAACACAGATGGCTATCTGTATATTTAGGTTGGCAGGGAAATAAACCAAAATGACGACAGGCAACAGAAGAAGAAGAGGCAGCATAGAAGCACTTGGGAATAAATCAAAAGATGCGAAAAACGAGTTGCTGCTAGAAGAGAAACATTCAAAAAGGGAACACAAAGCAGCAACAAAAAAATAACCCTAAAACTGGCGACACTTTTAGGCCTTGTTTTTTGTTGGGTTAAAGCTTAAAAAGGCTTTTATTTTTTTTTTTTTTTTGTAACAGATCTAAGCAAAATGATAAATGTGTAAGTGTATAGAAGTGTGTATCAAGTGTGAATTTTAAGTGAAAATGTTACATGATATGTGACTTGTGGTAGAAGCTCAAAAAAAATCTTTGGGAAAATATTTTTATGCGTCAGAGTTTTAATGTGAATTACGTGAGCAAAAAAAAATTAGAAGCGATTGAGCTTGATTCTAATGCCAATAAATGATTTTAATTACAGACAGTTCAGGCAACACTTTATGCTATTGTCTTATAACCAAATTGTTAGCTGGCCAGTTTGGTATGGGAATTGCAAGGCAAGCCATAAAAATCACATCAAAACAAAAGCAAAACAGAAACTCCGACAAATAATAAAATAAAAAAACTATGTTTAAATATATATACATATATATATTTGTATATATATATATATATATATTTGCCGCTTACTTAAATTCTATATAATTCCTTTCAAAACCGATAGAACAGCCGACAGAACCGACTGAGCGGCATCGTAAAAAGTGCGAACTGTAAATCATGACAGTTTTTATAACCCGCTCACTGCTTACAACCTTTTGGGTCTTACCTGTACTTAAGTTACTTTACACCAGGCTCAAAAAAAAATACGACCAAAACCAACATTTTGGCTCAGCTCTATATATATGTATATGTATATGTATGTGTGTGTGTGTATGTTTACCTGTTGCTGTTCGGAGTAGAACGTTTAATTTTAACCAAGCGGAAATGTAATTTTATTTTATAATTTTGGTTTTGTTATTTTTTTTTTTATTTTATTTTATTTACCACCAAGTTAGAATTTGTGTTTATTATTTTGATTTAAATTTCAGGTGCTTAAGGCAAGCATTAAGCATTTATTCTGTTTTGTTTTTTTTTTATTATTATTTATTTATTTTGGTAGTGGGAATTTGAGCCTTGGCACAAATCCCCCCAACCACAAACCAACAACTGGCAACCAATCGACATAATCCCTGGCAAAACTTGTGCTGCGCCTGTCATAAATCGATATAATAATTGCTTATGGAATCGCTCATTGCACACGGCTTAGAGCATGGCTTTTGTTTTGGCCCTGAAGCTAAAGCTGTTTCGGTATTAGACGTTGTACCATATTTATGAACTAATTTATAGACGGCTTGTGGGTTGGTTTTTTCTCATTTTTTTTTAAGTTGAAATAAATACTTAAATTTATGTTACGTGCCTCATGGATTAAATTCAAAATTCAAAATTATTATTTGCGCTTGCAACCAGCTTAAAAGAAACTTGACTTGTTGCATAAGTTTTTAAGCCAAATATAGAAAATATAAATGCTTAATTAAGCAGGTCAAAACAAGCTTTACTTTAATAATTGTACAATTTTTACTCTAATTTCAACAGTTTTATGCACTTTATGCAAAACAAAAAACAATCAGAAAATCAAATTAAATTAATTTTATGGCCAAAGCTGTTGCCAAGCTGTCAAAAGTCAATTAGCCTAAAAAGACGTCCGAAAACAAATTAATATTGGAAATCATTTAGAAACCATTATGCACACCCTTAACAGGCGGAACCAATTGATTTAAGTACTCAAAACTGTGAAACAGTTTGAAACAGCAAATTGTCTTACATTATTTTTGGCTAAAACAGTACAATTGCTGCATATCCTTCAAGCCAAATTCTTTAATTTTTTTTGTAATTATAATTAATTAATTTAAAGGGAAAATTTAACTATAAATTGTCTCTTGAACAGCTCAAAAGAATTGCAATTGCATTGGAATGGAGTCTCAATCTGAGTCATGCTTTAAACGGTTTTGTTTAGCATAAAGATACATGTGTGTGTGTGTGTGTATGTGTGCGTGTGTCTTTAAAATGCACCGTTAGTAATGTCGGCTGTTTCGGTTTGTTGTCGTAGCTTTTTTTTTTATCAATTGTTCAATTGTTTGAGGCTAACGCAAAGTATGACAAAGTGGGCAACATTAACGCTTTGTGTGCATCAAAAGACATGTAGAAAACCCGAAAAAAAATACAAAAAAAAAATGGAAAATAACCAAAAAAAAAAAAAATTATGACAATTTCATTCGAAGAACCACTTCGTCAATGTCAAAGCTGACGAGGCCCAAAGTTTTCTTAGTTTTTTTTTTTCTCCTTTTCTTCTACACAATTTTTCAACTTTTTCCACAAACAAAACTTGTTGAATAGCAAGTTCTCCACTAAAAGACTTGTCGTCTGTTGTCTAACTTCAAATATGTATATGAATATATATGTATGTATGTATATTACATAGAAAACAATGCCCTAAGCTGCTGGAAAATACTTATTCTCAAGTCATATAGTAGCCTGGCAGCAATCCAATACGTACAACACATTACATCAACATCCAACAACTGTAGCGCAACACAATGCCTAATTTGGTAGCTCATGTTGGGGCTCTCTCTCTCTCTCTCTGTCACTGTGTGAGTATCTATGTATGTGTTTTTTTTTTCTGAGAATAGCTAAAAAAAAAGTTATTACAGCTGTTTTTTACTCTAGTAAAACATGAGCTGAATTTAATATGTTGTGAAATCTTAAGCCTTATGCCACGTGTGTGGTCTACCAGATATCCGGTTATCAATTGGAATTGTGTAAGCTATGTTTACATCATATGCATATGCTATAATCTACAATTACAGTAAAAACACATTATAGGGTATTGCCTAATACTTAAAAATATAACCAAAACTCTAACATACTATAAGTCTAACTATTTACTATATAGACTTCAACCCACCTCTTTGCAAAGCTTGCACTTGATTTCTCTTACTATATTTTGTGCACACATTCTAATTATTTCACCACTGTGCCTGTGTTAACATGTACTCGTAATATGCCAAAGTTGTCACTTTCTGTTTGTTGTCGGCTACTTTTTGGTTACAAAGTCTTAGGCAATACATTCAAACACTTCACACACAACAAACAAAAAAATACCGCTTCAATGGTTGCCCAGCTTCCCACTAACAACAGCAATATGACTATGTGTGTGTGTGTATTTTTTGTGTTTGTGTGTGTGTCTGACTATCAAACTGTCAAAATTATGACATTTGAAATTTCACGTATCGTAACATAACCGGACAACAAGAAAGCTGCCTGGCCAAGAGATCCGTGAAAACCAAAATTCAACCAAACACCAAAATATCCAAAGAAAGATCCAATGCCATAGCCAAAGATATAGCCAAGTGTTTCAAGTGTCAAGCGAGCTGTTTGTTTGTCGGATTGTCGGTTTACTTTTTTTTCCTCTTATTTGTTTTTTCTTTTAATATTTTTTTTTGAAGGAATGAAAATTTTCAATTACAGTTCGTGCCAAAACGCTAGAGATCAAATTTTTTGTTGCTTAAACGTGTCTGTCTGCCTGTCGGACTGGATGTCAAAAGTAAAGCAGCAACAGCAGCAACAACAACAACAACAACAGCCAAAACAACAACAATAATAACAAACATTTTGATGTACTTATTCAAATTGTTCAACATGAGTTTTGCCTCTTGTTACAAAAACAACAAAAACAGGAAAAATAACAACAATCTTCGCAAATTTTGCAGCTCAGACACACGCGCCAAAAAAACAACAACAACAAAAAACAAATATATATATATATATAAATTTTTTATATACTTTGTTTTCTTCAAATCATTTCGAGACCAGAAAAGAATATATATATAATTTTTTTTTATTCTGTCAATGAATGAAACGCGAGTTTTTATTACAGATTTCAAATGTTGTTGCTGTTGTTATTGTCAAAGCTGAGTGTCTGCAATTGTCGAGCTTGCAAAAAAATATATATATATAGAAAGAAATAAACAAAAAATAAGAAAATCAAAAAGATACAAAAAAAAATATATATTTTCAGCTTCGGTTGCAGGCGAAAATTAATATGAAACCAAAGCAATTGCACAAAAGAAACAGAAAATAAAATGAAATTTCCGAATTGTTGATTTGACGTCAAAACATTTTTGTATTATTGTCATTTAATTGAAATTGAATGACTCTGCACTTTTCTTGTTTCTTTTACCTATTTATAGCACATTTTAAGGTATGTCTCTGCATAAAAGCTTAGGCTTATGGCTTATAGCTTATTTGGCTAATGCAGCTGCCAAATTTAGCTTCATTTCTGAGTCATTCAAGTATGCAAATTATAAATTCATTTTCTTACTCAGATTTCCTAAAGGAATACAAAACAAAATTCCAAGAATTTCTAACAAAATAAAAAAATTAATAAATATTATAGAATTTATATAGAAAAAAAAATAGTATAAAAAAAATATATAAATTAAATAAATAAATAAAATAATTATACTTAAAAATTAAATAAAATAGATATAATAAATAAAATATATAAAATAAATAAAATAAATTAAATAAATAAAATAAATAAAATAAATAAAATAAATAAAATAAATAAAATAAATAAAATAAATAAAATAAATAAAATAAATAAAATAAATAAAATAAATAAAATAAATAAAATAAATAAAATAAATAAAATAAATAAAATAAATAAAATAAATAAAGTAAATAAAATAAATAAAATAAATAAAATAAATAAAATAAATAAAGTAAATAAAATAAATAAAATAAATAAAATAAATAAAATAAATAAAATTTCACAAATAAATAAAATAAATAAAGTAAATAGAATAAATAAGAAAATAATATAAATAATATAAATAATATTAATAAAATAAATTATATAAATAAAATATATAAAATAAATAAAATATATAATATAAATACAATACATAAAACATATACAATAAATAAAAAAATAATACAAATAAAAGAAATAAATAAAATAGTTATAAATATATAATTAGAAAGCAAATTGAATGCAAATAACATATAACATATAACAATAACTGTCTATATGTTATGACTGTTGATCTTATGAATTTTGATATATTCTGTAGGGCACTTGAGAGGTGTCAGCGAGGAGGGTATTGGCCACCTTGGAGCGTATTTGAAAGTCAGCATTGCGCGCTTCCGCCAGTTGTTGATTTGGACATTTTTTTGAAATTCGATATTCACGCAATATATTTTTTTCGTTTTTGATTTTTTGTGCTTTTCAGCGCGAAATCGAGAGATGGCTGAAAATACGAAGATGTAAAAGAGAAGCAAAAATAGAGTTGGAAGAAGAAAGAAAAAAGCTGTTAACTAGGCAGAAACCCAAGCACTTCACTGGCTTTAACGGTGGCGCCGCCATTTGCTGACAACGCAATTTCGCAGGCGAAAGGTGCTTTTTTGTTCAAAATTGGTTCATTGTTGCTATAGATTGAAGCCAGCCAGAGGCGGGGAGGGGCTGGTGGTCTTATTTAATTGATTTATTTGTTAGCTTGAACAAAAATTTGCATATAGGTAAGTGCAAAATAATTGATTAGAAAGTGGAGTGCGTAGCTGAAAAGATTTATTATGTGGAAGCAAACGTGGAGGCAGACTTTCGCTGAAAGGAAGCCAGAGCATAGCAAATGTGGCATGAAATGTGCATATTTTCTGAAGAATTTCAAACTTGGCTACAAATTGTTATTGAAGTGATGGAAAAATGTGTGGAGAGGGCGGCGTGTGTATATTTAAAGAAAGAAAGAAAAACTTGAAATGAAATGGTATATTAAAAGCGACAGAGGCCGAACACGCAGCTGTCAAGCACTCGAAATAATTTTCGTGGAAATGTATCAAATAAAAAAAAAGCGAGAAGAACAAAAACAAAAAAAAAATATAGTAATACTTTTCTCTGTGGACGTACAAAAGTTCTTTTCCCAAATATGTATATGCATGTATGTGTGTATGATTATGTGTGTTGACGGCCAGGGAAAAACATGCGGTTGGATGGCCAGTCTAGCGGAGTAGGCCAGTTTTCGACACTTGCCAAGGAGGCTGCTGCGTCTGCTGCTGCTGTTGCTGCTGTCAGACATTAAGACGAACCGTACCCAGTCGGCCAGTGAGCCAGTCAAACAGTGAACCAGTCAACCAGCTAGCCAGCCAGCCAGCCAGTCAGTCTGGGCCAACAATTTGTTTTCCCCACTTACACTTTAACCTTTTTTTCTTGGTTTCTTCTAGGCGGCATAATTTCGGCAACTGTGTAAAGTATGTGATGGGGTAAACTTGTCACTTGCTTTTCTTATGAAATACGTCAGAGTGTAGACAACTTACACACACACATACACACACACACACAACAAATATACTTTCAAGTGGTTTGTCAGCAACATTTCAAACAAAGCGTCCGCAACTTCAATGACAGCAACAACTGTGTAGAAAAGAGATAGAAAACAACAATATAACAAAGAGAAAGGAAAGAAGACAAAACAAAAAAAAAAACTTGTTTGCATCCTCTAACGATGCTGCACATTTTGTTCACACATTGCACCATTGTAGAACCTCCAACTCCCCTCAATCCCCTACTCGTTGAAACTTGCCATAACCCTGCGGGGGCATATACTTAGAACACTTCGACATTTCAGTTTATCACCGGGTCGTTTCATAGACCACATGCAAAACCAAAAAAATAAAGAAAAAAAAGAGAAATATGTATACAGCTCGTAAAGTTCTTTGAAATGCATGAAAGGATAGGATTTACTTTTGTGCCAGTGTCCAACTCCAAAGTCGGACATATATAGTAAATTTTTAGCTCTAACTAGTCTGCACTGGTCTGCTCATATATTTCTGATATTTAGGTGAAGAACTACACTTTGGGCTGGCTTAAAACTTAAGGCCAAATTAAGAAAAAAAGAAACGGACTACACTTTAGCCTGGCTTAAAACTTAAGGTTAAATCAAGCAAAAAAAAAAGAAAAGAAGTGCAATTTGTTGATGAATTTATAAAGACAGACCATAAATGACTTGGTTATAATTGAAACATATATCAATAGGCAGCTAAAATATAGTAAAAACGATATATATATATATAATTATGTAGCGATCCTTGCATAGACACAAATTAAATGAAGTTGCAGAAGGAATATTTTTACAGCTTCCCTTTTAAAGGGTTAAAAATTTATCATTTAATTAATTATATTTAGTATTTGTCTCCCTTTTCTTTTACAATAAAAATATTTTGCTTTTTAAGGCATGGGAAACAATTTAATTTAATATTTATTATTAGTTTACCTTTTTTGTGCAAAAATTTTTACAAACCAATTGCAGCTTTAACTGCTGTTTGCTGCTTGCTGCTTGCTGCTTGCTGCCTGATGCAACACCTGCAACAACTAACTAAGGAAGCATCTTGCTTCAAAAAAGGCAAACTACTCAAAAAAAAAAAAAAAATAAATAAAAAAAAAAATGTACAAAACTTGCGAGACAAATTTTTCATAAACATAAAGTCAACGCCATACATTTTGATGGTTTTAATGGAGAAAAGCAAAAGCAAAAGGAAAACCAAAAGCAAAAACAAGAGAGAGAGAGAGACAGAGACAGAGATAGACCAGAGGAAAAAAAGTGCTCAAAATGATGGCCGCAAAACGTGTTGGGCACCAAAAGGCTGTGCACACACAGCAATGCAGTTAGTTGAATGTGTTGCCAAGCACCTTCTGCAATTCTGCAATTCAGAATTCTGCATTCTTCACTCTCTTGCTTCATCTTCTGCATTTGGCTTTAAGCTCCTTGAAGCTACCCTTCTACTGCTGTATACAATATATTTTGTAGCAAGTGACAAAGGCAATTTACAGGCGCGCGCGAACATTTAAAATGCAGCAAGTGTCACCATTGAGTGAAACGAGGCGTAATAAATATATATATATATATACAAACAGACACACGCACATATATATATATATATATATATACACACTTTTGTATATATATATATACACTTATATAAATATATATTTTTAAAGTTTGTGTAGGAGTTTGTGCTGTCTTTATACAAAGTGGCAGCAGCTTTGGTGTCGCCCTGGACTTGGCCACACTTTATACGGGTAAGGCATGCGTTGCATATTGGCCAACAATGCAGCAAGTGTAAGCCCAACTAAGTTAACAATTAGATACGCTATTTGATACTCAATTATCAGATACCCTTGCCAATATAAATATGCACAAAGCTGCATTCAAAAAATATTATTCACATTTACAACAAATTTCAATTATGCCTTCACTTGGCTGCCCCATACATGTTGCATACTACACTTAAAGTCTCACATACCCTACTTAAACTATCTTTAAGTTATTTTACGTTGCCTCTTCACACTTTGCATGACATTTTTCTGCTGCTTTTGCTGTCGTCTGGAAAGGCCTTTCCGTAACGTTTTGTCATTTAAATAACAATAAAATTTGATGACAAGCGTCGCTCCACTCGTTTTACTAGCTCCACCCGCCACTTGCCACATGCTACTTACTACTTACTACTTGCTACTTTTTACCATACCCACTGCACACCGTTCTAACTGTCTGCAGTTTCGATTGAGCTGATTGGCAACGTCAATATAATAAAGACATTCGATGCCTTTTTAAGCGTTTCACTTTCGCACGTAGCTGTAAAAAGTTTGCGCAATGTCCGGTTCTTAAAAATATATACTAACAAATGCATATACATATATATATATAGGTATGTGTATAGAATTGTGTTGAATCCTTAAATATTTTGGTAAGCAAGTTAAGACATTGTCTAGACGACATCAAACATGCCACCCATCCAGAGTGCAAGTGGCAAAGAACTTTCGATTTTATTGGCCGTTGTTAAGTTTTAATTAGAAAATCGTGCCAAGAACTTTATGTTTGCTCAAAGTATGCAGCTATCTCTTAACAGTAAAATAACTTTTTAGCCAAAATTAACTTTAAACAGTTCAGATCAAACATATTAAAAAGTTGCAGTAATTCAACAAAATATGTTCAAATCAAAATGACTTCGTTAAGATAGTATAAAATTTAAAAAATATTAATAAAATATTTTTATAAAAATAATTATTTAAATTGTTTATAATGTAAAGTTTAGAACATATTAAAATTTATATTAAATAATTTAAAGTATTTTTTTTTTATAAAAGTTGCAGCAATTCAACAATAAACAAATTGACTCGATTTTATTATGTGGCCGAAATCAAAGTAAAACTTTTATAAAATTTAAAAAATATTTATAAAATAATTTAATAAAATTAATAAATTAATTAGTTAATAATGCAATGTTTAGAGCACATTAAAATATAAATTAAATAATTTATTATTTTTTTTTTTAAATAAAAGTAATTTAAACGCAAGCCACAAATCGAATGAAAAGTGGAATGTTTTGTGGGGGAATTGAAAAAAAAAAGAAAAGGCAAAAGAAAAATGTATAAACTAAAAAGAAGAAAGAGCACAAAAAACAAAAAAAAAAGGAGAACAAAACAAAAACGTAAAAGCAAACGCGGTAATTATTTTTTAATGTAACAAAATAATATCTGGCCAAAACGATCAAGTCACGCAAGTGTTTGGGGCCACAGTGAAAATTAACATGAGAATAAATAAGAAATTTTTTTAAAGGCGGTTGAAATTCAAGCCAGACACGAAAACGTTGCAAGTTTCAACCCAGCACGCACCACTCAACCTACAACAGAAAGAGAGAGAAATAGCAGATAGCGGACAGAGTGTTGGATGGTATGACCTAGTGATAGAAAGAGATAGGAGTAGGTTTAGAAATGACGCATTGAGCGCGCAGCTTCCGTTTTGCGATTTGGCAAATAATTTGCGAAGAAATTCGAAACCTTTTGTGAAGACCGTTAGATGCGGCCACAAGAGGTGCAACAAAACTTGCGTATCGCACTGATTGATCATTTCCTCAAATAACCAACTATCAAATTAACAGCACAGAAACTTATAAAAACAATAAACCGAACACTACATACACTTGCCACAAAGAATCAGAAGTCTACCTATAACTTCTTTCTATGAAAGTTGTTTAATTTGGCTGCAACTTGCATGCAAGAATTGGCATTTATTGCAAGTAAAGTATAGATATTATATATATGGAAACAAACCTATAGGTTAGTGTATTTTGAAGTCTATATAGAAAACTTGTTGGTGTCACAAATGTTGGATAATTAATCAATTTGCACTTTAACTTTGATAATAAAATATTCATTTTGAAAACTCCTTTTCACCGTTTCATTTAAATGAAAATCTCTTTATTTTTGACTGCCATTTACAAATGCCTTCACATTAGATTCCAGCACATTCAACACATGCCACATACAACAAGCCAAAACATTCAACATTCAGTGTTTGTTTCAACACTTGATAACAACAAAGAGAAGGAAGGCATTTTCTGGCTTATTTGGGTTTGAAAATCGTTTTAAAATTAGTGAAAGTGATTGATTTTCCACTTAATTTTTCAGGTAGACAATATACAAAAGTAATGCCGATAATCAGACCCCAAAAGCAATACCCCAAAATACAGCAACAGCTACAGCTACAGCTACAGCTCCAGCTTGAACAGCTCCCAGACACATAAAATTGCCCATTTGGCGCATGCGTCAAAGACCTTAACGTGGCTTAGTTGTTGGTTAGTTGTTGTTTGTTGCATTTCCGTCAGCTTACGGTGTCTACAAAAAGCGTTGGTGTAGTCTCAATATGTTTAGTTTTGTTGCTTGTGTTAAGCAGAAAGACGGGGGCAAGCGGGTTGAGTGCGGAGGCTGACAGTTGTTGAACGGAGGGCGTGTTGTTTTTTTTTTGTTTGTACCAAAGAAAGCGAAGACAGAGAAAATTGTATACTTGCTTGCGGCATACATAATGCCATGAATAATCATGCTAAACTTACACACACACACACACATTCACACATATATAAATATATATATATAAAACTGATCCATATAACATTCACTTTGCATAACACTTTTTTATTTTACTTCAACACAATAAATTATACGTTTCAATTGTAATTTAATTATAATTATAGCAAAAAGAGAAAAAAAAGGTTAATAAACATTAAATTTTATGCTGCTTCTGTTCAATAAAGGTTTCAAAAAAGGTTACGCAAATGCCTATTAAATGCAAATTTAAAAAAAGGTTTTTTTTTCGAAACCCAAAAAAAATGAGCTCAATTGGAGCAATGCATTCAAATGAACAACAAATTTATTTTGTATTTTATTAATGATTTTTTTTGTAGATTTTTCCAAGGCTTTTCATATGAAATTACAGTAGTTTATCAAATGAAAACTATACTAAACTTAATTAATCAGTTAGAGTATTAAAAGTATTGCAATTTCTAAGGGCCAACTGTTTTTATTAACTGTTTTTTAGTAACTTGTTTTCAGACACTTGATTCCATCTGAATCTGTTCTAATATGCAATTTGATGCAGCTTTCAATTGAAATTTTATATCTAAAAAGTGTAATTGTAATAGTTATATATTACATATACTTATTGTTATATAAATTTGATGCCACATGTGGCATATATTTCTGATAACAGTCAAAAGTATTTGCTATAATTTAAGCCATGTGAATAATATCAGTTCCAAAGCACGAATAAGTTGACAAGTGTTTGGGCCACTTTGTACTTGGCCAATAAACAATGAAACATCTCATAAATGTTGTTGTTATTTGTGTTATTGTTGTTATTGTTGCTGCTGTTGTTTGTATCGTATTAGTCGCTTTTTTCTTGTTATTAGCTGAAATCATATAAAATCAGAGAAAAAAAAGAGGAAATATATATGTATTATTGTTGCTTTTGGGCGCCTGCAGCGCCTTATATAAAGCACATTTTGTGGCAACACTACAAATTTGCATAAATACCATGGCAACAGCAATGGTAGCAGCAACAACAATCAGAATGCTGGCAACAACAATTGGCACAATATGCTGTTAACAATGCAACATGTTGTCGATGTCACAGTTGCTGTTGTCGCTTGTTATTTTGGCATGTTGTGAATTATGTTTGGTATTTTGACCAGGCAACAACAGCAGCGGCAACAACAGCAATAACGATAACAACTAATAGCAATATGGCATTAAGGATGGTCGTTGCCATTGCTGCCTCTTTGTTGTATGTTGCTATGTTGCTTTATAGTTTTCATATTAACAGCAAACAACATACAATACAACATGCAATGTTCAGTGCTATTTTTTAATTACCTGCCCTTGGATTGTTACACTATATTGAAAGGGTATATTTATAGCTAAATAAATTTTATACTAATTTTTATGGAATTGCTAAATATTTTATAAAATTTTCATTTAATTTTAAGATTTTTAAAATATTTTTTATTATTTTTTTTATATTTTTTTTTAGTGTATTTAAGTGGGCGTCATAAACACAAGCAAGTTTTGGGTTATTTATCGATTTGGTTGACGTGCTGTGGTCACATTAGGAGTATCCTTTGAACAGGAGTTAAAATGTTGGCGTGTCATCGCTGAAAATGTGTTAATCTTTGGAATTTAGTCAAACGTTCGCTTTAATCATAAATATTGCGGGAAATAGCACTTGGAGTTGCGAATGGGATTGAGATTGGAGTTGAGATTGGAGTTGTCCACTTTTCGACTATGGTGTAGCTGGCTATATATGCAGCAGTCAGGCAGGATCTGGTCGTTGGCTATTCAACCACCAAACGTGCCAGCTGGCAGAATTGTTGTAATTGTTGTTGTTGTTGTTGTTGTTTCGCTGGTACTTGCCATTGTCAAACAGAACCCAAGTGAAGTGGCACTGAAAGACTGCAACCAACCGCCGTTTTGAGTGGCACAGCCCACCACAAACTACAACTCGTGCACGCACGCACATTGCAAAATTTTCGATTGCATCCCAAAACTGGCGAAATGTCAACGCGACGAGTGCCGATAGCCAAGCACACAAAGAGAGAAACGGAGAGAGGGAGAGAACGATAGAGAGGGAGAAAGTTGAGTGCACTTCACAACTGCATTGGCGACAAAATGCAGTTGGTTCTTGCAACACGGACCTGGGTACACACAGTACTATAGGATAGGATAGGGTCAGAAGTGCAGGAAGTTTATACTGGGTACTTGCAGCCGTGCAGCCTTGCAACATTGCCCTTTGGGACACTTGAATGCATTGGTTTTTTTGACCCCCCACCCCAACTACTTCAATCCACACCACGTTCCTTTGACTGCTATGTAAATCAATGCAATAATTAAGACAAATTTTTTTTTTCTTTTCATATATATACATGCGTAAGGCACTCGAAAACGCAATACCGTTATGAACTTCACCCTCAATTCTGTTGCAGCAGCAGCAGAAACAACAGCAGGCGTCCATTGGCCTCCCCTTTTTTGTGTGTATGTGTGTGTGTGTGTGTATGTTATAAGGCAGCTCGTTAGCATAACTGCAATTAGACAGCATTCGGGGGCACAGAGCTGATACTTGACAAATGTGCGTAAAAGTTCATGAATTGTAATTGGTAGGCGTGGCAGTGCAACGCCCTGCATTAAAACAAATATATACATATATATATATATACACACGCACAACATGGAAAATAAGAGAGCTGCATTGAATGCAAAGCAAATATGCATTGTTATAGCTGTTAATTAGTGAGAGTTTAGAAAAGGAACTTTTTGTACAACATCATGTTTTGCATCATCATCATCATCATCAGTATCAGCATCAGCATACAGCACAATAACGTCCAAAGGGGATGACTTCCGTCTAACGGCCATGGCGCTTCCATCTACAAAGGAGCCGCCCCCGGACGCCGACGCTTCACACTTCAATGAGAAATTTCGTGTAGTGTGTCGATTTTGTTTTTTTGTTTTTTCTCTTTTATTTCCTATTATTCACATACATATATATAGGTTTAAATATATATAGGTATATTACCAGCTATTTTTCTAACTGCAGAACGTGCTGCAAGTTGGTCACGTCCAAGTGTCTGTCGGTCATCAACTGCGTCTGCGTTTGGTTTGCGTTAAACATTTGGATCTGGATCTGGATCTGGCTCTATATTTGTTGTTAGTGCCTGGTACGAGTTCTTAGTTCTAGTTCTGGGTCTGTGTCTGGGTCTGGCTCTGGCTCTAGCTCTAGGTCTGGCAAATGCTGCTTAAGTTGTTATTGTTGCAGTTTATGCTCTATTTAAATGCTTTTTATTTGCCATGTCTGGCATTTGAGTGTTACAACTCGAGCCCGGACCGAACCATAAAAACAGGCAGCTAAAACATATTGTGTTCTAGAACATTTCAACAACAACAGCAGTCGGTCGATCTAAGGCTAATGCACTTTGACCTGAAGAAGCCGCAGCTATATGTAGCAACTATAACATACATATGGAAATTGTCTGTTTGTTTGCTAGGTAAAAGGAATTGCAACTAAGCAATTCAACACTTAACAGACAAATAACATATAAAATAAATTCAATAAATAAAAAAAACTATAGTTGATTTAAAACATATTGAAAGTTGCATTGAAAAAGTATTGAAATTGCCATAAAAATTAAATGCTATTAAATTGTGCAATGAGTTTTTGTATCCTTTAATAATGCTTGTGTCCTTTTGTTATTGCACAGGAAGCAAAAATATTGTTATGCATAAAATGTTGTAAAGAAACTATGAGTAGGTAGGGTGGCAGCGGGGTAGGGCACTACAAACACAACAAACTTATTAGCATGATGATTATTAATTAATTGAAAAGGTGAATGAAGCATGAAATGTGCAATGAATAATGCAACACAGAAAAAATCAAACAAAACGAAAAGTAAATGACTATAAAAATACCCTATATAAAAGTAATATATATGCATATAAATCTATAATAAACTATGTAAAGGTTTCTATATAGAAATTCAACTCTTTCCATATGCAACTCTAGGCATTATACAAAAAACTCACACAAAAATATAAAGCTGCAGCAAATAAATTACATTAACATATGCGTTACTGCAGTTAAAAAATTTAAATGCAAAAAAAATAATAATTATATAAATAATATTAAAAAATTATATATATGTGTATATATAAATGAATTGTGATTAATTAATACAGTTCAATTGGATAGAATTTTACATTTTCACTGCTCGCGGATTACATGAAGATTTCAATTATATTAAAAAAGTTTTTTTTTTAAAGGTTGAAAATCGATTTGAATCACGATAAACATATTTTCAGCTTACATGTTGATAGTTTGTTTGTATGAAAATAATGTGTTTTCAATTGAAAATGCAAAAATATACAATTTTCCTTTATGTTGTATGAAATTTTATAAAAAAGGAAAAGGAAATATAATAGCTTTGAGCTGCAAATCAACTAAAAAACTTTTGATTGATACAATCTTTGTTGTTATAGAATAGTTATAAAATAGGTTCATATAAAGATCTCAGATGAAAAGCTGAGAGAAGTAGAGGCTATGTTAGATTTTCCTAAAAGATCGCCTAAAGCTTTTAGCTCAGAAACTATAGAAACTGATGCAGTTTTTTCAGACGTTGTTTAAATATTAATATTAAACATTTCCATTGTGTTAGCCAGTGTTCTAACACTTGCTTTAAGCTACTTGCTGTTCATCATAACTATTTATTAGTACTATTAACTATGTATGTTATTAACTATTATAGGCAAAGATGCAAGTAACTTAACACAATTTGCTTGGTTAAGCTCAAAGTACAAGCGGCTCTTATAAATTTTAAAACAATTTCCACGCAGTTTCTGACGCGTAAGTTAAAGCTATACTCAATATGTAAGAAAGAGAGAGAGTAGAGTAGAATAGAGTTAAGAATTTTAGTGCTACTTGTAGAAGGTGCTATTGGCCATGGTTAAGGTGCAGGCTGTGAAATTTATTAAGCGCAAAACTATAATTAAAGCAAAGTAAAAATTATTAAGGCAGAAAATGAGTGAGCAGACTGCAAAGCAGTTGAAGATTGTCTACAATCTACAGTGTCTACAGTGTCTAGTAGAACGGGAGAAAGAGACCTAAAAACAAGTTCTATACACATTTCAGACCTTATATCAACCTGTTGCCTGTTCAATATAGCCACAACTATATAGTATATAGCATACGATCTGGCTTAAACCTTGTTCTAGCAAAACGTTTTAATTTTATGCAGAAATCATAAAAACGCGTCAGGTAACAAGATAGTTACTGTGCACAGTTAATTGTATGGAGTTAAAGGCAAAAAAAAAACTCTAGAAAATACAACAAAAAAAAATTTCCAATATTTAAAAAAAAAACTGACTTCTTTGCGCAATTACGCGAGGAGAGTGGATCATGGGGCATGAGGCATAAGGTATGAATAGTGGGCAGTAGTCACTGTAGCTAAAGGAGCTTAGCTTAGGGAGTTAAGATCTTTGGATATGTATATGGTTGTATGGCATGGAAGTCATAAATAAGCCAACTTGTGTATTGTTTATAGTTAACACCTAAAGATGGGTTTTCTGGTTTGTTTTTTTTTAGGCCGCTTCCTGTGCGAGGCGCAGGTTCAATGCACTAACTTGCCCAATTAGCCAAGTATCAAAACTAACACAATCGCCTGCTCTAGCAACACTTTTTTTTTCGAAAAGTTCTCAAATGAAAGTTTAAACTGATTTATAGTTAGCAATATATATATATATATATATATATATATATATATCTATATATATATATGAAGCGTTCTTATAACAATTAATTAGCATTAACTGATTGAAACTTTTGGCTTATATATTTTACGTTTCAAAGGTGCTACCTCAACAGCGCCCGCATTGGCAGAGCGTTTGAAAATTCTTGACAAACAAACATTACCTATATTATAGACTACGTTATACTCTATATATATAGGCAAATATAAAAAATTATAATTTAAATATATAACGCCTTTTAGTGTACACAAAATTTGTCTAAATACACCCTAAAATTTTTAAGTTATGCTCACAACTAAATATGAGTTCATAAAGCATAATGAATTGCTTCTTATATGTTTATTGTATATAAATATGTATAAATATGTATG
Source organism: Zygothrica quintamaculata (assembly GCA_037044455.1). Taxonomy (NCBI): domain Eukaryota; kingdom Metazoa; phylum Arthropoda; class Insecta; order Diptera; family Drosophilidae; genus Zygothrica; species Zygothrica quintamaculata. Next base: position 192,978 of record JBAMBS010000186.1, on the reverse strand, counting down.
TATAGATATATGTTGCTTTATATATATATACTGGCTTGACTTTTGCTTTTGATTTTGGTTTGGTTTTGCCACAATCGCCCGCTGGGACGCTGAGGCTGATGAAGTAGTTTCTGCGTCTGTGACTGCTCCAAGATTCGCGTGTCCAATTCCAATAGCAGCTTCAAACCACATTCACAGCCATTGAACAGTCGCAGTCTCAGTCTCCGTCACAGTCTCCGTCTCCGTCTCAGTCTCTGTCTCAATCTCTATCTAAGTCTGTGTCTCAGTCCAAGTCCAAGGGCGGCATGAGTAAGTGTTTTGCTTAATTGCCTATAGCTTATTAGGCACCACAAGAGAGAATAGTCAAATTAATTTCGATGGACACCAAAGAGATACAATAACAACAAAATCGAAAGACTCGATTGTTGAGATTTGTGGTATGTGTGTGTGTGTGTGTGTATGTCTGTGCGTGGTCCCTTCACGTCTAATGATGATGGCGTTACGAATTTCGACTGCCTGCATTGAACGTACAACAATAAACAATAATAACAACAACTACAAACAACAATTACAAACTAAAACTTTATATACAAATATATATATAAATATATATTTTTTTTTTTGTATTTTATTTCAACTATTGTGTTGCCACAATAGAATTTTGAGCGGCGGTGGCAATCGATCGAACAATGCAGAATCATTAATTAAATTTCTTGCCAATGCCTGAACTATTTGACCGAGCTATTAAAAGTTTATAGTAACAAAAGGGTGGTGGGGGAAGCCTAGGGCTAGTGCAGCAGAGGGGCAATTGTAATAGAGAAAAAAAGGTGTAGCATAAACCACACAAAGTGAAAGACTGGCCAAAATGCCCATGCAATTCTTTAGACTAAAAGAAGGAAACGTCAATTGGCCAAGAAAATTTAAATAAAAATATATAAAAAATATTTAAATGTTATTTTAAAATATAATATAAATATAAAAAATAAATTTTATTTTTTTATTTTACACACATTCTACTTATAGCTCTATTAAAAAATATTCATATTTGAAAGGCATTTCCCGCCTTTCCATTGCCGCTCCAAATTGTTTAGAAATGTACATTTAATCATTTATAAAGTATATTTCCCTTGGACTTAAGTTTATTTCCCAGCATATGTTATTACTTTTATTGTTATTATTATATTATTATTATTATTATGATTTTTGGAGTCTTTTTCCGCTCCGGTTTTGTAGATTTGCTGCGTAATTCATACAAAAGCCGCATAAAAGTGCATGAAATTAGGCGGAAATTGAAGTTGAAAATCGCGGCAAAAAATGTATATGTGTGTGTGTGTGTGAAGAAGGGTTAGGGAAAGGGTAGGGTGGTGGTTTTTAAAATTATGAATGGCTCGACGGGTGTGAGTGCTTTTAAAAACCAATTAATAAATTTTTAATGTATGCGCTGCAGGTTGCGCCACAGCCGCCTACCGCGAGGTGTGGAAAATAGTTGTTGCCCCTTATGTTTATTATGCAGACGACGACGAAGTGCGCGGCATGTGGGCTTCCACTGGAATGGGTGAAAAAAAAGGGTATACATATATACATATATATATTAATATATGTGTGTGTATGAAGAGATACAAAGAGAGTATACGAAGAAGAAGAAGGTGGAGAAGTTATACTGGGGTTCCGCTCTTATTCTGTTCTGTTCTCTGTTTCTCGGTGAGCTCTGCCACAGCACGAGTTGTCAGTGCTTCATTTTTCTTACGGTTTGCTTGGGCTTTGCATTGTTTTCATGAAAAATTAAGTGTGAACAATTTATTGAAAAATTTGTACAGGTGGCACCATCACCATCACCACCACCACCACCACCACCACCACCAGCACCAACACCAAGAACACCAACAACAGAATTCAACAATATTCATTCCATGCAGCGTTGCATCCGATTGTTTAATGACTTCATTTTGTAGCAGAATGCGGCAGATCGTTTGGCTTAATGAGCAAAGCTTGCCCCCAACCGGCAGCTGACAGGGCGAACAAAGAGCATATTGCCAAGCTAAAAGGAATCTCAAATAACATTTACTTCATAAAAGACTCTATCAGCCCAAAAAGAAATTGCTCCAAATTGGCAGAGATTAAAGTGGAACTTAAACATATTTTACTATGTTTCAATTAAGTAAGAGTTAAGAAGAGCACTTGAGCTATTAATCGATATCGAAATTAATTGTTATCGAATAATGTATTGAATATATTGTTAGATCAATATGAATCTTAAGCATAAGTTCTATATAAGTAGCAGTTGAACTCAAAGGAATTTTCGCGTTTATCTTTTGAGTAATAACTTTATGGGCGAAACAGTTGCCAACAATTCAGACTCAGATCGATGATGGCTAATAAGCCAAACAAGTCTATAGTATGAAGAAGAAGAAGATGAAGAACGGCAACAACAATATTAACGTGAAAAAGAGTACTGTTTATAGTGTTGGCCCGTTGTATGTGGAGCATTGGCTGATCATGTCACAAAAGTTGATAACGGCGATTACTTCATATACTTGGCATATTGTCGAAGTAGCGATGGGTACACAGGTACCTGGTATGTATGTATGTATATATGTAGGGGCGGGAGCGGGTGGTGGAGTTTGTTCATGCAGCAGCATACTATAGTATATAGGCATGGCCAGGACGCTGCAACCGCTACAGCGGCCGTCGCTCCACATGACACATGAGTAATGGCCACGCAGGCAAATTTATGACAAGTCACATTTCTGATGTGCTCGTTTATCAACATCCATAGACAGGCGGCAGTGGCAAGCGGCAGCGTCTATAGAGTTGAAGTAGAAGTTGAAGTTGAAGTTGCAGTTGAAGCTGGAGTCAAGGGGAGCAATGTTCATGTGTGTGTGTATGTGTGTGTGTGTGACAGGCACACGTGACAAGCCTTTGCTTGGCTGACCGTTTCCCATGGACTTGGGCGGCTCTTGAGTTAATTATAAGCGACGAGAATGAGCCTTAACAGTGAGTTGAGAGAGAGATAGAGAGCCTACAAAAGGAAGCGCAATATAACAGTCAAAGCCTTTGACTAATCCAGACTGACTGATCAAAATGGCAAATGGCATGATGATGTGGCAGCTGGGCTAAAGTAGGAGTAAAGCGCAAGTAAAAATGTTTCAGCAGGAGCAGGAGCAGGAATAGTTGTTGCATAGGAATAGGATTGCATTAAGTTCATATTAAGTTGTATGTTGCAAGGTCAAATTGACCCCGCCTGGTAGACACGACTTGAACCTAAGGCCACCATCATATAAATCGCCTGCCAGCCAGCAAATCACGTAACAAATTTCCTTTTGCCTAGCGCCAATCAGCAAAGCAATTCATTTTATATGCCTCAAAATTGTTAAACAACAACAGAAAAGAAACTTGTTTATATATATATATATATATACATGTATATACATACGAATATATATGTATATATAAGAAGAAGAAGTGGCAGAAACATTGCCTTGATCTTCACACATTATCGCTAGGCTGAACCTGAATGACAATTGGCTGTAATAAGAAATGCAAATGGCAGTTGAAATTCAGCTCGTAAATGCCACAAAAAAATAAGAAAAAAAAAACAAAAAAAAACTAAAAACCAATAATAATAAAAATACATGAGCGTGGGCAAAAAAAAGAAGAAAAAAAAACGTTGCAACTTCTCAACATTCAACATTCAACATACAACATTCAACTGAATGAGAGACAAACGATTAGATCACAATAAAAAGAAGGTTACCAAAATCAAAACTATGCACGACTTGAAGAGTTCCCTGCACTATGTAAAATGGAGTCAAACTGGATTTGACTGAGGGATTTGTGTTATGAAATTGTTTAGCGATTTGTTTAGGGTTCTAGGTTTACCTTTTATACCCTTTTCAATAGCTTATTTAAAGGGTATTTGGTGCTGTCTTGTTACGTTTAGCATAAACCGTTTTGCCATACTTTCAACGAGTGAAAAATAAGCCAACACCAAAGAGGTATTATGCCACAAAGTTGGTTGAATGCAGCTTGAACTGGAGGACAGCGTCCAGTTGCATGCGTCTCAGATGAAATCATTCTGAGTAAAGAAAGCATTGCACCAAACACTTAACGTGTATATGTGTGTGTGTGTGTTGTTATATATTGTGTATGAATTGGGTTTTGTTGTGGGTACACCTACGTGTGACAAAAAAGTATTGTTGCCACACTTTTTTCTTTGCACCTCTTACTTGCAACATCATGTGGGTAACACCACATTGTATGCCATTAGCACGCATATGCAGCAACGTAGGCAAATGCAAGAATTTGCTGCAAGTATAGCGTGGAGAGTGCCCTCTTGTGGCAGTAACAACAATCATGATCGAGACTTGACAAATTCTGTTGTCTTGCTTTACTTTATGCACTCGTTGGACACAGAACTGGACACAAAACTGGTATCAAAAGGAAGTCTGTCTGAAGATTTAAGAGATTGATCTTTAAACTTGCTTTTATTTAGTTTTTTTTTTTGCATGCTTTTATCCTTTAAGTTTAACGGTAGATTGAGTACTTTTTTTGCATATTATATATATTAACTGTCACACAACCCACAATACTTGACAGAGAGATCACACACCACACACACAGAGAGAAATCCTGTGAACTTGCAACTTTTCGCATATTACATGTCAACTTATTTACTTACTTAAGCAGCAGAAACATCTTTCTCTCACGCTCTTTGCACTGGTTGCACGCTTCTGTGGGTTTCATTTTAATATTGAACATTGCCACATAACAAGCAACAGCAGCAAGATTGAGATTGGTAGCAAAATACTGACGCATATGAGGCAAGCTGGAAGGCTGGCTGAAAGGCAAGGCAGCACCTGATGTTGCCTCATCAAATATGCGCCACAAATCACGATGATGATGATGATATGAGTAAAAAATTAACAAAAAGAAAAGTAAAGAGAGAAAAAAGAGAAAAAAAATCATACTGACAACAGCTGTGAATTTTACGCTTCAATGGCAAATTGAATTGAGTAAGTTTCATTCAAAAGTCAAGCCATTGGACATGCCTCACTCTCACGCTTACATTCACACCCACACCCACAATCACACCCATACACACACCTATATACTGCTATAACTTCAAGTCCAAGTTGAAGTCCAATAGCCATGCAACAGCCGTGATATTCATAATTCAAATTGAGCGTGTCCGGGCCTGGACTTTACCGTAGTAGAACGCATAATGAAATTCGCTTTGTTTTCTTTTTGCCATTTTTTTTTGGTATTCTTTTTTAGGTTTTTTTTTTTTTTTTTGTATGATTTTCTTTTGCCAAGTGCAAATGCCATTCAAGCAGAATAATGCAATATAAACTGTTGCAGCTTGAATGAAGCTACTCAGTCGAGCTGAAGTCTAAAGCAAAGGCAAAGGCAAAATCAGTAGCTGCCACAGGAGCAGAAGCGTTGACAATTCAACCAGCAATGGGATACTATCATCAAGGATATAAAATATGCTCAAGTATAACCAGGGGTTAAAAAGCGGCCTTGGCACTTACTTACTTGAAAAAGTTGAAAAGCTTGAAAGCATCTACTAAAAATATGAAACCACAAAAGAGTTGGGCCAAGGAATCGTTCATGTCAATTATTCCAGTTAAGTGAGCAACAAACCAAAGGCGCTACACTACACCTCACACGCCCTGCCACTACCTCTATCTCTGCCTTAAGCTGTGCCACTCAATGTTAGCCTGACACGCCCAATAATTTTGACCAAACACGAAAAGTTGGATGCGCCTTAAAAGGGACTTTGAAAGCAGCTTGGAAAATGACACAAAAAGTCGTTGTTATTTTATTTTATAGAGTATCTTAGAGTCGCATATACTCAGCTTAAATGTTTTTAGTTGTTTTTAAAGTGCATTCAGTGCATATTTTTTTTTCTTGTTGCTCTGCTTAAATCATTTGGCTGGCAAAAAATGTAATTCAATCTATAGAGTTGAGAGCAGAAGCTGCAAGGAGCTGCTTTGTGCCAGAGAAATCACACGAATTACTTAGAATTCGACAACAAAAAACCAACAACAACAACATGAACAACAAACAACAACAATAAAGATAAACAATATATATATATGTGTATATATATAAACATTGCAAGCGACAATCGACACTGACACAATGAAGGACATCATAATAAAGCAATAAACTGATGTTTGCTCTCTCTATTAAGGATAACAAACAAACAAGCAGATACCCAAAGTATATATATACACAAAGCTGTAAGATGCTTGCTTGCCACATACTGTTGCAGTTGCAGGCTGCTGCACTGCATGCACTGAACTCAAATTTCACATGCAATCGATGACAAATTTATGACTTTCAATGAATTTTGAGTATTCCCCCTTCAAATTGGTTCCTTGTTTTGGCTCATATTTCTGTCAATTTGTAACATATTCTCTCTCTCTAGAGAAAGAGAACGTTACACTAAAACAAATTGAGTTATTTTATGTAATACGCATACCACTTAAATATCCTTCTCCATACATTTATATCCTGCAGCTGTCCCGGCTAAAGCATTTAAGTATCTATTTCACGCATTTGTCAAAGATCAAATGTTTAAGCAAGTGCTCAGAGTGACACAGAAGGGAAAGAGGGGGACAGAATATCACTTCAATTTGTAGTAAGAGTTGAGCGATAAATTGTATCCGCCTTTAGTTTAAGCATTACTTCCGTTGCAGCTAGTGTCCTTAGAGAATAAACTCAACTATTTGGTAAGAGTATAAACCAATTCATTGAGTAGCAGATTCAAATGTGATTCAAATATGGAATAAATAAAAATATGAATGTCAAATTTGTCAGTTCATATCCTACCATAAACTATATCTATTAATTTTCCATTTGCAGTTCCATTTTGGTAACACAATAAGCCAACAACTTAGCCCATTTCATAACACAACAAAGTAGCTGCAATTTTTCTATATAAAATCATTTTCCTTTTCTTCAAATAATATGGTAACTCTTTGCCTTCGCTATATATATTTATATAGAAGTACAAAAATTTGTTAGTAAAATGGCATTTTAAATACGAAACACATGCCACATGCCACATGCCTGTCAATTGCTTTGCATTGCCTTGTCTTAGACTGCAATCAGTTGGGATCTTTAGTGGAAAATGCAATTTGAAACACACACAAACATAACGAGTTGTTTATAATGAAAACAGCAGCAGCAATGTACACTTAAAATATGCAACAAACACATACACACACACACACTTACACATATATATACATAAAGCACATATACAATTGGCCAAGAAAAATAATGCAGAATGTAAGGGCCAGAAAAATGAAAACAAGTAGCGAATAGCTTAAGACGCCAGCAAAACTCTTACGAAGTGCATTTCTATTTTTTTTTTTTTTTGCCTATAGCTGGACTATTGCTGTTGCTGATAAAGCAGTTTGATAAGCGACACGCGACCTGACAACAGTACTCTAGGAAAGAGTAAGGCAAAAGAGTGAAACAGTAAGACAGAGAGAGAGAGAGAGAGAGAGAGAGTGGTTAGTATTTGCAGTTTGTTTTATGCTCCGCAAATTGGTTTCTACTTTGTGGTAGCAGCAGGTGCCTTATGCACAAACTACGCTATACACACACACACATACACATATGCAAACACACACACACACTCATAGATATACATAGAAACATTTCAAGTCTGTCACTGTATGTCTTTGACTCTCATATGCCACCAAAACACGACCAAAAAGACACAAACGGTTCCTGTCCAGCGTCTGCTGTCTCCAAAAGACACAACAACAACAGCAGCAGCAACAACAAACAAACAAACAAAACACACACGAACTTCATATGGCAATGTCTTAACGTGTGTCTTAGGCCCAATGTCTGCAGTTCCGTTTTGTGTACCTATGTCAGCCGTATTTATCCAACCCCTTCAACTCCTCCAACCCATCATCCAGCACCCTTCTTCAGAGTCTTATATAGTATATTAATTGTCACGCATATGTCTAACCTCCGACGACCTACGAAAGCAACATAGACCCCAAAGAGATATAGACACTGTAGACTGTAGACTGTAGACACTGTCGCGCATATTTTTGTGGTCTATTGGTAAAAGCCAAAAGCACAAGAATGTTACCAAAAAGTGTTTTCATCTACACCAAAAACAAAACGTATAAGTAACAACAGTTGCTGCTGTTGTTGCTACTGTTGCTGGGGTATATGCAATTTGCCGGCGATTTTGTTATATATAAAGTATATATAGAAAAGTTCAGTTTATAACAATTTGTAGTGTATTGAAATTTCGTATATTTTCTTAGTTTGAGGTTTGTTTGTGTTTCATTTTGGGAGCTGCTGCATTGGGTTAATGTGTGTGCGCAGTAGCTCAGACTATCGCAATGGAAAGACTTGAATGTTGTTGTTGTAGGAGTAGTTGTTGTTGCTAGTATTATTGTAAGTGTCGTTGTTGTTGTTGTGGCTGGTTGTTGTTTGTCTTGGCTGTTGTTATTGTTGTGTGCTACGTGCCATATCAGTCTGCTCTACTTGACAATTTTACCTTTGCTACATGTGTCCAACTCTTAATGTTGTTGGTTGCTCTTCTTCTTCTACCCCTTTCTCGCTTTGGCTTTCCCTCCTTGGCTATCCCTCTTTCATACTCTCTCCCTCTCTACCAACTACTATCTCTTATTTCATATTTACTTATTTTGTTTTCATTTCTAATTGCACAAAGAGTGTAGGCACCCCCCAGCCCCCACCTGCCATCCAGCTCATTTATTAACATTATTAACATTTGCATTGCTGTGCTAGTATATGCCACATTATGTTGCAGATGCTGCTTACCATTGCTAGCATTGCCTGGTAGCCTCAATTGACAAACAGATTAGATAAGTTCTTGTCTCTATTTTGATATCTACAAGACGTTTAATTATATGATAATAACAATAATAATAATGATGATAATAATGTTGATAATAATGCAGTTAAACACTTGAAGTAGTGCTGTTAAGCTGTTTCAACAGCAACAGTGGCAGTTGCAGTTGCTGTTGCACAATCAACAACCACAAATATTGACAAGCTTCTAACGAGATTAGTTTTCATTTCTACTTCAATTTTTCAACTCTTTTCTATTTGGGGAAAACTTGTGCAAACGTTTTTTATTAACAACATTGTTAACAAAAAGAAAGTTGTTTTAAATGAAAAATTGTTCTTATTAATTAAAGTTTGGTAAACTTGTTACTAATTAAATTTGGTAACTGTTTTTTCTTTCTTGCAAAATTACATTTTATATGAATATTTGCCATAGACTTGTTTAGGCCTGTTTAGTTCTGCATTTGCATGTTTACTTTAAGCCTTAAAATATGGCTAAAAAAACTAGAAATTAACCTGGCCAATTATACAGCTAAGCATAGCAACTGTTCCAGTGCCATACATGTCTGGTATATGGCACAATGGCCAACTGCTTTAACAATATGCAGGGCTAACACGCAACTGCTAAAAGGGTTTTCTGATAGCATTTTCTGGTTTATAAGTTACAAAAAAAATTAATTTAAAATAATTTAAATAATTTTAGAAAAATATAAATTATTTTAAATAAATTCATTAATTTTATTTATATTAAAAAATTAAAAAAAAATGAGTTTAAAATTTTAAAAATAATATTTAAGAAATTATAAATTAACTTTAATAAATTTATTGATATTATTTATTTATAAATTTAAAAAAAAATTAATTAATATAAATAAAATGAAGAATAAATTTATAAATCAATTGAAATAAATTTATTAATTTTATTTATATTAAAAAATTAAAAAATAAATATTTTAAAATTTAAAAATGAATTTTAAAAATTTTAATTTAATTTAAACATATTCATTATTTTTATTTCTATTAAAAAATATTAATAAAATATATTTAATTTATTAAATTTATATTTTGTAAATTTTTTGCAGTGTAACCCGTCTATTGGGCTAATTTATTTGGCCTTTTAAGCAAAGTGCCAATAAGTTTTGGCTTAAACTTCAATGCTTGAGCCATAATAGAGCAGAAAACACAAAAAATTTTGCATGACTTGGCCATAACTTATGTCATGTTAGCAGTTGATTTTGAGAGTTGGCGAAGAGTGATTGAGGGGGGGAGAGGGGGGGGGGCGAGCGAGTTTTGGTTGCGTGTCAAATGCGTTGAGGGCCAAGAAAATGGCCAGAAAAATATTGCTTAGAGGGCGGAAAGTCAGTCTAATGCATGAAAACTTGTTGAAAGATTACCAGCAACAGCGACAGCAAAAAAATCAAAAAAAAATGTTGTTTAAATAAAGCCTGTAAGAGGGTCAAAATCTAAAAGCGTTGTTGATATAAATGGCTAGCACTATGCCTTGGCTTTATATATACCGTTAACAGGACATAAACACACATATGTGTGTGTCGGCATCCTTTTGTGCACACAAGACAAGCTGCAACTGAGATTTGCATTGGGAAAATTGGATAACTTATCGAAAGAGCATGAAAAATTCTTTTACTTTATCAATGGCCACCGGGCAAGAGCATAGCGCGAGAGAGAGTATGAGATTCAGTTCAAAGGAAACCACGTCTTAAGTTACACAGTGCAATCAGAATGCTATCAACTTCCGATAGGCGGCAAGTCCTCGATATGCATAGGATGAAAAGGATCTACCTACATGGTAACATAACAAACAAAAATCAAATGCTTCAGCTGTTTGGCTGGATGGCTGAGTGCCTGCGATTTTCTGCATCATTTACAAAAGCAACAAGCAATAAAAAGGTCATAATAAACGACTGTATACTCTATACTCTACTCTATCAATATCATATACCAATTCTAAAGCATTCTATGTACCTTATATGCTATAGGGTATAAAATTCTCAAGTGCCCAACAGGATGCGCGTCTATTTGCGCTCTGACGGCGCCTAGCGACATATCTAGGCGACAGAGGCCGGATACGTGTACTATGTGTGCCCCATTGGCAATACAAACAAGTGCAGCTGCTGCTGCTGCTTTTGCTGCTGCTGCAACATTTTGAGTGGCGTCTGGACTGTAGACACGTGAAGTAGCAGCACTCATAGACAAGTGTCTTAGATAGACGCGGCAAATTAAGATATCAGCAACGCTTTACGGTCTCACAAGGATATCAAAAGTGAACCCATTCATATTTTTCTTCTCTTTTTCCTATACACTAATGTATATATGGTAAACCTTCGCACAGTGGCACCTTTTGTCGGCTAAACCACAAAGTTTTTTTTTGAAAAATAGAAGACAGAAAAAAAGGGAAACAACTGTATAAAAATTAAGAGCAAATCCCACAGCAGCTAACGTTGAACATAAAAGGCATCATCTAATCGCTACTTTCTGTCACATTGATGATAAAATTTGGGTCAACTTTTAGTGGTAGCACCTTTTCATATTCCCTCGCTCACTCTCCCTCTCTCTTTCACTCTTCCACATTGAGAGACAGCCATTGTCTATGTCTGTCTTATCCTTAGAATGCCAAGATAGTCAACAGCACTTACCATCAGCATAGCACTGTCTAATGGCCTACTGGCTACAAACGCTTCTAATATGCCCTTATACATTCCTCTCCCTTTTCCTTTCCCTTTGCCACTTCCCACTCTAACGTGTTGTTGGTATTTCTTGCCTGTTTTTATGTGGCTATCCCTTAAGTTAAGAGCCGACGACTTAGACGGCGATAATAAAAATGGGGCGTGGTATATATAGAACTACAAAGTTTAAAGGCATCCCCAGTAGCCATGGCAGCAGGACATATCCTTTTTTTTTATGTTGTGGTTATTGTAATGGCCAACACGTACACTGTCCCAAAAAACAGACTCGAAATGAACTCAATAGAGATATGTAAATTATTTTTAAGTGCTTCTTGAGTAGTTTTTGCTTCTGTTGCTTTTAATACTTGATTGTGACTAATGAGTAGACTTTTTGATATACTATACATATACACTTATACACACATATACACACATACATATCTATATATAACATTGCTTTCAATTGCCAAAATTGGTTTTACTATAATTTGTAGCTAAACTCAATTTAGGGCTATCAATTTCTTACAGTGTGGCGCGTATCCTCGAGCCGTCGCTTTGTTGTAACAGATAACTGCTACACTTTCTGCTCGACGATGCATAAAAAAGGTGCTACAACAACAAGCACACTCAAACACACACCCACCACACACATACATACATACAACAGTTTCACAAAGTGTTTTTTATGACAATGGCCAATTGCATTTGGTCGCAGCTTAGAAATTGCTGCAAGTTCAACTGCAACAGCTACAACTGCAACTGCAAGGCGTTTAATGCTGCTGCGGCAGCAACGTTTAAACACTGCTGCAGCTGTAAAATAAAATTTTTGATATCAATTGACATTTGTTGGCTCGTAAAAGGCAAAAAAAAATTAAGCACTTTTTTTATGGGTTTCCAATGGCTAACCAAAAAAAAAATACCCATTGATAAAATGCGGTGCTTTTGATCTCTTTTCTATAGTTTAGTTTTAAGTCGTATCTGTTTTAAAAAGAGTTTAACTCCTTTCCCCCCTTTTGTTACCCTCTTCCCCTACAGACACAAATTAGACTCCGAGATAAAGTGCTACGACAAACGATGCATATGTAAATTGTATCAATTTGTTATCACAACTTTACTTTACTATACATATACATATGTGTGTGTGTGTGTGTGTGTGTGTGTGTATGTAGTATATCATTTTATGCTGCTGCATGATGCAGCATTGTTGCCTTCACTATAAAATAATACAGCAAAAGCTGCCACAGCTCGTGATTGGCATAATTTTAAGTGGATTCAAGTTAAAGGTGTGAAAATAATTTAAAACATGAATCGAAACGAAACGAAAATTATCAAGGCTAAACTTAATGAAACACCTACAGGCTATATACAGAGAAAAATAATAATAAAAAAAAAACAAAAAATTAAACAGAAATAAAAACCAAAAACAAAAAGAAAAGAGAGAGAAAATATTATTATTATTATCATTATTATTATTGTGCTTGAAACGGCAAAACTGTTGAAATTAATTGCAATTTATGATGACGTTTCAACAAAAACAACAGCAATAACTAAGACATAAAAAAAACTGTAAGTTGAACAAAAACAAAAAGCTAAAACGTTGTAAAAACAAATAAAAATATAAATAAAAAATCCCAAAAAAAATAACAGTTAAAAAACAAAACTACGCAGGTAAACACAATAAACGTGCGACTCTTAATTAAGTCATGGCCTGGTCCAGCGCTCGCTGAATTTGTAGTGGGTTTTCAAGTGGAGCAACAGTGGCTCCATTGCCCAGCACCACCAAAGACTCAGACAGTTAATGAAAATAAAAAATATATAAAAAAAAAACAAAAATAAATAATATCATTGAAGAAACAATATTTATTATACAATATATGCAAGTGAAGTGCTCAATTTGCTACCGCAATTTGTTGCTGCTGCTGTTGATGCTGCTGATGCGACTCTCAAGTGTAACGAAAATATTGAAATGAAATTTTTTCAAGTAGCTAAAGAATTGAAGCGAAACTCTATATATGTGTGTGTGTATATATGTAGGTGTGTGCGTGTGTTTTATTTGTCACATTCCACACACTAATTGCCTAATGATAAGCAGCAGCCCACAGCGCCATCAAGCGGCTGGTTTTGCCAACAATTTATGCGCTTCAGGTATAGCTTTAATAAGCTATTCAGTTTTTAATATAATTATTGCTTATTTAATAAATAAATAATTACTATATTATAAGTGACTTTTAGCCAGTAATTAGCTAGTCTTAAATGTTGACTAACTTGTTTATAATTATCATAATATAAAACAGCAATAAGCCTGATGATAACGGACACATCTAAGGAGATAATTAACAGTTCATAATATTACATATATATATAGTCATACTTATGTCTCAATTAAGCTAATCTTAACTTAGCCTTTAACCCTATTTTTTGTACCAATTCTTACTTCTTCCCCCCTCTGCCTACGACTCAACTTCAATTTCAAGTACTTCCTGCAACTCGCTGCCAAAAAGCCAATTCTAAAGAATTTTTCCATTACGCAAAGTTAATTTGATGTCTTTTCCAGCCTACATGCATGTATATATGAGCCGTTAGCTGCGTTTATATGCTGTGTTTCTTGGCACTTTCTTAGCATTAAACAAAAATCAATCAGCCACAAAAAAAGTTGTTGTTTTTCAGCTTGATTCTTTTGGGTTTTGTGGCGTCTACACTATAAGACACTGTAGACAAACTTCCTATAGACTTCCTCAAGTCATGCTACAAGTGTGAAATTTGCTGTAAACCACAAGAGGCACATATATACATATATATATATATATATATATAAAATACAAAAAAAAATAAAGCAACTTAAAGTAAGAGAGAGAAAGAACAAGAATAGCAAGCAATACGAAACGAAAATACCGCAAAAGAGGTGCCGGCTATAACGGACAACAAACGCTTTGAACACAACTTGATTACTGCCTCATTTAGTTTCATTTAAGCCAGGCGAATACATAACAACAACAGCAAGTATATATTGTAAGTATGGCAAAAAGAGTTGGCCAAATGAGAGCATTTTGTGTGTGTGGTAAAACAAGTTAAGCAGAACAACGCGACAGGCAATAAACGACAGCGACAAAAGGCAACAAAACAGAAAAAAAAAACATTTTTGCTATGACGACGCCAAAGTTCCAAAGGCAATGGGAATCGGATGAGCCCCAGACCCGTTGATCCCTAACCGATCTCGATCCGGTGATTTGATCATTTAGTGATCAAATTTCACATTCATCGATGGCTCTGTTTTTTTTTTTATGATATTGTCTTAATCAGCCAAGGAAATTTCAGTTTTGTTTTTTATTGTGAATTTTTTTTATTTTTTTTTTTTGCTGCTTTACCAGAAATTCACACCACAAAAGCCACTGAGGCGACAAAAATTTAAGAGCTTGTTTTTTTATTTGTTTTTGTAAATCTTTAAAATACATTTTTTATGTTATACGTTTTTTATTTTTGTGTACATTTTTATGCATTATTTTTTTGTTATTCATTGATTATGCGCAGGCGCAACAATGCAAACAGACGCAAAGGCTAAAAACGTTGCAAGTGTTGGAACGGCAGCAGCAGCGAAATGTCAGGCATTTAAAATCTAACTTACAGCATACTAGACTCTATACTAAATACAGCTACAGTTACAGCTACAGATATAGATTTTGATATAGCTATAGATACACATACACACACAGTTACAGATACAGCTAGAAAAAGCAAGCGAGCTACAGATACAAGATACATAATTGCCTTGCAGCGTTATAGTAAAACCTGACGCTGAGCGTGTCAATGACAGCAGCAGAGACAGACACACAGAGAGACAGAGAGAGAATCTCAAACGGAGAGCATAGACTGGCAGAGCGAGAGAGTATTAGATCAGGTGTGAGTGTATGCGTGAGAGCGTTACCAATACAAGCAAAGCAATGTTGGCCAGCATAAAATGTGCGAGCGCAACAAAAGATATAAATTGAGTTAGACAAAGCGAGAGCAAAGCAACTGCAGAGAGCGCGCTGCAAAGATCTTAGTATTGGTGAGAGGGAGAGAGTATAGTTTGTAGTTGTGTGGGTGAAACAATTCCCCTCCAGAGCGTAAAGTAGAGAGAGAGCAATGAGAGAGAGAGCAAGCTAGCTACCTGCACAGCCGCAGCGAAGTAAACTCTTTAGAATTTTGGTGGGCTTAGACAGAGGCTTAGGTTTGTGCGCTTTAAACTGTTATTTGAAATAACAAGCGAAGCCCAAAGAAAATAGGAAATAAGTAGGAAGAAAAAAATGAAGATATAATAATATTATTTTTGCTCTTTACTTGGCTGACAGTAAAATTTTTCCACTCATTTCGGGCAATTAGCGAAAAATGTTGAATGTCATTTAGTGGGCTAAAACGAAGCTGTAAAAATAGTCAGATAAAGGCAAAGCGTTTGCCTGTAAAAATAATAAAGTAATAATAGGAAAAATAATAATAATAATAATAAATATAAGTAAAAATAAGAATAAGAATAATAATATATAAAATAAAGACATGCAGTAAGCTGTATAAATAAAATTATAGACCAATTTATAAACATGAGTCGCCAAACTGCGTCCCATTTCACATTTTCGTGTCTTTAATGAAGGGTTCTCGTATAAATAAACCACCAGATCTCTCTCCTCTACCTATCTCCCTCTCTCTCTTATACACTACCTACCTCACCAGCATACACTTTAAATATTATCGTTCGATTCTTAAAGTGGGTATTAGCAAAATGCTGAAAAATTGCGAGAAAATCAACCAAAAAAAAATATACAAAATGAAATCATCGTCTGCGGCTGACAATTAGAATTGTCTGGTTGGCTTTTTGTGCTTAGCCATGATTATAGGTTACTTGCTCTTAACTTATTTTTTTCTTTTTTTTGGCAAGCTTAACTGAACATTTCTTTTCTCTTTTTTTTTTTGTGACTATTCAAATCATACGTTTAGTCAATTATGAAAATATTTAAATTATAGGAAGTAAATTATTATTAAAATTTAACTTAAACTTGAAGTTAAAGTTAAAAAAAATGTAGCAGACAGACAAATAAAGTAAAGCATCTTAAGTTGCCACAGTTTTGTAGCAAGTTGTAAGCAGTAAGAGTAAAAAATTTATTTATGGTCATTTAGTTATAGCCTACTGTGTAAACATGGCATTAATCGAGGCCTAAAATTAAATTTAGTTTTACTTTTAACGTAGAAATGCAAGACTTACTTCTTCTAACGGATTTTATAAGGATATAAGCTAGATTCAACTGTTAAGTATAAACAATTTGATAATAATTTGGATTGCTTTAGAGTTGGAGTCCAATTGGAAAAAAGATTGTAAAACTCTCACAGACTTTAGTCACACAGTCAAAATATTAGCCCTACCCAAGGTCTGCCATTTAAGTTTTAGGCCCTTAGTCACAGCAGGTAACAGTAGTAGTAGTAGTTGTTGTATTATAACTTAATACACTTACCAAATGTTGGTAACAGCTTTTGCTTACAACTGCCAAAAGATTGTTTTGTTTCATATTGCTGTTTTGGCCAGACTGAGACACATGGCCAAGGCACAAACATAAATCAAAGTGCGGCCAATAAATATTTGCGGTCAAGATTCTGGGCGAATGGTATAAACGCGTAATTAACCTCATTTTGTAGCAGGTCTGGCTGTATGAAAACTGAAATATATATGTACATATACATATATATGCATATATATATATAAAAAATAAAATATTATATATATTTATATATTTAAAGCTCATATATCAACCCCTATAGAATGAAAAGTATATGAAAGTTGAGTTGAGTTGTGCAGGAATCATACAATAGCCAGCAAACCACTTTGCACCACTTCTGCATCACTCACACTACACACACTTCACATACACTACAATACACTCACACACACACACACAGAGAGAGACTCAGCTAGCAGCTAAGCTCGAGACGGCACAATGCAGCAGCAAAGTATCTTTAAGATGCACTTGAACGGTCGATGGCATCGCTCGTTATACACTCAATATGCATGTTTCACCATAGAGTCACACACAGCATATAGTCGCATTTTATATACCTAATATATCACATACCAATATATATAAATATATATATAGGTATATTATATTAAAAGGGGGTATAAAAAAAAAAAAAAAATTCTTCGCATTGTTTCAGCGTCAACGTGTGGGCGCATTGCTCAGCCCGCATATAAAATGAGCCTGATACAACAACAATAATGCAGCTCAATATTAAATAACACTAGACAACAAAAACAACAATAACATAAACTTCAATAAAAGGATAATACAGTGTGTGTATATAATAGCTAGTAATATTATATAATAGCAGCTTATTTACTGCAGCAAACTTTGAGTTGAGGCTAAAAAATTTATTTGCTTTTTGCATGAAAATAAAATGCAGAAAAATGCCTTAAAAAGTTGCTGCTACTTTTGCATAAATTTGAAGCATTTTATTGCTTACCTATACTTTAGTTATAAACTTAACATAATTTAACTTTAAACTTGTAGCATAGTGTAAATTGTAATGTAATGCAAGTACTCGTAAGCCTGACAGCTGCCAGGCACTTGCCAAGGAGTTGCCGCTGTCACACGCACTATACTTTATCCTCTTTCAGTTATTTATTATTATTATTATTATTGCTCTTCTTTTACCTTTTTTTACTCTTTATTCTGCAATTTTTTCCATTGTCTAAATATCTAACTATTTTTGGTTTTAACCACGTTTATATAGCATATACCATATACTATATACTACTACTATGGATCGCATCTGCTGTCTTCGTTTCGCAGTTTCACTGGCAAATTCTATGCGATTCATTAAAATCGAATGCAATGAATGATATTCATAATTTGTGCACGCTGCAGACAATTCTCTAGTTGGCCAAAAGATTATGAAAATTTTGGCCTGGAAAAACTATGCAGGCAACCAACAAGCAGTAGCTGAAATCAGTTGCAGTTTGTAGACTTGAACTCTACGTAGGCTTACAACAACAACAACAACAATAACTATAGTTGTAGCTATAGGTATAACCATGGCTAAAGACAAGATAAATAAATTATGCATTACAAACGTGCTGCTGACCCATTGCCATTTTTTAATTCAATTAAAAAACAAACAAAACAAAAAAAATGTTTGTTTTTTTCTCCACATTTGAATACAATTTCCCAAGTAGCAAAAAAATGAAGTGGGAAAGTTATTGTGGACGCGACTGTATAGCCTAAATACACCGCTGGGAAAGTATAGTATCATCATCATAGCACCACCAGCAACATTGTAACATTTGTAACCAATGCAGTCAGTTGAAGTGCATCCGCACACACACACACACACACACACACACAGCACACAGACGCAAAACGTACAGAGAGTCAGACACTAATTTGACATAGTTATGCGCAGCGAAATGAAAGCTGCGACTTGCAACTTGCAACTGGGATTTTTAGTCATGGCAAACGCGGCGTATGAATAATATTTAAGCTTTGCCTTGTTTGTTTCCATTTTTTTTTTGTTGTTTTTGTTTCGCTGTTGTTGTCGTCGGCAACTTCTCTTCATTTTTTTTTTGGTTTTTGTTTTTGTGGTAACCTCCAATGGGGCAACAACTGCCAAGTTGCATTCTGTTTGGATTCAACTCGGATTGTCTCTCTAAAGCTACTTGGGATTTGGCTTGTGTTTTGTGTGTGTGTGTATGTTGTATGTGTGTGTTGTATGTGTGCGTTTTGTGTTTGTGTGTGTGTGTGCTTTGTGTGTGTGTTCTTTGTGCCAGTTTCTCATAAAGTTCTCATATGTGGCACAGTCACCAAAGGATGCGTTGGTCCTTAAATAACAACCAATAGCTGACACATGTTTTACTCCCCCTACACAAATACATATATATATTATATATATATATACATATATACACCTTTTTAAAGGTATTACATTTAAATGTTATATTTGGGTCAACTTTGTGCCCGTAAAGTCTCAAAGACAACTTTGTTTTTTCCTGTTTAGTTTTATAATCATATTTTAGACTGTTACCAAAAGAGGCAAGAAGCAGCAGCAGCAGCAAAAAAATTGTATCAAATTGTACCTTCATTCAGCATGACGACGTTTTTCTTCTCTAGTTGTTCTTGTTGTTGTTGTTGCTCTCGTTGTTGTTGCTGTTGTTGCTGTGTTGCTATTGCGCTCGTTGTGCATGTAAATATTACGCGCAGCAAAACCGCCCACCTGTCATACATGCATAAGCACACGAAGATACACAGACACACACACACACATACTTGAACACATATGCATACCTTTATACACATGTATAGTATCTCTGTGTGTGTGTACTTATGTTTTTTGGCTGTCGACTTATGCCACTTAAAATTACATTAAAAAACTTCTGTCGTTTGCCACGCAAGAAGCAGCAGCAGCAATACACAACACACACACACCACACACACATGTCACGCCCAACGCCCAACATTTGCTCTTTTACCCTAACTCTAGTCCCTTGCCCTGCCCACCAAGCCACATGATAGTGCAAAGTTTTCCATGCCTTTGGGATTTGGCGTCTCTTTTGTTACCCAGCACAAAGTTGCCACAAGAATAGCACACAGCAAGCGAGGGTAGCATAGAAAAGTGTTGCAAGCAATTTACCTTAGCTATGTACTAAGTAAAGGGTATTTGCTAGTCGTTAAAGTTGAAAATATAATATATATTTTTACTACTGTATTCTCTTTTCTTTCGGTTGCTGCTGCTGCTGCTGCTGTTGTTTTGCTTTGCGGCAAAGCAAATATGAAACTTTTGTTACTTAATTATTTTGTTTGTTGTTCTTATTAATGTTGCTGTTGTGAGTTGCTGTTGCGAGTTGCTGCTACTGTTACTATATTGTTATTAATTAATTGAGTTACACTTGCAATGCAATTGTTGTCGTTGTTGTTGTTAGTGTTAGTGTTGTTGCTAGTGTTGTTTGCTGGTGTTTGTTTAGTGGTGCGAATATTTTATGAATTTTTAAATTTCATTATTGTGGCATGTGCCGAGACAACAGCAACAACAACAACAACAACAACAATATTGTTGTTTGTTTTTGTCACATGTTGTCGACCTCTTGCAGCAGTCGCACACACTTACACACACACACACACACATAGCGTATATACAGAGTATTAAGCAACATTTGTATAGGAATGCAGAGCATAAAAAAGAAATGTAGCAGCAATGCTGCTTACTGCAGCCGCTTGTTGCGCCTGCATTGAAAAAAAAAATGCATTAAAAATGGCATACTAATAGCATTCAAACTGTAATGTTGCCAACTTAGCTGCAGGATGATAATGTTGCTGCTGTCGCGGCTGCGGCTGCGGTTGACGTTGACTTCAATGTTGCTGCTGCTTGTTAATGTTACATTTGCTTGCTGCTCGTCGCATGCAACATTCATATGTAATATTTTAAGCTTTGCACCTAGACACCTAGCATTGCATTGCATTTGCCGTTGTTGCTGCTGTTGCAGTTGCAGTTGCTGTAGTTGTTGTTTGTATGACAGAAAATGCAGACAGTAGCCAATACATAAATTTGCTGACTAACAGTTTTGTTCAAGTCTTAGTAACTCTTACTAGCTAAGCTGCAAAATGATGGTACAAACTATGTAGAAGATTTTGCCTACTATAAAAATGCAACTTAAATGAAAACGTTGGAAAAGCTGAAAAAGTATTTCAAAGACGATTTGCTGCAACTGCATGAAAAATGTTTAAAGGCAATTTAAACTTTAGAGGAGATGCCAAAAGAAAAAGGAAAAGCTATTACTTAAACTAAACCCAAAAACTTCCATTAAAATAAGTATTAAAACTATGAACAATTTGCAGTTAATTGTAGTAAGTGCCACAAGACATGCTTTAAACTTGCAGCTTGCTAGTAGCAAGTTGCAAGAAGCGAATATTTCACAAGAAAATTTGTTAGTCGACAATAGATTCAACATTTTATGAGTCGAATTCTATACTCCACTTGAGTGCCTAGTCCAATTGCTGCTTGTTTTGAGTTTTAAACAAAAAAAAAAAATGCGCTGTAGCATGCAACATGGCAATAGCAACATACTCACAGAGTGGGGGTGACACTCGTATGCAACACGACGAGCTAAACTGAGCCGAGTTGCTGCTGCTGCTGCTGCTGCTGCCGCTGCTGTTGCTATTGCTGCTGCCAAAAAGGACGAATGGAAAGTGAGGCAGCAACAGCCCTCAAACTAACACATAGCAAATGTTGCAAGACAGCCTGTTGCCTGTTGTCTCAAACAGTCAAAGCCGGTCAACAACGAATGCTGCAATACGCTTAAACTAGGGGCGGGCATATTTCAACTTATAGAAAGCAAAGCTTGGAGATAAGTCAGGGCATACAACTGATATGTGTATATAGTATATAGTATATAGTATATATATAATATATCAGTTGGGGTTATCTTTTGGGTTCAGTTTATTATAATCTATAGCGCAATTAGCTGTAACTTGTTTCATAATATGTTAAAATCTTGACATTTTTAACACTTGCTGTGAAAATTCTTATCAATAATATTGAGAGATTTATTTCAATAGATTTCTATATACAGTTTTAAATGAGCTGTTCGTTATCAGCTTATTATAAACATATATATACACACATATATATATTAAATGATGCTGTGCTAATCTTTGCTTTTAATATATATTTAGCATAGGTTTAAATTTTTATGGTTGAACTAACTAAATGCTGATCGTTTAACTAATTTGAAACGTCGATCATTTAGTGCTAAAAAGCAGCAACAAGAAAATAATTTCAGAGATTTTTGACTATGGGTTAAAGAGCACAACAATATACAGCACATGTGTGTGTGTGTGTGTGAGAGAGTGAGTGTGTGTGTGTGCAACATTTCCCCTACTTTTTGTGTGAGAGAGAAAATGCATTGAAATACACAACAAGAGTGAGAGAAGAAGCACACTCAGTGGCCTGTGCATGTGTAAACATAAGCCTGAGAGAGAGAGAGAGACAGAGAGAGAGTGAAAGAGAGAGAGAGCGTATAGAGCGCACATGCATGTTGCTGAACTGCATATGGTATACGGTATACGGCACTAAGCGACATGCAGGAAATGCACTCGAAGCGACCGTCGACGTTGCAGCTGACGTTAACGTTGACGTTGACGTTGACAGCATTGAGTACTATATGCATGTGTGTGTGTGTGTGTGTGTGGGGAGCGTAAAAGAGCGTAGCGTATGTGAGAGCGAGTGTCGTATGCATGTGCATGTGAGTTGTTGCTGTTGCTGCTGCTGCTGCTGTTGCTGTGACTATCTGTGTGAGTGCAGCAACAGTGAGCACGAACTAGTTGGCAGCAGCAGCAGCAGCACACACACATACACACACATAGCATGCACATATATATATGTATATATATAGTATCACGTTTATTGTCTGTCTCCGGGTTATGGTTGTGTGCGGCATCGTTGCCGTCGTCGGTCGTAAAAACATTTTCAACGAGCCAACGGAGTCGACTGCTTGCAACTTCAGCAATCAGTTTGAGTTGAAACGCGAGGCGGTTAACATGTTTTAAGAAAACGAGCTCCGGCACACAGGCAATAAAAGAAAACAGAAGGCAAACAGCAACAAACCCAAAACGTAAATCGTAAACGATTTCAATATTAAGTGCCAAGTCTCGTAATTTAATACTACAAAAAAAAAAAAAAATTTGATAACGCAAAAAAAAAAGAAAATCTAAGCAAAAATATAAAATAAAATATAAAAAAATAATTACAAGTGCTGAAAAGAAAAATTTTATAAATTAATCGCTGAGTGCACGCAACGTTAAAGAAAAAGAAGTTTAAAAAGTTAAACACACAAACACACACACACACACACACATACAACAAACAAACAAACACCTGCAATTATAACACGCACATTCGTATACAAGGATTACGGTTACGCGACAAAGGAAAGCAAAGAAAACAGCGATCAAATATGAAAACCAGAAAGTGAATTTGTTTTTTCCAAAAGAAAAAAAACCAAAAAAAAAAATAAAAAATTTCAAATATAAAATTTCCCCCCCTTTTTTAATTAAAACTCCAGTTTTGGAGCAATTTCAAAATAAAAAAGCAAAACGCAACAACACAAAAGAAAGCAACATGTCAACATCAACAACATCAACATCAAAAACAGCATTGAGTGCGAGTTGCGGCTTGTTGCTGCCACTGATTTTTGTTACACAGCTGCTGGCAGCGACGCATGCGCAGCAATGCGCATGGGAATTTGTGCGCACCACAATGGACATCAAATGCAATGTACGAGCCTTGGAATTGGGTACGGGACTTGATCTGCAAGTTGCCGAAACGGCAAATCGCTTTGAGCTACAGTGTAGCCCCGATTTGTTGCATGCCAGCGAATTGAGTAGCGGCTTATTCCGTAAGCTGCAGAAGCTATCTGAGCTGCAAATCGATGCCTGTAAGCTGCAACGTGTACCAGCGAATGTATTCGAGGGTCTAATGTCACTCAAGCGCCTACAGCTGGAGACGCACAATGCCCTGTGGGGGCCGGGCAAGACATTGGAATTGCATGCGCAGACATTTCATGGATTGCGCGAATTAAATGAATTGCATTTGGGTGACAATAATCTGCGTCAGTTGCCCGAAGGTGTTTGGTGCAGCATGCCTGGTCTGCAGGTGTTGAATCTAACACAGAATCGCATACGCGCCGCTGAGTATTTGGGCTTCTCGGAGAAGCTATGCATGGGTTCACCCAATGTTGGTGCCAATACTGTTAGCGGTGGCTCCGAGTTGCAATTGTTGGATTTGTCACATAACGAGCTGCGTGCCTTACCAGATGCATGGGGCGCATCACGTTTGAGACGCCTCCAAACACTTAGTCTACAGCACAATAACATCAGCTCACTATCACCCAATTCTTTGGCCGGTTTGAGCTCTCTGCGTGTCCTCAATCTTTCACACAATCATCTGGAATCATTGCCCACAGATGCATTTGCCGGCAACAAGGAGCTACGCGAATTGCATCTGCATCACAATGATCTATATGATCTGCCCAAGGGATTGCTGCATCGTCTGGAGCAATTGCTTGTCTTGGATCTAAGTGCCAATCAGCTGACTAGCCATCATGTAGACAACAATACCTTTGCCGGACTCATACGTCTCATTGTGCTGAATCTATCTAACAATGCTCTGACACGTATCGGTGCAAAGACCTTCAAGGAGTTGTATTTCCTACAGATACTGGATATGCGTAATAATTCCATTGGTCATATTGAGGATGGCGCATTTTTGCCACTTTACAATCTGCATACACTTAATCTGGCCGAGAATCGTCTGCATACTTTGGATAATCGTATTTTTAATGGCCTTTATGTTTTGAACAAGTTAACATTGAATAATAATTTGATTAGTATTGTGGAATCACAAGCTTTTCGCAATTGTTCCGATCTTAAGGAGCTCGATTTAAGTTCGAATCAGTTGATGGATGTACCAGAAGCAGTGCAAGATTTGAGCATGCTGAAGACTTTGGATCTGGGTGAGAATCAAATCTCTGAATTCAAGAATGGCACCTTCAACAATTTGAATCAATTGACGGGTCTACGTTTGATTGACAATCGCATTGGCAACATTACAGTGGGCATGTTTGATCAGCTGCCACGTTTGAGTGTATTGAATCTGGCCAAGAATCGTATACAGAGCATTGAACGTGGTGCCTTTGATAAGAATACTGAGATTGAAGCCATCCGATTGGATAAGAATTTCCTGACAGATATCAATGGTATCTTTGCTACACTTGCCTCATTGCTCTGGCTTAATCTTTCTGAGAATCATTTGGTCTGGTTCGACTATGCATTTATACCCTCGAATCTAAAATGGTTGGATATACATGGCAATTATATTGAAGCATTGGGCAACTACTATAAACTACAGGAGGAACTGCGTGTTACCACCTTGGATGCTAGCCACAATCGTATCACCGAAATTTCACCCAATTCTGTGCCCAATTCCATTGAGCTGCTGTTCATCAACAACAACATCATTACACAGATACAACCCAACACATTTGTGGATAAGACACGTCTGGCACGTGTGGATCTGTATGCGAATATATTGTCCAAGATTACATTGAATTCATTGCGTGTAGCACCTGTGGCATTGGAGAGAGCTTTGCCAGAATTCTATTTGGGTGGCAATCCATTTGAATGCGATTGTTCCATGGAGTGGCTGCAACGTATAAATAATTTGACAACACGTCAACATCCGCGTGTTGTGGACTTGGGCAACATTGAGTGCCTTATGCCACATAGTCGTCAGGCACCTTTGCGTCAGCTGTCCACTCTTTCGAGTGCTGACTTTGTATGTAAATATGATACACACTGCCCTGCCACTTGCCACTGTTGCGAGTATGAGAATTGTGAGTGTGAGATGATCTGCCCAAATAATTGTAGCTGTTTCCATGATGCCAATTGGTCCAGCAGCGTTGTGGACTGTGGCAAACAGGATTTGATCAATCCACCACAACGTCTGCCACAGGATGTCAACGTTTTATACTTGGATGGCAACAATTTTCCATTGCTGCAGGCCACACATTTGGCTGGACAACGCAATCTTCATACGTTGTACCTTAATGCATCCAATATAATTGCTTTGGGTAATGGCAGTTTGACACAGTTACCCAATCTGCGTGTGTTGCATCTGGAGCATAACAAACTTACCTCATTGGATACCGAAACATTCCGTTCATTGACTTTGCTGCGTGAGTTGCATCTACAGGGAAATCAGCTGACGCATATTGGCAATGCCACATTTGAGCCATTGGTTTCATTGCAATTGTTGCGTTTGGACAACAATCGTTTGACTTTGATGCCACTGCAACAGCTCACCAATCTGCAATACCGCAATAATCTGCAGGGTCTAACATTGGGACGCAATTCATGGAGTTGTCGCTGCCAGCAGCTGCGAGAACTTGTCCAGTTTGTGGCAGATAACGCACTGGTGGTACGTGATGCGGCAGATATTTACTGTGTGGATGCGGGCATTAAACGTGAGCTGGAACTCTTGGGTCTTGGTCAAGAGAAGGTGCCCACTAGTGATTGCTCCGAACTGTTAGATGCCAGTGCCAGCAATATTAGTTCTGCACAGGATTTGGCCAATGAATATCGTCTACCCCTGCTGGCTGCTGTGCTTGTGCTCATCTTCCTTGTTGTTGTGCTCATCATTGTCTTCGTCTTCAGGGAAAGCGTACGTGTGTGGCTCTTTGCCCATTATGGTGTGCGTGTGTGTGAGCCAAGATTCGAGGATGCTGGCAAACTGTATGATGCCATCATTTTGCATTCGGAGAAGGATTATGAATTTGTTTGCCGTAACATTGCTGCCGAATTAGAGCATGGACGTCCGCCATTTCGTCTCTGCATCCAGCAACGTGATTTGCCACCCCAGGCAAGTCATCTGCAGTTGGTCGAGGGTGCACGTGCATCCAGAAAGATCATATTGGTGCTAACACGTCATCTGTTGGCCACCGAATGGCAACGCGTCGAATTCCGTAATGCATTCCATGAGGCGCTGCGCGGTTTGGCCCAGAAGCTGGTCATCATTGAGGAGACAAATGTTTCGAGTGAAGCTGAAGATGTGGCTGAATTGTCGCCATATCTGAAATCGGTGCCATCAAATCGTCTACTCACAAGTGATCGCTACTTCTGGGAGAAGCTACGCTATGCCATACCCATTGAGCTATCACCCAGAGGCAACAATTATACATTGGATCATCATGAACGCTTCAAGCAGCCCGTCTCGCCAGGCCTTATCTTTCGTCAGGCGCCACCACCACCTGCATACTATTGCACCGAGGATATGGAGGCAAATTATTCATCTGCTACCACAGCCACACCCTCGCCCAGACCAATGCGCCCAGTTGTCGAGTCAATGGCAATGCGTCCACCCTCAGAGCACATTTATCACAGCATTGAGTCTGAGTATAGTGCCTATGATCAGCATGAAGCGCTCTCCATGATGCCCAATGCGCTAATGCATCATGCACATCCACATACCCACCAGCAGCAGCAGCAGCAGCAACATCAGCAGATGCAGGCACATCAGCTGCATCAGCTGGCGCGTCAACAGCAGCAACAGCGTTTGCTGCAGCCACAATTCCGACCGCCAGCAACAACAGCAGCCTCAGCGCCAGTGCATTTGCGCAGTGGCAGTGGCCTTAGCCAGGCAAGCACTAGCACACAGTCAACAGCTCAAGCTTCCACTTCCGCTGCTGCAGCACAGCAACAACAACAACAGCAGCAGCAGCAGCAACAACAACAGCAATTGCCACAACAAGCACAGCAGCAACAGGCAGCTGCTGGTGTCGAAACTGCTAGCACCAATAAGAATGCCAATCAAGCTTTCCTGGTGTAAGCACTACTCTAACTACACTCACTTCCCATTTTCTCTCTCTTTCTCACTCTCTCTCATTTATATACACTGAACTCGCTCAATGGTTCCTGCGCAAGAGCGGCCATCTTGAAGCTGCTCGCTCGCTTGCGCGCCAGGCAAAAAAAAAATTATAATACAAAATAAAAGTAAAAGAGAAAACATAAACTAATACAAAACAAAAAACCAATATATTTAAAGAATATCACAATTAAAAAAAAAAAACTAAGAAGAACGTAAAACACATTTCATAATAGATAAAAATGAAAAGAAAAGAAAACGTAAAATATAAAAAGACTTTTTAGTAGGCATTTCTATTCGCATGCGCCTTCGGTGTTCACGTCGTGTTGTAGTCGTTGTTGTTATTATTATATAATAGTTGTGACGCACAACCAACAAACGCACATACACACACACACACACACGCATATACATAAATATAAATATATATATATTAATATAGGCTTATTATTATTATTATTATTATATTATATTATTATATAACAATTACTAGAAATGTTGCAAAAAAAAAACACTTTCAAATTCAATGTGATATATTAATTAAAAATATTAATTATAAATTAAATGTATGCAAATGAAAAGAAACAAAATTATCCCCCCAAAAACCCCTCTACTCTAAATATAAATTGTAGCTTTTAGTCTTCTCTAGCCAGGCAAGCCCATTAAAAAAAAAAGGAAATCTTAAATAAAATTATAAATAAAAACTAAAACTAAATAGAAATCAACTAAAATTATATAAATATATATATAACAACAAGAACAACAAAAACATTCGTAAACTATTCAATAAATCAAATATTATATATCAGATATGTATATATAGAACGCATACTTAGACACAGTTAAAATTAATTAGCACACTTAATGTATTTATGTATTATGTTCATAAACTAAAACTAAACTAAATTAAACTAAATTAAATTAAATTAATTAAAAATGAAAATGTATTATTAAATTAATTATTACAATTAGAAAACCCAACAACAACAACAAAAAAACTATACACAAAAATATTAAAAAAAAAAAAACAAAACAAACAACATAAAATATATATAAACAATATATTACAAAAATCAAATCAAAACTTGCCTTCTTCTTTTTCTTTTTCACTTTTTCAGCTAATTATTGCTATATTTATTCTGGTACATTTTAGGAATACTTTACTGTATCACTGTGCATTAATTATGCGCATTTTGTTTGCCCCTTTGTGCACTGTTTATCAGCTAACCTCGACTTATATGAACAACATATTGATTTGTACCCTGATAAATATACAGCAAAACTAATGTATATAATATATATGAAAATTTCTTAAGAATATATATACAATCTACAACTAATATATATTTATAATATACATGTGTTATGCTGTTGTTATTTTTTTTTTCATATTCCACAGAAAAGCATTAAAAAGGGCAAGTTTAATGTCGAAGCTATACAATTTTATAAATCACATTACAGGGTCATAACGATCGCAATAAAAGATTCAATATATATTTAAAAAATCGCTCAGCTTTGACAATATTTTTATTATTATTTCAATTATTATTATTGTTATTAATTACTATTGTTTTTCTGCTCATTTGAAGCTGCGTATTACATGCATAACTCTTTATTATTATTAAATAATTTCAGGTAATGCAAGAAATAATAGCATAAAACAATAATATACAAATAATAAAAGTTACAGCAAAATGGTACTTTATATAACTAAAACAATGAGCTAACATTGTAAAAAAATTATTAAAATTATATAGAGATATATAAATGTATACAGTCATCAGTTACTGCATCAAACAAAAATTGATTTAAAATTCATTTGGACATGAAATTATTTGGAATTTTACAATCAAAAAACTAAATTTTAACTAAAAATTTATATGTAAAAATAAATAGTATTCAGTAAAATAATAGTTTAATAATTTAAAAAAAAAAAAATGCAAATGAAATATTAAAAATAATTCAATCGAATATATAGAATAAAAAAAAAATAATTCACTTTGCATATGCACAGACAGAAATATATATATTTCTTTTTATATGTATACTTTGCTCTATGTAAATTATTATTTGTGCAAATGAATTAAAATACTAAAGAAAAAATAGCTCAAATAACAAAATGCAACAATAACACAAAAAAATGCATTACCAGCATTTATTTTAAACAAATAAAAAAAAAATTTTTTTTATTCTACATACAAAAACCAACCGCAATTTTCAATGGTCTCTGTAACTACAACAGCCAATTGACCATGGAAAAGGGCATAAACTAAAAACTAAATCTATTATTTAACCGCATGAATAATTTTATAAATTAATTAAGAGCATTTGCCAGCAATTCTAAACCAAACAATTAAAAAAAAATATAAAAAATAATCAACTGCATTCCAATGCAATTATTAGTTGCATTATCTAAAGCCAAAGCATAAAATGTGTTGAAATTTATATCTATATATATATATAAAAGTATATATCCATTAACACTTGTTATAATTAGCAGACAAGGGCTTAACAATACACTCTATTCAGTTAATTTTTAATTTTAATAATTATTATTATTATTATGTATTTATTTTAATTTTATTAAATATTTCTTTAATTTTGTTGAAGTTTTTTCAAGCAGACTTCAATACTTCATTGAGCCAAGTAGCTGCAATTTAAGTTGACTTTTGGCAAGTTTATAGCACTGCAATATTGACATGTATCTGCTGTTGTTGGTCTAACCCTGACACTTTTTTGGCAATATAGCCTGGTCAAAAGCGCCAGCAAATGCTGGCCAAATCGTTGGCAAACAAATAGCGAATTGCATATTTTATGAGCACAAAACTGCGTTCTTGCTTTGCTTTTTTGTCTTTTGTTTTAACATACAAATACATACAAACAAACATACATATACACACAATCACACACACACACACACATACATTGGCATCAATGGCAAATTAAGTATGTCAATTTGCAATGGGGAAATGCGAAAGGAGAAGACAAAATAGCAAACCAAACTGCTAACTGCAAAAGCCAGAAACAAAGCCAAACGAAACAAACTAATTGAAAATCAATAAGTAGCCGGCAAAAAGAGCAAAAAAAAAACAGTGCAAAAAAACCAAAAAATAAAAAATAACAAGAAACAAAAAAAAATGGCAAACTGAGTAGCGAATTTAATGGCCAAATGGAAAAGCAGCTGCGATATAGAAACGGGCGTTACATCAGGTCATTGGCATATGAATCGGGCATAAAGCTGTTAACTCAACTACTTTCTAGAGCCAAAAAAAAATAGAGTATCTTGACCTTTAAGACAAAAACATGAAGTTTATTAAAAAATAAACTTCAACCTTAACTTAAATATAAAATGCAGAAAAAATGAAGTTTTCTTTGCGAAGTTTGAAATGCTGCTAATAAAATTTCTATGGAGCGCCATAGCTTGGCTAATTTTGCAATATATATTAGAATAAATGAATAAAATATATATAAAAAAAATATAAATAAATAAAATACAATTAATATTAGTATAATAATTAATAATCTAATTTTAAATACAAATATATATGTATAAAATATCAATGAAAAAAATATAAGTAAATAAAATATAAATAATTAAAATATAAATAATGAAAATGTAATTAAATAAAATATAAATAAATATATTAAATATAAATAGATTATATATAAGTAAAAGCATATTAAAGTAAAGTACTTAAAATGAACTTGTAGTAAAAGTAAATAAAATTGAGTAAAATATTCGCTTAAGTTTATTTAAAGCTCTTCCTGCTGCTGGCAATATCCGGTTCAATGTTAGAGAAAAGAAAAAGCAAAAGAAAATTCTTTAGAAGAATATCCTTAATGACTTCGTTCTATCTACTAAGTGGCAGAAAATTAACAATTTGTAGGTATAAAGTACAAAAATTGCGCATACAATATTAAAAATGCATTTATGCAAATTTAATTGACTGGTACAAGCACTTGCATAAGACACTGTATGCACAGAGAAAGACAGACCTAAGTAGTGTGTGTGTAGGGGGAGGGGGGGGTTAGGTGAAGTAAATGGATAAATGCCATTAAGTTGTATGCCTCGACACTGGCAAATTGATTTGTTTAATAATTAAAACATGCATACGGCATATGTAAGGCAAATCGTAGTACCATAAAAGGCCACACATTCTAAGTATATATATACACACACAAATTTATATATATATTGATATATATCGGGTTATACACCCTTACCCAATATGGATAACTTTGTGTGTCATTTTGGAATTTGCAATTAATGTCGCTTGACAGCGTTAGATAAACGTTTCAAGAGACCCAGGGGCTAAGTACTAAATATATAAATATATCTACACTATATATATACTTTATATATACTATATATATATGCAGATATAGTTCATGATAAAAGCTAATATGTAATACATTTTAAATCAATTGCCCTGGGGATCATTTAGTTTTAGGTTTGATTAAGCAAAATGCACATAAAATTCAATGCGCTCGACTATAAATTATCCTGTAAAACATCAATATTATAATAACTTATGTATATATATTTATTTTATAAACATTTCTATGCAACAGATATGCCTTAATCATTCTAGCATTCTATAGCCATTTAAGCTCATTTCAATTTGAGTCGCCACACGACAAATGCCGCTGGGTTTTTGGTTTTTTGTTGCAGGAAGCAACGAAAAATCTAAATCTAAATCGCAAACACAAATATTTATGCTTTATTAGAAAACCAAAATTAATACACTAAAACAACAACGATTATGTGTGTTTCATACATGCTATATCGATGTAAACAACAACAATAACAACAACAACAATGTTTAACAACATGTTTAAGCCTGAGGAATAGGGTTGTATATTGTTTTGGTTTCACCCCTTTTTGGCTTATCGCCGTGTAGTACGCTTTGTAAGCGGCTATACCACGCCCCCACCCAAAAAGGGGTATTTTTTGACATAAAAAAAAAACATTTTTTTCCCGTTTCTTTCATTTATAGCAAATATTTTGCATAGTCCTTTTTTGTTGTTATTGTTTTTTTTTTGTTTTTGTTTTTGGTTGTCGGCTGTTTGTTAATAAAAAATGCAAACAAGGGGTTGTTGGTTATACAGTGGGTCGATACGCGAAACTGGTTCAGTGTGGCAACACTAGAGGGCAACGGGCAGCGTGTAGTTATTGTTGCTGTTGCAGGAAGTTGGCAGCTTACTATTTGCATACGAGGCAGCAACACTAAGCGCATAAATAGACAAAAGCTGAAACAAGTTGTTGTTGTTGCTCTGTCTCTTTCTCTTTCACTCGCACGCTTTTGGTCAGTTGAAAAGTTATTGCCAAGTTGCAGTTACTGACCCTGAATATGTATGTGTATATATATATACATATATATATATAAATATAGTTAGAAACCTCTGCTTAGTTTGTGGGTGAATTCATTTAACGAGTGTTTTGACCAAAAACCTCAACTAAAATACAAAACCAAAAAACCAGTTAGCATTTCAGTTAAAGTGAAATGTTTAAAGTTTTCAATTGTACAGTTATATTTCGAATAACTGACTAGAAATAGTCCTTTACCTATAGTTAACTAACACGAAGCTGCATACATAAGCATATCTACAGTTTTGCAGCCACTGTAGAGTGTTGCTTGCAACTAGTCTGCTTGGAGATAGCTAGATTAGCTCGTATATTTAAGCTTATCAAGAGTATAAATATACTTTATATGGTCGTAGATGTTTTCTTCTACCTGTTATATACATTTACTAGTTTTCATTGCTCCCTTTTCCCCTTTAAAGTGGAAAGATAAATTATGCAAAGGGATTGTAAACCTCAAAATAAAATTCACGCATGAATCTGCCTCTAACAAATAGTTATTCATAGCAATAATTGCCAATATTTAGCTTAAATATAACTATATCTATTGTAAACCAATCAGCTAATATTAAATATAGTGCAAGTTTCATCAAAGTGTATTTTATTGGCCAATCTACTTATGAATATTCAATATAAATGCATCAATTGTCGGAAAAGTTGCATGGGAAAAAAATCACTTATATTTAACAACGTTATTTGTGTCACCTTCCGCTATAAACTAATATATAATAAAAAAAGAGAGGACAAACTTTTGCCAATAAATGTATGTATATATATGAACATTTTCTTACAGTAGAATTGCTGCATAAGCTGCATCAGCTTTGATGCTGATTGTCAAAGGAAACGACACATAAAAAGTATCTCATGGAACGTGTGTGTGCAGAACTGCGCGAATATTTTTAACTGAGCTTTGCCAATCTGCGTGAAATGATTTATTCATATTCATAACTTATATATATGTATATATATATATATATATATATATAGATATTCTTTTGTAGAATCTTTTACTCAACTAACTGAGTGAGTGAGTGAATGTATGTATGTATGAATGAATAAGTGATTGAGTGCTTGAATGACTGACAAAATGACAGAATGAGAGTTCGTCTTTTGCCAGACAGTTGGCACCCAAAGTAAGAAATGTTACGTGTGCCGCTTTTTGCAGCACCAACCAGCAGGCACAAGCAGCAGCAACACATGCGTCAAGCATTTCCCACGGCATCAAATAGTTGTTGCAGCCTCACCTTATATTATGTAGTGTGCGAAAAGGAAAGCATAGACAGCAAGTGTATAGGTGCGAGAGAGTGGTAACGAGATAAAGTGCAAACGAAGCGCACTTCCTTCATTTGCATTACAATGATAAACTCTAAAGTGTGCGTGTGTGTTGTGTGTGGGGTGTGTGTGTGTGTGTGTGTGTCAGTAGAGAATTTCTTAATTTTTTTCTTTATTTTTTGTTGTTTTTGCTGTGTTTTATTTAAATTGTTTTTATTGTTGCTTCTGTTTTTTTTTAGTTTGAATTTTATGTAGATATTTGTGCTAAAAACTGGCTTCAGTTATTTATGTACCAAAAAAAAAAAAAATCAAAGTTAGTTAAGAATCTTTTTTATTTTTTTATTGTATTTTATTGTATTTTGTGTTGTGTTGTATTTCAACATCAAGAAACGAACATCATGTGGAACAAATTTAGCCTCATTTTCAGTTTCTAAACATAATAAGTTATCCAACAGAGCGCTACGCTCATTAAGCATAAATTTACCATCGATATAGACACTTACAATATTCTATAATCCAAAAATGGTAGCAAATGTGTCATCCAACTATATATATATATATACACTATACACTACATTATACAATATAGAAGCTATATAATAAGTGGTAAAGTTCCAGTTTCAGTTCCACATATGGCAAACAAAATTGCCTAATGAAGCCATCGATTTTCTATATGTATAAATTTTTATGTGAAATATTATTTTTGGATCTCTTTTTGGTTGACTTTGTACAATTTTGAACAACAGCAAATTTCTATAGCTAATTATTATGCAATGGCTGTTATTGTATTCATTGTAGCCAACGTTAACGGAAATACCAACACCAACACATACAACAACAACAACAACAATAACAACAACAAAACAGTCCATTGAACCTGACTAAGACATCAATTTTTTGGCAGTCAGTGTATGAGGCAAACATCAACAACCCATCATAACCTTATAGAACTTGAGACCTCATGTGACTTTGTAGCTTCAACTTCAAGTGCAGCAAGTACAGTGAAAGCATTCAAACTTGCCACAAGCATATTAAAAACTAATTAACCTATAGATATATGTATATATATATATTTCATTTAAAAAGTAATTTCTATATAGAATTTGTACTTTAAAGTCAAGTCTTAGTGCCACTTAAAGATAAAGCAAATAGTTATCTAAATAATGCATAAAGAAACTATATTAAAGTTGCATTTAGGCTAGTCCTTAAGGACTATAAAGATAGTAGAAAGTCAAGTGTTTACTTAGAAGTAAAAAGAAAGGCTTCTCTATACCCCTAAGTTGCCACACAATGCAGCATATTGTAATGTTAGAAACCTTTGAAGCGTGTAGCTACTGTAGCCAGCTAGTAACAGTGCAACATCAGACGCACGCACACACACACACACACACACACACACAGCAGCCACTTGTGTTTATCATTTCTCTTTCGTCTCCTTTTTTGTACAAATCATCAACTTAATTATGCTTATATTAAGGTTTTTATCTGCACGGCGCCGACTTTTCACATGGTCTTGAGGCAGCAGCAGCAGTAGTAGAACAGGCAAGGGGTAAAAGCAGAGGCGCACAACAGAGGGTCACAGTAGGCTAGAGGCAAGTGCCAGTAGCTTGAGTGCAACAACTTCACTTATTTGTAACCAGCAACTGGCACTGTTGCCTCTATATCTATGTATCTATATATCTATATATCTGTATCTGTATCTGTATGACCAGTGGATATTGAGTGTTATGTTGTGTTACCCTATGGTATGTTTGTGTGTGCGTGCGTGTGTGTGTGTGTGTGTGCGTTTGTCAAGTGCACTTGTAGCTTATTTGCATATAGTAGGCACTTTGGTAATTGAATTCAGTTAGCCACCAGCAAAAAAAGATGGAAACAACTCACGCGCATGCTTGATTGGGTTTACCCCTTTCCTCCACCGATCTACCACTCTTCTGCCACACACACACGCACACTTTTATCATATTTATATATATATATATATACTTATTTGGTTTTATTCAATTCATTCCCTTATATTGTCTTTGGCTGGTTTTATGATTAACTTCAGTTCTGGCCACAATTAAGCAGAACCTTTCTAGGCAGCACTCAAAACGTATTTTTTTTCCCTTTTATATACAGTTACGAAACCAGCAGCCAAGTGCTGTTGTTGGCCAACAAAGCAATATGCAAATGTCCATTGCATGAATTCCAATTAGGCAAAAAAAAAAAAAAAATAGAAATAGAATGTAGAAAATAAACAAACAAAACTATATAGATATATATATATATAATGTTAAGTGTGTGTGCGTGTGTTTGCATTTACAAATAGTTCGAGTCATAAATAATTTTTACCCAATCAAAAATTACTAACGAATGCGTTGGGTTACCCTATCCCCTCCACCAAGACACACACATACACTTTGGGCAATCAAAGACTAAAATTCTAAACAGACAGAAGAAAAGACAAAATCAACTACATAAAAATAAAGTAACAATATATTCAATATGAAAACGACGACTATTTAATACTCTAACAATGACAAATCAAAGAAAATATTAAGGTAAATATAGATAGAACTGAGCAATTGTTGCGGCACTTTTAAGCCTTAAAATAAAGCTCTTTAAACTATACTCAACTTTAATTAAACTTAACTTTAATTACACACAACTTTAGTATATATATTAGTAGTATATATACTAATATCATATCGTCTAGTAAAATCATTTCACTCACTTTTATCTAACTCAAAAATATGACATAAATTATGCATGTAAATTGTACAGGTCTGCTTACAGGTGCTCTGCCCTAAGCCCAATTGTATAATATATGAGAGAAAGGGGGGTAGCGCGGAGGGTGTAAGTGCAGAGAGTTTGTATTGTACTTACTTGAGGCACTAATTGTCCAAAAAGGACCACCAACACGTCTTTATGTCATTAGAAATGCCCCAAACTCTGTATCTCTGCCTTGTACCTGCCACAGCCTTTTGCCTCTATAGTAGAAAGAGAGACAGAGAGAGTGAATGAGAGAGACTGTAAGCTGTGACAGTGGTCTGTGCTGGCTGGCTGGTTTGCTTGTGGCATGCACAAAAGGATGACAAAGTTGCAACGTGACTGCAGTTGCTGCACGTGGTATGCAGTATGTCATTGTCTCTTATACTGTGTTGCATAACGCACGCAATTTGATAAATGAAAAAGAAATATATACATACATATATATATGTATGTATTCATTTGACATGGCAATTGTGTCGTGCGCATAATTACACTTGTCAATAAAAAATGGGTTAAGATTTCATAAGATCTCAATGGATCTACCCATACTACTAGCTGCATGCCACAACAAGAAGTGGCGCTCTGACTTTGACTGAGAGAGATAACTGCAGTTAGTTGCTGCAACATGACATGCTAATTGAAATTTCATTAGCGTTGTGTTAGTATTCAATATCTGTACATCTATGTTTCTTTCTCTCTTCCTTCTCAACGCTACCCCGTTTCTCCCCCCGTCAATAATATGTAATTTATTATTAATAATTCAAAACACTCCAAAAGTTGAAGTTTTATTTTCTTTACTCCGCTATCTCCCTCTCTGTCAGCCTGATAAGATTGTTGCTGCTGCTGTGTATGAGTGTGTGTGTGTGTGAGTGTGTATTTGGGTTTAGTTTGTTTTAGTTTTCATTGGAAAAATTATCTTTAATCAGCAGCAGCAGCAAAAGGCACAGCCCAAAATATCTGTGACTCTCTATATGAGGCATAAGCAATATACATGCCACATTGATAGGAAGTATATAATAGAAAGGAAGTAAGCAGCTGAGATCCAATATGAATCAATAATATATATATTGTTTATAAATAGAGATTTTTTCATTGTGATAATATTGGATTATATATTCATATTGATTTATGGCAATTTGTTCAGATAGAAATCTTAAGCCCAAAAATAAGCAAAGTTCATTTGAATTTTAGTTAAAAACAAACGTTAAAATACATATTAAAAAATGCTTATTATGTAAGAGAAATGTAAATATATATATTAAGTTGTTTAGTATATAACTTTCTCATAGTATATTTTACCTTTAGTGTATATAGAACTTCAATCTGGTTGTTTGTCATTAAGCGCATAATCAAATTAAACTCTTACAAATGAGAAATACACGTGAGGGTTTTTGGCAGGCAACGTTTATGGCTGGTGTTATGAGTTGCAGAGGCATGCAACATGTAATGGTGGAAAAGGCAACAAAACGAAGAGAGATGGCAAATATAAATGAACTAAGAGTTAGATTAAAGATAGAGAGAAAGAGAGAGACATGCCGTAGCCCAAGCCCAAGCCCATGTTGGGAATTTTGGGGGGGATTTTGGGCAGCTTTTGGCTGTTAGTTTAAGTGTGTGAGAGAGAGAGAGACAGAGATGAAGAGTAACACAGGACGGCCAAAAGGACCGACAGAGCGACTGACAGATGTCATTTGGCTTTTGTGGCACAATAATGTAACGATTATTATTGTTGTTGTTGTTGTTGATAGGGTTTTGTGTGCATTATATGAAAATACATTCTAAATTATCAATGCAGGTAATTGCAGCTTATCAGTTATGCTTATGGCTTCAAAAAACAACAACATTAAGACACATGTGTGTGTATTACACACCCTTCTCCCTATATGTATAACAATAACAACAATTGTCATTATAATGTATACATATATACATATGTACATATATATATATATATATATATATAGTATTGCTTCCCCTACTAGCAAACTGTCTGGCAATGCATTTTCAGTAATTGCATTTCATTGATTTTTCCTTTTAAGCTTAACTATTTCTATGTGTGTATGCGTGTGTGTTGAGTTGTCCAGCAATATTCTTAAGCATTTGCCATTTTTAGTGCTAAGATTTTCATTTTTATTTCATTTTTCCAGTAAATAAATATGTTGCTCCCAAACGTCCCTGAAAGAGTGTCAAATATGTCATAAGACTTATCTAAATTGCACACACACACATACACACACAGAGACACACACAGTCAGAGACGACTCCAAGAGATCTGGCTACGCCCACGGGCCGTTGGCTCTTTAAATATTTAACGTATAAAATGCCCAACAGTAGACCACCCATGGAGTAACTCTTACCTTAAAGCTGCCTTTTCTAACTCCCCTCCACCTCTCTCTATTGCACACTCTCTCTTTCCTCTCTCATATACAGTACAATCATATCATAAAAGGCAATATTTAAGTCATTGATTTGCTATGCAGCTGCGTTTTGAGTTGCATTTTTATTATGATTGCAAAACTATCATTGAGTTTTTGTTATATATATATATACATATTTACATATATATATACATATATATGTAGTCCATCGATTCTGCATATTGCTTAGTAATTGCTTTGGATTATAATTGCAATATTATGCAAAAATTTTATACTTGGCAAACTAATTTTCATATACTAAAACTAAAAGTATAAGCAAGCTTTAACTACTCTCTTTCTATACAAAGCGTTATATATACATACATATATATAAATATATATCAAAGGTTTATATTTGATCTGTTCATATAGCTGAAGTAAACACAGTGTAAAGTAGTATTAGTTAGCTGTCTATTAGAGAATTCGTCCCACATTGTAATCCATATCAATTTTCAATCTTTGGCACGTACTTACATGATAACACAAATGTTGATAATAATAATACACAAATACATATATGGACATACATATATATGTATATATATATAGGATTTAACCTGTTTATAACATAAATATGTTTTGGCATAGTTGATAAAGAACTAACTTGATTATGTTTATATACCAGTAAACATACACAATTATAGACAAATATCCCCTCGCATATATCTATATATATGGACATATCCATCAATTTATCAGTTAAATGCAATTTTTCTCACCCGCTTGAAATGTGTTTTTGTTGATTTATTTAACTAGCTGATTGCCAATTGCCAATATGATAATATCACTTTATAAATTATAAAATTTTAAGTCGGCGTCATATGAAATTTGAGTGCTGGACGGGATAGTGGTGGGGGAGGGTTCGTGGGGAGCTGCAATGAAAGCAATTACATTTCACATGAGAAATGAGAAAACGGTAGCCAGTGCTACATATACATACACACACACATATACATATATATGTATATGAGTATGTATATTGATAGAGTATACATATATAAAATAAACTATTTATATGCATATATGTGTGTGTATTTATGTGTGTGTATGTGTGTGAATTTTGTTTGTTATTGCTATTGATTTTGCATATTAGCAGGCAGTCACCAAAATTTTCCCATTAAGATTTTCTCAGACGAGTCAAATTGAGTCATAGAAATATATGTGCATCAAATAGAAGAGTAATAAGAAAATATAAATTTGTGTTAGCCGAACAACAAATGCTCTTTGTGAAGTAATAAACAATTGTTAAAATGTTAGGCTAAAGGTAAAAATGTGATAAAAATAATTTACATATGTTTAGACTTAAGTTATTATATATACTATATATTGCTAGTTATATACTATATGCTAGTTTATCAGCAACAGTTAGAGTATTTATAAAAACTGTTGTTGATTGTTTTATTCTTATGAATTGATGCAACTCGTATAGTATCTTACTCATACTACTACTTCTACCTAGGAACGAGTATGTGCTGTGCAATCAAAGTATTTTGTTTGTTTATTGAATTCGGCCCTTTCTGTTTGTTTATCTAATTTTGGTGTAAAATGGAGCTGTCGTTGCTGACAGTCCTCGTCGTTGTCGTTGGCGTTGTCTCAGCCCAACGAATCATGAACAGTACCAGAAACAGACGCAGACCAACAGCCAAGACCCAAACCAAATACAGAGACCAGAGCAAATTCCAAATGCCTGACTGTCTGCATAATTGTGTGCTTAACGCGTGCGTTTATATATCTATATATATTTGTATGAATGTATGTATTTGAGTGTGTATATATGTGTATGTGTGTGTGTATGTGACAACACAAACAAATGCAATGTGAAAAAACAACAACAACAATGACAGCAAAATGGAATTGAAGCGCGAGCCACAGTGCGCAGATTGCAGCGTTGTCAATGGGACTTCTCATATCGCATTGGACACGAATCATATTATCAGCAACCACCAGTGGACAGCAGACAACAACAACAACAACAACAACAACAACAACAACAAATCCCCAAATGCATCTGACAAGAGTATATATACCTCTTTATATATAAAAAGTGTAAGTAATAACGAAGTCTGTATACCCTAACTAGAATCAATATCTTTTATATTAAGTATAATTTTATATAAGTTTAAGTATAAAGTAATTTTACAATATTTACAACATTTAAACTGATTTCTTTTCTGCTTCTACACTAACTGTTTTCAGTGAGCCTCATTGGAAAATCGAAACCATCGTCTGGCGCTGGTGCTGCTGCTGCTATCATATCGCTTACTTGGTAATGAGTTATGTACTCGATCTTATCCACAGACGCAATGCAAGGCAATGTTGGAAAAATCAGTTATGAACTGCAGCAATTCTTGACTTTTTGGTTAAGTTGGTTTGTTATAACCAACAGGCAAAAGTGCTGGCAGGGGGTGGGGGGATGGGTTTGAGGTTGTTATAACTGGGGTAGACTTGAGTGCGCCTGTAATCAATGCGTCGTCACATCGAAACACAGAGCACAGAG
The DNA here is from genome assembly GCA_037044455.1 of Zygothrica quintamaculata. NCBI lineage: Eukaryota > Metazoa > Arthropoda > Insecta > Diptera > Drosophilidae > Zygothrica > Zygothrica quintamaculata. The sequence continues at coordinate 150,741 of JBAMBS010000186.1, read as the reverse complement.
GTTGGTTTTGAACGACGACAAATGGTTTGTTTAAGGTCGTTGATTCAGTGTTGTTTATTTATATATCAGATTGGTACTTCTTGTTATTGTTGTTGTTGGTGTGTGCAGCCGATATATATATATATATATATACATACATAAAGGCAAACAATATCAGCGGAAATGCATTTAAACAAAAAATTTATGCTACACTTGAAGTTGAACCAAATAACTTGCTCCACTTTTTACAAAAACAAAAAACCAAAAATAAAAAAATATACCAAATTAAAAAATAAATATAAAATGACTTTTACAAAATATTTGTGAATTTTATATAAAATAAAAAAAATAACATAAACAAATCAAATAAAATATTATATGTGTAACACAATAAAAAAAATATAAATATATATAATAAAATTTAAAAATCAATACAAAATAAAATATAATATAAAAAAAAAAAAAAAAAATACAACATAAAATAAAATATAAAAACAAATGTAAAAGAAAATATGTTTTATTTTAAATTAAAATTGAAAATAAATACAACGTAAAATAAAATATAAAAATGTTGAAATTAACACAACATAAAATAAAAAAAAGAAAAATAAAATAAAAATACAAAATAAAAAAATATATTTAAATTAAAAATAAATAATTTGCATAATATAAAAATAAATTTATAATTAAATACAAATTTAATACAACATAAAAAAAAATTTACAAAATAATAAAAAAAATAAAACAAAAAAGAAAAATAAAATTTTATACTACATTAAAACAAAAGAATTAAAAATAAATACTACATTAAATACAAAAATAAAAAATTCAAATAAATGAAATATTAAATAATAATATACTTTAATTATGCCTTAAAAAATTGGAATTTATTTTTAATAAACAATAATAAATAAATATAAAAACATTATTATTAGTTAATTTTTTAATATATCAAAGAGCTGCAAGCAAAGCAAAGCAATTCAATGCTCTACTTTTACTGATAAGTTGTGCTCTGAGGCATTGTATATATAAACATATATACACATATATATATGTATGTATTTATATATATGTATACATATATATTAATAGGAAAAATGTTAAAAAAATTATATGATATTTGTATTAAATGTTGCAGTTTATTTTTAAACGAAATGCAGATTGCACATGTTCTTATTTACCATTGCAACTATTGACGCACAAACGCATTGGAACCCAAGAGACTTACACAAAAAAATATATATGAGAAAAAATAACAATTCCAATGAAATTGATGCCAATCGACAAACAGGGAGCAGGGACAGTGGGGTCGCTCTGTGGCGATAACAAACGGTGATGGTGATTGTTGGATGGGTCAATATGTCACAACTGCACGTTATATTTGCACATGGTATAAGACCAGGAACATGCCACACAGATCAAAAAGAATGAAAGAAAATAGAGTAGGTATATATATTATATATATATATATATATAGGTGAGGGGAGGGGAGAGGGAGTTGGGTGAAAAAAAAACTTACAAAGAAAAACAATGGAAAAATAAGAAAACAAACAAGCAAATATTGCGATGCGAATTGCAATCCATTCAGGCATAAATATTTAAAAATTATTTGTACTCGTTCAGCGATTTGTGATAATATTTTCTTTCTTTATTTTCCATTTTTATTTCTTTTAGTTATATTTTTTTTTTTTATTTATATTTTATTTTAAGTGTGATAAGAGTATTGTGCTTAGGGTTGGGCCAGAACGAATCCATCAAATAACTAGGGTGAGAAAAAAGACGTAAAAAACAAACAGACAGACAGACAGAAAGATAGACAGACAGACAGAAGGGTCGAACGACAGTTTTGTTAAACGGGGCTTGTCAATTACTATATAGATATAGACAGATGACAGTTGGGTTGAACTGTTTTATTGTCAACATATAATAATAGTGAAGAGCTAGACAGCGGAAGGGATAGCCACAGAGAGAGAGAGAGACGGAGGGAGTGAGTGAAAACTTAAAGGTAGAAATGCCGCCTTACATATATATTCAAAGTTGACACTTGTTGCGTGTTGCAACACTATGAAGCACAAAGGCGTCATATTTGGTTAGAGGCGCAACAGCAACTTTTGTGCCTCCCTTTTGAATGGTATATTTTTTGTTTTTCTTCTACCATTTCATTTCTTCTCCCTTAGAAGACGCCACCGCAAATTGCGTTTAAGTATAAACAATTCTGGAAAGGCAAATGTTGCGTCTAAATGCAAAATTTTTTTATTGTACCACACACATATGCCACAGACTTCAAAAAGGGCGCTGCAAAGACAACAAAGATCAAAGTCGCAATTTTTTTTTTTTTGGTAGTAGGAGAGAAGCGCATGACTCACACACAAGCACAAACACATATATATTACACGCCAAAGACAAATATACCTATAAAACAAACTAACAGATAAACACGCACACACAATACACACAACATACACACCTAAAACTGTTACAAAGTGACAAAAGTTTTCTTCATGTGGAAAATGCAGTTGAAAGCCTTCTCAATGGAAATGTGCCAAGCAATGTCCATCATAAGTAAATAACTAAAATTGTGCATAATAACGCTAATTAGCTGGGAAGCTATGCTTTCAGCATTGTTAAAACTTTAGACTAAGGGTACAGCAAATGGTACATGGTACAGGTAGGTTGGCCCTTAGGTACAACGGAAATAAACAATAAAAGCAAATTTGTGTGACAGAAATTATTTAATAGCTCAATTTTGACGACAACAAAAAAAGCACTAACCTTAAAGCGCCACCTGGCGTGAGGTGCCTGCCAACGCACTGTAAGAAATCAATGAAATCTATAAGATGGTATGACAAAAATAAATAAAATATAATTAAAAATATATGAATTTAAGTAAAATTTAATTAAAATGTAAGTAAAATATATATAAAAATAAATAAAAATTGAGAAAAGTAAATTTATATATAAAAAAAAAATAGAAATATAAAATAAAAATCAACTTGGGTCTGAAAATCTAATATCAAACTCTATTCAGTGTTGCTTTGGGCTACACATAGTATATATATTACTTATATAAGTGTTAGTATCTTTTTCTTTGAGTGTATCTGCTGTACGTGCTGTGGTCGCCACCGCTAACAAATTGTTCCCTCTCCTAATACTGCCTTTTGTTTTTTTTTTTTGTCGTTTTGCTTTTTCTTACAGAAAGCATCGATTTGAAATCCGTTTGAAAGAAAATGAAAAATTAAAAATGTATGAGCTGTATTGGTATATTGGGTCAGCTTGTGGCTAGCAAAGCTGCAGTTTCCGCCCTGAGAAAAACACACACCACAAGACGCACACAAACACACACACACACACACACACACAGGAATGCCAAGAAGAAAATGACTGGACAAGCAACGAGTACGGATCTCTTACGGCTCACTTCCGTTTGTCATTTAAGTTGGTTTTTGTGGCTTTTGTATTGGACACAGAGCCACAGAGAGACATAGAGAGAGAGAGATAGATATATAATGTGAGACTGTGACACAAAACTATCTTGACATTAATTTTCATAAATACCAATGAATACATTGAATGTTGTTGACGGCTGCAGGTCTTAAGAAAAAAATTTCATTTTAAAATTAATTTCATTAAGATTTTCTGTTTACAATTAAAACCAAAATGCTGTAAATGACATGCGGGCGTTTGCTTGAAATCAAAAAAAAATAAGAAATTAAATTTTCATTTTCATTTTCGTTTAAAATTTCATGAAATTACCGGATGAAGACAAATGATTTGAATTGTTTATAAACATTAGGTGGCTATTAAAAATTGTTGGTTAAAAATTTAAGGTAAAATTTAATTTTTGCCTATTGACCATTTAAAGCACAAATGGTTGAAAGCACTTGGCAGCACTTTTAGTGTTTATCTTTCATGCCACATTTGCTTATCAGTGCGCATTGTTGCAGCTAATTAGAACTGTCTTATCATCAATTGCAGCAGCTGTATGTCTATGCCTCTTACAAGACCAATCAAGTGCTCTATATGTGTGAGTGTGTGTGTGGTGGATGGGTAGGGGGTGGAGGGTACTTGTGCTGCTAGTTTTTCCTTTTTTTGATTTTTCTTTTCATGCTTTCGACATCTTCTAATGAATTTTGCCTCACGCTATGTTATAATAAGTGCAGCTACTGGCAAGAGTTTTTCTTTCCACTAATATGTAGGTGTATATATGTATATGTATATATGTGTGTGTATATATGTAATACTTGTCTATAAGATTTGAGAACATAAACAATCACTAATTGACAGTCTTAGTTCAAACTATAATCAAACAGCTGCTAATGACTTATGAGCAACAAATTTAAATAAATTTGAAAATAATTTTTTTTTGCTATCAAAATTAATGTTAATTATATTAGTCATTGGTAGCAATGGCAAAGCAAACAAACATGTTGTTTCAAATGTTGCAAGTTGTTTTTTTTATGCATATCAATTGTATGTGTATTATCTCAATGCTGAGATCATTTTCTGCTGCAACTTACATATGCCCCACAGGCAACAATCCAACCAACTGGACGCCTAATTGCTGACCAGACAAATGCGAAGGCGTTTCACTTGGGGCTATTTTTTTTTCAGCTTTTTTGTATAATTATTATGACAATGTTTTTGGAGCTGTTATTGTTGCTGCTGTTGCTGTTGTTGTTGCTGCTATTGCTGTTGCAGTTGCAGTTGAAGCTTGGTATGCAAACAATATATTGGTTCGAAAGGGAAATGCTTGAGCACCAGCTGGCCATAAGAACGAATATGCATATGAAATGCACAACTATAATGAAAACGACAACAACAACAACAATTATTATAGTATTGCTTGATATGGTAAACAAGACTATTACCATATCCTGTAATATATATTCCTATATAGTTCATACTAAAACACTTTTCATACAAAAAGTTGCCACCATTTTGTTTTGTTAGAAAATTAAACAAGCTTTGGCCAAAATGTATTGACTTTAATTGCTAGTCAAGACTATATATATAGATATAAGTATATTAATATTACCTTTAACTTTTGGCTACATTTGTTATACCCTTTTAGAGGTCTTTATATAGGGTATAAGCTACACAAAAGCAATCAAGTCCAACGCACTTCATATATGAAATGTATCTCAGAGCTATTGAATGTAATTGTATCTGTGCAATCGAGCAACACTTTGCGTTTGTGTTGTGCGTGTAAATTTTGTATGTACATAAATATATATATAAATATATATTTATATGTGTGTGTGTGTGTTTATATACATATGTATGGTGGGCGTATAGGCAGCTCCACCTCAATTAAGGCAACGCCGCTGCCGATTGCCGTATGCCGCATGCAATCTGCATCTAAATTGATCGTAATAATTATTGTCTATGTCGGTTGTCGGTTGTCTTGTTGTCTGTTGTCTTGTTGCTGCCGTTCAAAGTAGCTCAAGTGGTTTTCTATTTGGCAGCAGCAACAACAACCACAACAGCAACAAAAATAGCAGCAACAAAAAGTGTGCCTGCTTGCCTTATTGAGAGCTGTGCATATTGAAAAGTGAAATTTTTTTTTTTTTTTCATTAACGCTTCTATAGGAACACAACCAGACACTGTGGCATATACCACAAAGCATATACTGTATATGCTACATGCTGCACGCTACATGCTGCATACAAAATATATAACAAAAAAAAATTACATTACATTTTGGTTTTGGATTTTGATTTCAATTAAATTTGTAATTGTTGTTTGCTTCAATTTTACCTTACTCTTTCATGTCTGTTTATCTTATATTTTACTTAACCCCACCATCCAACCCTGCCACACAGTTCTGCCCCACCTCTTACCTCACTGGCAATCTACCACATAACATTTTGATAATTGTTTGCCGCACATTGTGCAACTTATTTCAATTTCAAATTCTTATGTTGTTGTTGTTGCTGTTGTTGTAGTTGTTATTGTTGTTGCTGCTGTTGTGTTTTTGCCTTTGTTTAGTTGTTTTCTTGGCTTCTGTTGCTGTCGCTGTCGCTGCAGCTTCTGTTTGTGTTTAATATTAAGAAAAATTCTGCCCTTCAATTTTTGAAATTTTCAAATGAAAATTTTGGGTTTTTAACATTTGTTTTTCAATTTTCTTTCTATCTTTTCGATTTTTAATAGATCTCTTGACCCAAATTTGTTAAATCATTTTGTGATTTATGCGAATTATTTGCTTTGTATACCATAAATTAACTGTATATAAGTGCAGTTAAATACACTACTTTATGGCTCTAAGCAGATGCAATTGTTTACATACTTGAACACTATATATATATCTATAATATATATATATATCTGTCTAGAGATTTAATGCACTTAACTCAATCAATTAGCCATTTGCCCGTTGAAACTTGTTTGTGCCAAGAAAAAGTTTACCAAGGCAAAACTATTGTTGCTCTCTGCTTACCTTTGACCCTAATGAATTGGAAGGAAGGTATGAAGAAGTAATTGAAAATCTTTTGTAATTAAAAATTAATATTAATTTTGTAAAAATGCCAAACGTTTGATAATGTAAGTCACTTGAGTATCTCTCACGTCCTTGGCTTTTGTTTTAAAAGTAGCAACACGCATTCATTGGCATCTCATGCCTTGCATTTCGATCTTAAATGCAGTTAAGTAATAGATACACACACACACACACACACACATGAGTATATAATAATAGCAGTTACATTTCAATCTTGTGCCCTGTCCGTATCTATCTCAATCTCAAGTCGCCTGTTGCACGTCTAATCAGCCGTTAATCGGCAACATGTACGCAGCAACTCAACTCAAGTCTAGCAATCAAATGACGCTTTGGACATCAGCGAGTCAACGAGTCATCGAGTCAACGGCTCACTTCTAATAACGTGCAACGTGCTGCATAATTGCACGTACTGCGTTTCCTTTGAAGTGCAACAGCAACAGCAACAGCAGCGGCAGCAGCAGCAGCCGCATCCATAAGATACTCTTAAAGACATTTTTGCAAAACTTCAGATATACATTTCAACTTGCAACAAAACTAGTTGGTTGCTTGTTGTTATTGTTGCTGTTGCTGTTGTTGTTGTTGTTTTCTTTTAGCTGTTTTGTTTTTAGTTAATTTCACTCTATAGTTGAGGGCCGCATTTCGGCCTGGCCAGGCTCTCTCAATGAGATCAATGTTCGATACGTGTGGAAATTACAATATAATTGCCAATGCCACAATGCGTGGCATGAGAGGGGGTTTTATATTTTTGCTGTTGCAAAAAGGAAACTCGAATTGTATGTCAGTAGTTGTAGTTGGATTTGAGTGAAAAGACACAACGAGTTGGTGGTATCACTGCAATTTGCAATTGCACAGGTGGAAATTTATTTTGATGGCAAGTGCGATAATGCCAAGCCATTTATTTTCATGGCCTACAGGCCTACCACCAACCAACTACCAACAACCAACTACCAATACCAGCTACCAACTATCTATATGTCCGCTTACCCCTCTACACAGACACACACACACACACTCACCCAGCAAAACCTATACAATTCATTGAATTTATTGCCAAAGCTTTTCCTTTATGCCCCATCATGTCGTCGCTATGTGGCATTGGCATTGATGCTGTGCAATACACACAATGACAAAATTGCTGCAATTGCAATTGCTGCTTTTTAAAGCAGAGTTTAAAGTTCATGCAACACGGCTAAAGGCTACAGTTAAGACAGTTATCAGGGCACAAGGATATTGGTAGTTGGCTTTAACTTCAAGCTGTCTACACGCTGTCAATGCGCTTGGATTTGATTAATTACAAATGTGCCACAAAAGGTAAAAAAATGGAAAATTGAAAAAGTAGTTAAAGAACGAGGGTTGCCAAGCAAGTTTCAATATAATTCAGCTGAGATTTAAGTACTATTTCTTATAGTTTGGCTCTTCTTTTATTCCAGCTGCAGTTGTTGGCCACCGTTGCATGTTGTTTACGCCATTTTACGCCATTTGACAAATAAACTAAGCCAACTAAACTAAACGTCAATATAGCAGCTTGCAATTTGCAGCTGTAGTTGCAGTTGCAATCACATATGCCGCTGCCACCGCTGCCGCCGCCGCCGGTTGCTGCTTTGTCGGAGTTTAAATCCAAGGTAAGTTGCATTGACATAATTAAATTAATTTACGTGGCAGCAAAACTTCTACAAACGTTGACGTTGTCTAATTGGCAGCACCAACATATGGTCACTCACAATGTGTTTGTTGCATGTTGCATGTTGTTTGGGAATGGTTTTTAGCCAAACGAAAACCGCAACCAAAATGCTGATCATACATCATGCGGGTTGCTGCTGCGGCAATTAAAATGTCACTCGGGGCACAACAATGCAAAAGCTGCAACACTAGCTGCCGGCTTAGTTATTTATTTAGTTAGTTAGTTCAAGTTATGCAATTCATTTTTATTTTTGTTTTTTATAATTTTTTTTCGTTTTTTTTTGGTGCATAATTGTGACATTTGCAGCGTCTCAGAAAATATTTGTATATAAATCATACGCACTGTTGTTCAAGCTGCGACGCTTGTCAACACATTTGAGCACTTTGCGCACATCTCAAGCGGCATTGTTGTTGTTGTTGTTGTTGGTGTTGCGTGGGGCACAGCTGCAAAATGTCAAAGTTATCGCACACCTTGCCAAACTGTCAACAGACTTTTAAATGTTTGTTGCTGTTTCTTGCCCGCGGGTTGCATGACCTAATTAATGCCCCAAAACCTAAAGCTATTCCCCCAACCCCCCCTTACACTTTACCAAACATACTTACTGTACTCCTCTCCCCCCTTATACTAGATAGTAACAATTTGCACCCAGAAACTTTAATAGTCGCTCTCTACATTTAGCGGCTAGAAAAGTTTTCTTTTTGCTCAATTCTCTCTCTGTCTCTCTCTATCTGTTTCGTCCTCTTTCGTTCTGCCTAGCTGCGAGTTCGACTTTGACATGTGGCCAACACGTTGTTGCTGCCTGTCGTTCCTCCCCTCCCACTTAATCCCGCTCCCTCTTGGAGGTAATATACCTACTGCTGCCTGTCAGCCAAATTCCGATTCCGGTTGCAGATGAGTCACACGAGCGGCCAACGGATAGCGAAAGCCGCGCAAATTTAATTTGCTGTGCGAAAAGTGTTGAATGAAGTGAAACTAGCGACTACCATAACGAAGGTTAATATGCCCTTTGGCTAAAATTAAGTGTTATATTGGCTTAAACCAAATTTAACAGAGCAACAAAAAGAGGCAAAATGAAAACAAAACAAAAACTGTTAAACGTCTGCTAAAATCTGGCCTGAACTATTATAAGTTATCATTGAATCTATATGGAACTGATATATATATATCGCATATATAGCTGCTGCACTAAGTTGCTCGCATTGTTAGGGTATTGTAGTGGATACCTGGCCACCAGCCATGACAAGTGCAACAAACGGCTGTCTGTCATTTGTGGCATTAAAGTTTACAACGCGTTACTCACAGAACATTTTGGCCAGGCCCATAGCACTAGTTGACACTTTGCTATTTTAGCCTAGTGACAGAGAGAACGAGAGAGAGAGATAGAGAGAGGAGAGAAGAGAGAGCAAGCACTATCAAACTGTGAGTAATGTGCTAAGGCTTTCATTGAGAAAGCTGCTGACTTCAAGCATACCAAACAGACAAAGTTGAAATTTTGGAATTCAAGTTGCAATTGCACTGATTAATGCAACATCAGCATTCAATGACACAGTTTAAGATAGTTGACACCTGGTCAAGGTAAATGCTAATAAGTCAGCTTGTTGGCTTAACCTTGTCTCGAGTTTTTCTCAATTGAATATTGTGCAGTGAGCAATTGATTTCAGATCTATTTTATTACCACATGCAACACGCAACACGCGTCAATCAGCAACAGCAGCAGCAGCTAACTATACACATGCCATGCAACAATAATATATGCCACATTTTTTTATCTGTATCTGTAAGATACAATACATATTTCAATTGTCTCGCCGACAGCTGCAGCTTATTATATGCAGCTATAGATGCTGCTGCCGATTATTGAATGTGCCCCAAAAGAGAAAAAAAACGTTGTAAAATTGCAAACTTCATAAATCTAAGCCGCAAATTTTGACACATGTTGCATGCTGCTGCTGCTGCTGCTGCTGCTGATGATGATGATGATCAGCTTTGCAGTTTCGGCATGTGGGTGGCTGTTTGACACAGATTTTGACACTTGCGGCAAAGCTGTCAGCGCTTATGCAAAACTATAACTAATGTTAAATGCGAATACCGATAACATATAGATCTCATATATATATATATATATATATATATATACATATATGTGTATATCGTTTAAAGATTTTGGTTTAATTGCTGCAGCTAGCAGAAGTTTGTTGCAGAATACTAAGTACAGATTTAAGTGCTGCATGATCGACAATCGTTTGGCAAAATGACTGCCGCACGTTTAGCACATCAGACAGATACAAAAGACATGGCAGAAGCAATTGAAAGAGTTAACTGCAACTGTAACTGCAACTGCAACTGCAAATGCAACTGCAACTGCAAACAGCAATAGTAACAGCAAAAAAAAAAGAGTTGAAAGGATCGTGATTTAGCCAAGGAAGGAAGCCAGATCGCATTTTTGTTGCATGGTTGGGTTGGCATGATGAACACGCATGATACAAACGCCTGCAACAGACACTGACTCAAAAGTAATTAAAAAAACTTAAAAAAAACAACAACAACAACGACAACAACAAGATAATGCCATTGAACGACGTGAACGAAAGCTTTCCCACATAATGACTGCAATAATAGAAATGGTAATAGCACTAACTAAAGCCATGGAAAGAAAGCAAACCAACAACAACAACAACAATAACAACAACAATAACAACAACAGAAACAACAACAACAAAAACAAATATCATAAGATATATAACTAAAGTAAAAGAATTGCCAAACGAACATTTGATACACTTTAAATTTAAAAGTTAAAAAAAAATACTTAAATTATATTTTTCTTTCTTTTTTTGGTTGTTAAAAACTAAAAAAATAACAACAAATATTGCATATAACAAACTTAGTGCAATAGTTAAGCGACTCGTAAATTGTGCACATCATAAAGAAAAATTACAATATTAGCTGCAGTTGGCTCGTTGCAGCAGCTAAAACTACTTGAAATTGGCCAAGATGCGGCTAGGCGGTGGCTTAAAACTGGCGGCATGCAGCAGGCAACAGGCAGCTGGATGGGCTTTAAGGCGAAATGGCAATGGCATTGCTAGCGGCTTGTATGCTGTGTGTGTCGATTTGTTGTTGTTATTGTTGTTGTTGTTGTTAGCTGTTGGCATTTTGCCTTTACCAACAACAAAAACAACAACAACAACAGCAAGCCGCTGTTGCAAACTGATGGACAACTACGTTTGAGTTACGCGCACAGTTTGAAATTCATTTATCATTTTATTGTGAGGCAAAATAGATGCGGCCATTCTCAAATACTTATTTTACACACACATTCATATAAACACGCACTACCCTGGTAACATGAGATATGTAAATGGTAGCAAAAAAGGTCTATACCTATACATATATATATATATCTCTATATATATGTATGTCTGAGCAGCGTCTGTTGGTTATTAGTTCTAAAGATTTTTAACTCTTACAGTGGAAGTTGCATTGAAGTTGCATTCATTTATCTTTATGATTACCTTAAAACTGCATTGCATAAACTAATCTAATTAGAAACTATATATATATATATATATATATATATGTTAAGAATATAGTTTATACCATTTTCTTAGTTAGTTTGTATGCTTAACTTTGTTGCTACTATTCAAACCTGATTCAAACTCTTAGCTTACTTGTGGCCTAAGAAACTTCCTTTTAAGTTGCAACTTTGATACTGATTTTATTTGAATTTCTTTTTATATTTGTATAGATATATATTTAAGCACATATATAGACATATAAGAGATCATAAGCTTCACATATGCCTACCACAACTTCCGCAGAAGTTGCATAAATTTTGACTTGACTATTCCTAGTTTTCATCGAGCCACACCACATGGGGGCCACCCACATAAAGGCATCAAATGGCTGAGAGTAAATCAGTTCAAGGTTCTCTCCACCTATTTTTTTCTTTTTCACTTATTTTTCTCAGACAGTTCCAAATCGCAAGACGAGCATAAAGGCTGATCGTAACTCAAAAGATCAGAGATGAGCTGAAACTTCAAGTTGTTTTTTTATATTTTTATTTTGCCTTTTTGTTATATGCACAACTTTTGCGTTTACGTTTTGTTATATTTTTTTTTTATTTTATTTATTTTTTTTGTATTTTTTTTATATTTTTTTATATTTTTTTTTTTTTTTTTTTTTTGGGTGGATGCTCTTAAATAATTTATTGTGTATCGGAAATTTTTGAATTTGCATGCCAAAGCCATAATTCTTAATTTACTTATTCCTTTAGCTTTTATTATGAATGCTTTGTGTATGCTTTATGTGTATGTGTGTGTGTGTGATTTTGCTGTGCTTCGACTGTGAATGTTGCGTGTGACCACAAAAGACAGCCCCCAATTAACTGCCCCAACCGCAGTTTCAGATCTTAAGGCTTAAGGCCAACCCGTGGGCAAATCAAGCAGCAACAACTCGACCTCATGCAGCTGCATTTGCATTAAGAAAAGAAAGAATGAAAAAAAAATATGATTTTTTTCTTCTCTTAAATATATATATATAAAAAAATACGTCGACAGCTTTTAGCTACGCACAGGCCATAACATCAGCTTCAATACCAGACACACAGAACACTTTCAGTTTTTATGGCTGTTTCTTTGTGCAGTTGCTGGACTACTAAATACCCTATAAAATTATATATATAGAGACAGTACTCCTAAGACACTTTAGAACTACTCTAAACTTAGTTATGCTGCATGGATTTATCTACTATTAACTGATCTTCATTAAGTCTTAAATATGATAATTGTTCAAATCAGTTATGCTTAGTTTTTATAAGGTATTTAACTAAAGAGACACAAGTTGAAAACAAAAGAAAAAAAATCCTAATTCACCCTAATTGCTACGATCGGACACAGTTATAAATTTTTGAATTGTTATTTTTTGCGTACTCAATTTGTTATCAACAGCAGCAGTAACAACAGCAGCAGCAGCAGCAACAGCTGCTGTTGGCTTCTTGCGTATTTTTACCGAAAGCCTTTACGCAAAATAAGCAAGGGCAGGTTTAGTTTTATGTGAAGGTATGTAAGAGACAGTAGAAAACTATCCCAACAATATAAATGAAGAATGTATGTATGATACATACAACATGCAGCGCCATCTTTTGATAATTTACAGCATTCAAACACATTCAGCTTACTTTAAATGCAGCTAACTGAATGTTGAAGCAAAAATTCAACCAATTTGCAGCATAAATTAGTTTACAGTATGCTAAAGGGTTTATAATAGTTGGGTAAGCCCAACAAAAATATTTTTTGAATGCTACTAAAATTCACTGCTCATATAGTCAAAGGCAAAATATTACTTTATATCATTGTCTGCTTAAGCAATCCACTTGACTCTCTATAATTAGGGGTAATTTAAATAAATTAAACGCATACTTAACAGATTTTAATTACGTTTAAGTTATTTTTTAATTTTTGCTTTACTCAATGCAACTACAATAAAAATGTATAAATAAAAGAACGTAAATAAAATATAAATTTAAATTTTAGCTAAACTTTTATACTTTCAATCATTCAGATCATTTGAATTGAACACATTCTATGTTTATCTAGTTGATTGTTTTAGGGCATAAATTAAATAGTTATTGATTGCATTAACTTATATATATATATATATATATATATATATATATATATATATATATATATAAATAACTAGTTTCAGTTTGATTTAAATGTTATTATTGAATGCATTTAATTGACTTCTAATTGCATATTGAACTATTGTGTGAACCCAATGAGGCTTTATGCAAAATGCAAATTTGCAAATCAGCTGAGCAAATGTTTATCATTCACTCATTCAATAAATAAATCAATGTTAATTAAACTAAATATTTAATATTCAAATGAAATACTATTGTTAATAATATAAATAAAAAACAAACAAAAAAAAAGAAACAATTTGCAACACATAAAGCTAACAAGGTGAATTTGTAGCTAACAAAAGTGTCTAATAAATATTAAAGAATTATATTGATTGAACATTTAGATAAATGTCAAAGATTTTGTCGAAACTTATGTAAAGCATATAACCATATATATATAAATATAAAGGGTATATTAAAAAAATATATATATATATTAAATATATTAGTTATTTTAGAGACTGTCGAATATTGAAATTAAATTAAAAAACTAAATTTTTTTGTATGTTTTGAATATGTTTCGTTTTAGATATATAGTGTATAAATATACATAGGATTAATTTTTTTATTATTTATTATTAAAGAGTGTATGCTAAGTCGTTCAAAGCGACACTAAAAATTGTCACATGTATAAATCTATTTTTTTTTCGGTCCAAAAATCAAAGTGAATTTACGTTTATGCAGCGTCTGAAACTGGCTTAACACAAAATGGGGCGCTGCTGTCTTATCGCTGATATTCAAATAAAAATCTATTTAATATATATATTTATAATATACATATACATATACATATATATATATATATTTTTAATATTTGTTATAACCTTATGGCAATAACACGATAAATGCTTGTACACAATTTGTTAGCTCATCGCCAATGTGGCAAAGAGTCGGCAGCACAAATCATATGCTAATTAGTATAAAACTCGATTGTCGATATTGATGATATTGTTTAATTGAGCAGCTAAAGCATTCCAAATAATACAAATTTGTGTGTGTGTATTTTTTTCTTGATAATTAGCATATTATGAGAATCAACACAAATGCTTAGCTTTAGGTAGATTTTCGAGCAAAAGATAAGACAGAAAAATTTATGAGACTTTGAACGATTTGGAGGAGACACAAAAATGGCAAAGTCAACACACAATTAAATTAGTAAGCAAAACTGTTGTCGAACGAATTGTGTATACCCCTTATAAAAGAAAAAATAAATATATATTAGAAAATCACTAGAAAAAAAGGAGTAGTATATACCCTATATTAGTGTTAGTTTAGGTGGATAAAAATATATTTAGTCGATTCAAGTTTCAGCTCATAAATTACGCAATGTGCAAGTTAATGAAATGTTTTTTTTTCGTTTTGTCTTGTGGCTTATCAAAATTATGGCAAAATGCAAATGAAGCAAACAATATTTGGCATTAAAAATTAATAAACAAATTTGTGTTAAGACATGAAGAAAAAAAAAATTTAAATGTTTTCGGTCGCACACTGATCGTATTTCAAACCCATATTCTATAGACATATCTATATATTTATATTAAAAAGGTATTATTATTTTTGTGGCACATAGCTTTGACTTCTGCCGCAAAGATTTTACACTTGCCACCAATTTCTCTGATCTACAACAACATCAAAAACAATAACAAAATCAATTTATTCGCTTATGTAAATTGATGTTAATAAAGACATCAAAAAATTTGGCTCAATGGGAAACACATAGGGCGGCTCAAAAAAAAAAGATCTGGTAAGTCTTTTGATGTCAAAACAAACTAAAACAATAAAACAATAAACAGTTTATAGTTGTGTTTAGTTAATTAATTGGTAATATAAAATTAAGTTTAAAATAAAACAACAATATTAAATAAATAGATATAGTAATTATTTTAAATCAATTCAAATAATGTGAGTAACTATTTATGCGACTAAATTGGTAAGCTTTAGATTACGTAATTTTAAAAGATTATGTAACATGTGTACAGCAAAAAGGAAAGTAATTTTGCCTGTCCTAAATTGATAGCACAAATTGATAATCTAAAGTTCAAGGTGATAAAGTAATAATCTTAGCTTAGGAACGAAGCATAAGAATTAAACAGTGGGTATGGTATACACAACTTTTATATCCCCTATATGAAGTACATTTGCTATATAAAATTGTCATTAAATAACAATTGTAGGTACAAATTTTACCTCCATATTATTCAATGCAATTGAATAGAGTTGCTGATACTGGAATATAGATGGCGTTAAACGGATAATGCTTTTGGAAAAGGTATAGGATTTTAATCACGAATATCTCAGCTAGAGAGCTGTTGAGGTTCAAAAAACTTAAATTCTGTTTAATCTTAAACTAACACACTTACATAGACACACAAATATTGCCATGTATATATATAAATAATATTATTTTCGAGTGCAAAATACATTAAAAATATCAAAATGTGAAATAGGTAAGGTCGAAAATGGGCAAATCAGACGATATGCTGATAATACAAATATGCATATATATAAGCTATTATTTTAGCCGAAATTGTATGACAAGTTTAGTTGTGAATTGTATATTCTTTTAAGTGGTTCAACAATATAAATCAGTCAAAAAAAATAATTAAAACTCAAAATGCAAATAATTTTTTGCATAATTTGTATTTTAGGGTGTTCAATTCCTTTTGGAATGTGCATAAGTGCAGAGTTGGTAAATATTTAAATCAAAGGATCTATATATATATATATGTATATCAACGCAGTTTTTCTTCTTGTTTGTAGTACTGTAAACAAAACTCAATGGATAGTATGTGTGGTGCCTACAGTGTAAAAATTATAAAGCCTATGATGTCATATTTTGAAACAGTTAATAATAAATTAAAGGCAAAAGAAGAGCAAATAAGTTTAATGGAAAAAAATAATGAAATAAATGTGGCAACACTTCTTGAAAAAGACATTTATATTTTGCAATTAACTGAAAAATTAAATAAAACTCAAATAGAACTAAATAATACAAAAACCCGATATGAAACTTTAAAAACTTCTGAGAAACAAATAACACAAAAGGAAAAAATAATTCAAGACTTACAGTTTAATATAACAAATTAACAAATATATTGCAAATAATGTTATTGAAATGGAAAAATCTAAACAATCATATCATGAGTTATTATCAAAATTAAATTCCTGTGAAAATGAAAACAAAAATAAATTCAATCAAAATATCAACCTAACCGAACAGATAACAAATCTCAAAATTAATTTAAAATCGTTGCAAAATAATATGTCCGACAGAAATACTGAACATAATAAATTAAAACTAAAATTAATTGAATGTGAAAATAATAATACGATATTTAATAATTATCTAAAATCATGTGAAAAAAAAATTAATGATAATAATGTTGAGCTACTAAATTTTAAATCTAATTTTACTACTATAAACGATGAGTTCAAATTATGTAACCAAGAAAAGTCCTTAAAGGAAGCAGAGATTGTAACCTTTAAATCAAATCTAACAAGCTGTCAAAATAAAATCTTTAACATTGATATCAGTAATTGTGCGGAAGTAGGTAATTTCTCAGGAGTTATAAATTTAAAAATGGATAATTCAAACGCTTCCATAGTATCTTGTGACTCTAACACAGCTGGTCCAGGTTGGACTGTAATACAACGTCGAATCAATGGAATCGTTGACTTTTATAGAGACTGGAATACCTATAAAAAAGGTTTTGGTGATCACCATAATGAATTTTTTATCGGTCTGGAGAAGCTATATCTTATGACAAACAAACAAAGATATGAGCTTTATATCCACCTTGTTGATCAAGCGAACGAGACACGTTATGCTAAATACGATGATTTCAGGATACTAAATGAGACGGAAAAGTATAAGCTGACATCCCTTGGCAAATATAAAGGAACATCTGGAAATTCAATGCAATACCATTTACACAATAGTTTTACTACTTATGACAACTATAATGACAATTGTTCAAAAAATTGCGCAATTCTCTTGCAGGGGACGTGGTGGTACTCTTCATGTGCTGACAGGTAAGTAATTTAGAGTAATATAAAAGTAGTTTATTCAAATTTATTTAGAATCTTCAACAAAGAACTGACACAAGAAAGAAATAAAATAAAAATTAAATTAAAATATAAAAATTTTAAAAATTAACAAAAATTAATAAAAATTCAAAAAAATATATTTATATATAATTTTTAATTAAATTAACTTTCAACTTTAATATGAACATACAAGTAAGAAATCTGAACTCGAGTGGGCTCGACTAGAAGAACCCTTTTATCTACTTAGACAGACATACGCACATATACACATAATTCTACGCACTTTGAGCTGTTGTGCGAAATATATTGCAATATAAACCCTAACCACCCTCCCTTCCATTATTCAATATTGCAATACTTAATATTGAATAATTTTCGTGTTTTTTATGCAATCCTAATGAAATTTACAACGTAAATCAAAAATGGGCGGCAACATTGAACAATGTCCGCGTTCACGACGGACAGACAGATGGACATGGCTAGATAAAATCAGCTAGTCGTCCTGATCAAGAATATATATAGTTTATGGAGTTTCCGATGATCATTTCAACCTGTTACATACTTTTTACTTTTGCTCATTTTCATTAGCTTCTTTTAGCCTTTTTTTTACATGCAAAGGGGCTAATGAGAAAATAATAATAAAATAAAATAATTTAAATCTTATTTTTAATATTTCTTTTCAGTAATCTTAATGGTAGGAACTTTAGTTGTAAATTGGAAAACAGCAATAATTTAGAAAAAACGGGATGCATTTATTGGCATAGTTGGCATGGACGAAGTTATTCATTAAAATATGTGCAAATGATGATACGTCCCTATAATTCTAATAATTAGCTAACCTTAATTAATACAATAAATAAATTTTAATTAATATTTTTAATTTTCAATCTTATATATATATATTTATATATATATATTTATATATATATATATATATATATTCTTATAAAATTTTTAAAAGTAAAATGTAAAGAGAACTTGGCAAAGAATCGAAATAAAAGCAGAAAGTTATGAATTTATACATAAATGTATCTAATTATGATGATTAATTATAAGTATCTTAGGTAAAAAATTAGGTAAAAAATTAACATTTAATTATTTATATTAATGAAAATCGTATATATCCCATAACTATGAATATGCTTAAAATCAAAAAGAAGAGTGAAAATTATCAAAAAAAAATTGACAAAAGTGAAAAGCCTCCTGCAGTTATGGAGCAAAATCAATTGCTATGCCACGAGTATATGTTAGGCACATGAAGCAGCAACCAAGTGGCAAGTTTACAGCAGACTACATATAGCTGCCTCTGGGCACAGGCCACTCACTTTGACTTTGACTACGCTGAATAGAGTTGTTTTTCTTTCATATTCTTATTATTATTATTTTTTTTTAGCTATTTTCTTATTATTTTTTTTTTTTCTTTGTTTTTTGGGTGCAGCCTGTTGGCTGGGTTTATGTTAAGACACTGCTACCGATTGCCGGTGATTAAGTCATGAATCAGTTGGCCAGAGTAACTGCTGCTATATAAGTAACGGTTAAAGCGGCTCTAACTATGAATTTTAGTGGGCGTTTGCCTTGCAGCAGTCAACATAGCGATTTTCATGCTGAACCAAAATCAATTTTCATTTCATTTTTTTTTTCTTTTCCTTTTTTGTTTTATTTTATATACATATATGTATTATTTTTGTGTGTGTGTGTGTGTGTATACATAATATAACTAACATTTCATTTTAACAATGCACATTTTTTTTTATTCTTTATATTATATTAATAGCAAATCAGTAGCGAAAGCAGCGCATAAAATGGGGAAAAGGCACAATAAAAGGTAAATCGAAATTAATAAAAACAAAAATTTATTTCTTGATCTGCAAGTAATTTAAATATTTCTTAATAATCAGTCAGCCAATCAGCCAATCAATCAATATTATTTTGCAAATTTATATTATTATAAATTCATACATCAATATAGCTTGCCCCACTGTAAGACGCCTGCACACGCAGGTGAACAACTTGTTGCATTCCTGTGCGTCGCAGCAACTTCTCGATTTTGGTAAGTTTGTGGTCTGATCCAAATTACATACATATATGTATATATATATAAATATATATATATATATTTTTTTTTTTGAAGGGGGGAGGGGCTTTTTCAATTATTAGCAACGCCCAACAAATGGCAATTTTCCGTTGATTTTTTGTTAACTTTTTTTTTTTTTGTGCCGCACGGAAGTGCATGCGGTTGCTACTTGCGTCTTTGAGGTACTTGGGGCATTGTTATTGTTTGATTTTGGTGCATTCAACTTCGTTCTAGATTTGGTAAGCTTTATGCTTTATGCTTAATATTTTCTTTTCTTTTTTTTTTTAAATTGTTTACACTGGACACAGGGTCAACAAGTTAATCACATTGTGTGGCATGAATATAATAGAATTTTTATTTAGCTGCTGCACCGATTTGTGTCTGTTGCAGTTCTTATTGTGAATTAAACTGAAACTGGGACTGGGAATTGTGGCTGTGTATGCTTAGTGTGACTGGTAACTGGTGACTGGAGACTGTGACTTGTAACTGTGACTGGGGCTGGGGCTGGGGCACGCGTTTTATGCCTTAATAAGACAACGTTTGTTGCAGCCTGTTTGCCATTTGCCTGCTTGATTTTATTTCTTTTTGTTTTGTTCTTGGCACGGAAATTGACGTTTTTAACGAACAGCCAGCTGTCTGGCCTTTTTTGGCCAAGAAGCAAGTACGCTTTTTAGCCTTTAGCGTTCAAATTGGCAAATTAAGTCATACGCCTGTAACGGCGTTGTAATTTATCTTTCTTGATTTTTACTTCTCATTTTTTTTTAAATATTTTTTTTTCTTGTTTTGCTGCTTCGTGGCTGCAACATATATTGCGCTGACATGAAAAAAAATTGCTTGATAATATTTTGCAATAATTATTGATTTATTGTCTGTTGTTTATTGACCCAATGGGCACCAAAAGGCGGTAAACATTTAAAAAAAAATAAAATAAAATCAAAGCACCGCCATAAAAATTATTAGAAATATGCTAGAAAAATGTTTGTCAGAAAGAAAAGTTCTCAGTGAACAAATTTACAAAAAATAAAATAAAATCATTAGAAATGTTAACTAATTATGGGCTGGTCTTTGACTTTAAATTGGTAGCCGTAAATGGAAAGGCCAAAACGGAACGCATATTAGGGCGTTGGCATTCTTATGCCTAGAAAGTAATTCGTTGCTTCAAAATGGCAAGAGGTTACGCGGGTTCATCAATTAACCTGACGAACATCAACAACAACAACTAAAAATATAACTAAAGGAAGACTTTTGCCTCTTTTTTTATTTATTATTATATTTTTCTCTTTTTAGGTACTTCAAAAAAAATAAATAGAACGTCTGAATGGTGTTCATTTTTCACACCTATTAATCGAACGTTAAGTAGTGCAGAAAATTGCTTAAAGGCATTTTTTATGGATAGCTAATGATTGAACTGAAATTGGGTTAAAACATAATTAAGTTAAGTTAATTAGTTGGAAATTATATTTAACATTTTATTCTTGTATTAACTTCTTTAGTAGAAGCTTACACAATTTTTATAATATTCACAAATTTAAGTGAAAATTCTACACTTGACTTTTTCTGATAGAGACAAGTTTGCAAATTTTCACTAAATATATATATATATAACTCAGCTGGTTGTAGCTGAAACAAGTTAAACAAGTTCTTCATTCAATGTTGATATGTTAATATTTTGTAGCAGCAACAGTTGCAGCAATATAAGCGGCAGCTATAGGCCTCAATATCTAAAGCAAAATAGTAAATGAAATTGCAAAATATTTTTAACGCCTTATTATAGAAAATGTGTAGCACATTTGTTGCACTGTTTCAGTGTTTCAGTGTTTGAGTGTTGCCGTGTTGCACCGTTGTATGTTAAATGGAATAACAATTTCCATTTCCTGATACAGGCATACAAGCTAACACAAGTTGCTTGCAACAATTGTTGGTTACGCTTGTTGTAGTTGTTGTTTTAGTTCACGGTTTGAGGCATGAAACCCACTTATCTAATTGCGATTCCTGGAACTGGTTTTCCTTGATACATTTTTCTCAACTCATTAGAACTCAATCATAACTTGATCACACTGTGTATATATATATATATATATACATATATATGTATAGGCTCGTTTGAGTCTGGACATACACACACACACACATCTATACACACTCTGTTTCTCTTTCTGCCTTGTGATATGTGTGTGTCCATGCAATAGGCAAATGTAATCGTTTTTTTTTCAGACAAGGCGCGCAATTGTTGCCGTGAGCAATTTTTAGCAAAGTCAACGACTCAAACAACAACAACAACAACAACAAAAAAGTAGGTATAAAAAAAATACCAACACGCCGGACGTGTTCCATAAACAACACATTGATTACGACGACGCGGGCGCACAACAAAACGTAAATCGATGTTTTCATATGGAAATTGAATCAAAGTCAAGTCTCCCAGCATTGACTGGACGCAGTTCAGCAATCGTCAGAGAATGTGGAGCACAGCAGCAGCTGCTATGGATCATATACATATATATATATATATATATATATATATATATGTATATTTATATATTTGTATATCAGTTTGTATGTATATATGCTGTCACGGACAGGCCTACAATTGTGGCACAACCAACGCCAACCAATTGGCCTTGATGGACCTGAAGATGGAGATGGAGACGAAGATGGAGACCCCAAAAGCCTGCCTGATCGACCATGGCGTCAGCGCTTTTTGTGCACACACACTTTTAGACCACAGTACCCAGTAGTCTGAGCCTTACTTTAAGTATCAGTGCCTCAGCAGTTACAACCAAGCTTCATTCATTGGGGAGCAGCTCTTTTGTGGTTTTCGCTATGATTATTAATCAATTCTTTCATATCATTTGGCTTGATTTGAATTGAATTCGTTCTTTTTTTCTTACGTATATATTTTTTTTATTATATTTTCTGATAAATTTTATTTGTATACCTTTTCTACAAATCGTTTAAAAAAAAATCTGCGGCTGCTGTTATTGTGTTGTGCTTCTGTCTGACAGCATTTTTACTCTAATTAATTCAACAAAAGTTTCTGGGTCAAGTCTTATTATTATTATGAAGAGTTTTTCATATTTGAAAGGTAAAACACACACACACACATACATATATTATTATTATATTATTTCCATGTTTATGTTTATTAAATCCCATTTAATTACCATTACTAAAAGAATTGTAATGCCATTGAAATCAACACACAAAATGTGCCAATAAAAGATCAAAAATAATAATAATTACATTTTAATAAAAAAAAATTATAATTTTAGCATATTATTTATTTGTTTGATATATATGGAATTGTTAGCTTTAAGTCTTATATAATGAAACCATTAAAAAGGGAAAAAGTGAAAAGGAAGTGAGCAAAAGCTAATGACAACACGTTCGTCCTGTGTCTGTGGCAGGTGTCGAAATTGATAGAGGCAGAAAATGTATTCATGTTTGCTAATAACCAGAGACTAACTGATGTGGCAAGCGGAAGCTTTTATAGGGCATATGCATGTTGTTGCAAGAATAATTGATTCTGGTTGTTGCACTATAACGCAATATGTTGACTTGCTTTAGCTTTAGTCTATAGTTGGTTACGCTTGATTTTAATTTAAATTTTAATCGCATGGCTAATAGACAAACTTAGAGCAAATGTCAGAATAAAGAGACTAAGAGGCGACTTAAATCATGCCAACATTTACAAAGTACTTTGTAAAGCAAAATAACACCAGTACACAGCAACAGCAACTGCAACAACAACTGCAACAGCAACAGCATTGAGGCACACACAAGAGCCAAGAAGAAGAAGATGGAGTCTGTGCATGAGTCTGAGTCAGAGTCAGAGTCAGAGTCAGAGTCACGGCCACGTCGTCGACATTGGCTAAGACAAACTTCCGATCACGTTGTTAGTAAGGCAGCAAAATTGCAAAAGGCATCTATGGCCAAGGCCTAAGTAAAGGGTTCTTATATATTAAAGGAGTAAAAGAGATAGTTAGATAGAAAAAATAAAAAGAAAGAGAGGCAAAACTTAATGGAGGCAAATGCATCAAAATGGTTAATTGGATCTGGAACAGCAAATGACGAACACTTTTAGTGTTTATGGCAGTAGCCAGGGATGTAGCCACCTAGAGATGCGACCGCCAGCAGCAGCAGCAACAGCAGCAAGAGGCGCAGCAGCAACAGCAACAGCTAAGCCAGAAGATGCACTAGTTGTGTGTAACTTGGCCAGCAAGTGGCAAGTGTGTTGTACACGACACGCATTAGCTTCAATGAAGTAGTTGCTGCAAGTTGCCTTATGCAATTTATATATATATATATATATATATATATATATATTGCTTCTTAATCGAATCCAATGCATTTTCATGCACCTCCTTGTGCAAGACATATCCCTTCTTATCTCTCTCTCTCTCTTACTCTCTCTCTCTCTCTACTACATTACCATTTAAGTGTAGCACAATACCAAAATCGTATAATGCACTTGTTGCAACTAGTACTAGTTGCAACTGGTTGACCATTATGGCATGCTTTAGATACCTTTACTTCCGTGTGCCATAAATGTTGCTAAATGGCCAAGACCGTTACATATGGCCAAGTAATGGCTTATAATATATGATTAATTTAAAATTATAATTTAATTTTAAATTATAACTCTGTTTCATTTCATTACACTATCATTTATCTGTCTATCTCTATGTCATGGATTTTTGTGTCTTTCTTTTTTTTGAATTGTTACTTGGCAACATGAAAAATTGTTTTGTTGTCATTCAGACTAAAAACAGTTATCGATCAAACAACAACACTTTTTACGAGAAAAAAAAGAAAATTATTTGTATTAAGTAGCATAAAGATAATTATATAGAAATGGACTTGGATTGTAAGTTGCAAAAAATTTCTAATTAAAAACAAATTTAAAAAAAAATGAAAATTTTAATAATAACATAAAATTATTAATATAGTTAATAACGATCTGGAAAAACGCATTTCGGATGCATTCTGTGTTTTTGATCATCATGGTGATAAATTGATTGATGTACGTGAAGTGGGTACAGTGCTGCGTTTATTGGGCTGTGTGCCAACAGAGCAAGAGGTCAATGAGGTCATATTGGCAACAGAATCAGAGGAGACCAGCGGTGTAGTGCATTTGACGAAATTTTTACCACATGTCTCACAATTGCTAATGGAACGAAAGTAAGTTGATAAAATATATATTGAATACTCAACTTTATATTATATATATATATATATATATATATATCATAGAATGGAACCAGCATCACCTGAGAAAATTTTGGAAGCTTTTAAGATATTGGATACAGAAAAAAAAGGTTATTTAACTAAAGATGCATTTGGTAAACTTATGATGGAAGAAGGGGAACCCTTTACACAGGAGGAAATGGATGAAATGTGGCCGGTGGCTATTGATCCAATTAGCGGGCATATACCCTATGAACTGTACTTGAATCAATTGATGGTAGGTTCTCAAATTTATAGATATATCTATTTATATGGATACATATATAATATCTTTATCCTTTCTATCTACTTGCAGGTGTATCTTTAAATGAACTTCAATGCAATTTGCAATGCTCTCAAAAATCTAGAATTTATATTAATAAATAAATATATATAATCAACAATTCAGCATAAATTTAAACCAATTTTTTTATTATTTTTATAAATTTTTCTTATAATTTTTTAATATTTTTTTCTAATTTTACTTTTTTTTAACTAAAATAAATTATAATTAATTTCAACTATTTGTATAGAAGTGGAAGTTTGCTTAGATTGGTATAGTATTCAGTGCATGTCTTATTCAGTTTGGCATTGCATTAGCAAGAATACACACATAGACACACGTACACACACATATATATATATATATATATACAAGAAGCAAAGCTTTGACTAAGTTTAACTAACCAGCGAGCCAAATGCATTTCAAAAGTAAATTCAAACGCCCAACAGAGCGCCTTGACTGCAGCCTTGTAAAAGGGGCAGGACACTCGCCACACACACACACACACATACATACATACCAATGCATACACCTAGTAGAAGCAGCAGCAGCTGCTGCTTGGTGTGGAACGCTGCAAAGTGGGTTGCGCATCATTAGCACAACTAATGGATGTACACTTTTCTTTGAGCCAAGTTATATTGAAGCTTAGAACTGGCTAACAAAGTCGTATGCGCTTGGCCAGTTTAGTGTAGCTTAAGTTAAGTTTAAGTTAGGTTTTTTTCTTGTAAAAAAGACCATGACTATAACCAAAAGCAATACTAGTTGTCTGTTTGTCTGTCTGTAAATCGCTGTTGGTAATATGAGAAGCAACAGCAGCGGCAGCAGCAGCAGCAGCAGCAGTTAGAAAATTTAAATAAATTAAAATAACTCTTTGAAATAATCCTGTATATATGTAACTATATATGAGTGTGAGGGCTTAGACAATGTTCCCGTCTCTCCACACCACCTCCCATCCCTTTGTAATCGCCTTCAAAATCGTGTTCTCGCTTCCGTATTTATTAAATTCTAAATACACACTGATGGATGCACTTAACTGCATCTTTTGGATTAAAATATTTCATGTAATTTTACCATTTCCATTCGTGCGGTTGCCATCTGCACGTTCTGGCGCTTTTGGCCAATTTGAGTGATTGCATTGCGCGCATTTAAATGGATGCTGCCATCTTCAACAACATTTTTTTGCTCTCTCTCTCTCTTTCTCTGAATATATATATTATATATATATATATATATAAGTCTCTAAACAAGTTCTCTTAGTACGTGCGAGTGAGTTTAACTGTGTCTTTAAACTGTCTACTGCCGCTGCCTAATGGACTTTTAATCTTTACAACTTGTAAAAATTTTTCGTTTTGAATTGCCGCATACGATGAAAAAGAAGAAGAAGAAGAAAAAGAAGTTGATTGCAAATTGTCAGCGCCATAAAAAATCAAGTCAAATGCCTCAAAACACTGAGAAACTGCACCACATTTTTTTTTTGTATTTTTTTGTTATTCTTTTTATTAGTTTACTCTTTTTTTTTTGCTTTTTAAATATCAAACGACTGCCAATTGTATTTAACTCATACTAAAGCTGATGACTTAACCCATTAAGAACCATCAAGCACTTGCTTACATTGTTTTAAACTTCTTTCATATCAAATTCATGAGAATATTTAGTTGCGTCTAATTGTTTTTAATAACAAGCATAACGAGATTTAAATTGAAACTTTACACACAATTTCTAAAGATTTAAAAAAGAATTTTTATTTGAAAAAAATATCCTATTTTATATATATATAATATGCAATTCTATGTAAAATATTTACCTATATTTAAAATATCATTCGATGGGTTAAAAATTTGACGTAGACACCAAGTCTCTGGGTCATAAAACAAAGCGCAAGAAGATGCAAAGAATTTCACATAAAGCACATCAAATTGTCAATATATATATATGTATATATATATATATATATTTATATGTATAAGTTGAGTATATATATGTTTACATACTCAAAGAGTTCTGAGCAAAATTACTGTGCATGAATCAATTTCGCCAGCAATTTTGCGGCTGATGATGATTTACGCTCGGCGAAGCGTAATTAAGATTTATGTGCCAAACTTACTTACAAATAACTAAATATATGTATATATACACATATATATATATATATATACATATACACATACACATACACATACAAACATCTGGTTAAGTTATGTATGAGCAATGCGAGATTAATTGTTAGTTATGTGCCAATTGTTTGACTTTATATGCAGCAGTATGGGGACATTAAAACTAATTAAGTAGAAAGAATTTCAATATGATTTATATGCATCAATAACTGCATTATAATTACGTTTATTTTCTTGCAAATTATTGCAATTAGTTACACTTAATGACACACACACACACACACACACAATATATAAATACAATATATATCTGTATAGAAATTCCAAAACAATTCCAATGACAAAATATTTATAATAAAAATATTTGTAAATTACCTCAAGGGGTTTAAGCTACAATTGTATTCATCTGCTGCTAACTGTCATTATTACTTATATGCATGTGTGTAACAAAATTAATTTACATATTTCTATTGTAATTAGTTATAGTAGAAACTTAAGATAAACGCCTGCAAAAATTTTCATTTCAATATTCAATTTACATAGCATAATTATAAGGGCCGTAAATGAGTTTAAATTTGAATAGTAAAGTTTAGTTAGACAAATTAAATACTTAATAAAATTAAATTTATATAAATTATTTGTTATCAATTAAATAGCAAGTGTTAGTAGGAATTTTGTTAATTTAAATAACATATATTTTAACACTTAATAAATTTATCTTAAGAATTTCTATTTAAATGCTTTCACATAACACACACTGCTAATTAAAACAAAAAAAATAATTAGAAAAATTAAGAAAATTAATTATTTTTAATTTTTTCTGTATAGAAAATTATTTAGTTTTTCTATAAAAAAATGAAAAATCGTAATGTATATAAATTTTCTGATTTTTCCTTTTTCTTTAAGTTTTTTTTAATCTTTGTATAAGTTTTAAACTAAGCATATTAGATTAGGCTGTAACTTAGGCGGAGTATAAGAGGAAAAAAAAAGTTTTTCATAATTAACTTTAGTTTTTCCAAGTTCATTTTTTTTAGTTTTTCTTTTATTTTTTGTTTTATATAAGGCTCATAAGACTTTTATAACTTGTTTTTAATTGAATCTGTGCTTGTTATTATTTGCTTTAGCTACCTGTCAGCCTTGGCTCCTACACATCTTACTCTCGCTTTGTATCTCTGCTTCTCTCACTGTCTGTCTGTCCCTTGTCTCTGTATTTGTCTCAGCTTTTTCACTCTCTCTTACTTAGTTGATATCCTCCCCCCCCTACCCCCTCATTTCACCAAACAGCTGTACATTTTACTGACTGAAACTTTCAATCAACTTTCTGTTTGCCTACTCACCAGGCGGCGGCTACTTGTTTGCTGATTGCTTGCCTTGGGTTGAGTTAATGGCCAAGCCTTGGTTTTAGCCTCGGAAGCAGTTGTACACTTGTACAGAATGAATACCAATCGTTATATTTGGTAGCAAGCATAATACAACCACATATATATATACATATATATATATGAGTATGTTTGTGTATGAGTGATTTGGTATTGCTCTGTTGCCGTTAATTGAATTTAAGCAATGAAATGTAATTTGGAATTTTGCATGTGCCCAAATCGCGTAGCACGCCAGAAATCATCATAAAAAAATACATCAGACACAGGGGGAGTGTGGCAGATGCACTGACAGAGGCAGTGGCATAGGCAGCGCCAAAGTTAAAACGTGAAATGAAATTGCAAAAGGTGAACAACATGCAATGGGCCAATGGATACGAATAAGTTGAAGAAAAAAAAAAGAAACAATAAGAAAAAGAACAACAACAACAACAAGAACGAAAAAGTGAACTTAAACATGGCCAGTGGCATGCAGCCTGCCTGTGCTTGCGTCTTTATTGTTGAAGCAGTTGCCGCGTCTTGTACAACACCCAAAGGTATCAGCAGACAAAATGCTAAAAATGTATTTACCACAAAAGAGACGCGTCGCGAAGGTTGCCCATCAGCAGCAAAATGCAACAGTAACAGCAACAGCAACAGCAACAGCAACAACAAGAGCGACTGCGACTGCGAATTGCAACTGCAACTGCAATGAAGTAAGGCGGCGGCGTCGACGGTTTCTCTGCTCATTGCTGGTGCCCTTAATGGATCTGCAGCACTTTGAGTGATTTATTTCACACGTTGATGAAATGGACAGCAATGGGCCGCATTTTGACGTTTATTGCAGCAGTGGCAAGGGCAGCACAAACCAGCAACCAGCAACTAACAACAACAACAACAACAACTGCCCACGGCATGTGTTGTGCGCATGCGCAGCCCTTTGACGATGACGTCGACGTTAAGACAAAAACCCAGAAGGACGTTGCATACTTTATAAATACACTATTAAAAGGTAATATGGACTATCTCAAGGCGTTCAAAAAAACATAAAATTATGCTTAAAAAATACCCTTATAAAATATTCTTTAAATTTAATATCAAAATTAAATTAATTTAAATAATTAATAATAACTTTAATATAATTAAAAAAAAATGTTTAGAGTATTCGTTTAACCGCTGCCTTTGACAATGAAAATTGTGAAATTTTTTTTTGGTTTATTTCCTTGCGTTTTGATATTCTGTTTTACTTTTGCAATTGCGTTGTGCATCTTCTGCACGTCTTTTGGTAATAGCCCCACATATCGACCAAGCGGACAGACAGACGGACAGACCAATGGACCGTGTGCGCTTTAATGAGGCGCGCTCCTCATTTGGACGCCACGCATTTTGTGGTACAAGTATGGTGCAGCTTTAACGGTTGGCAAGCATAATGGAATGAAGTTGAAATTGTATGTTAACTATTAAAACATTTAATTGCAACTTAATTAGTTACTGCAGTTTCTCAGTTAAAGCTCAGTTAAAAAAAAAACCTTGCCACGAATAACCTTTGGCCCTTTAACAAAACCCTATCACGACAATCTTAACGATTTGCAGTTAGTTTAGATTTGATCAAAAATAACAACAACAACAAGAAAAAGCCACCTTGAAGAAAAAGTCAATTTAACACATTCACAACGCCTCTTAAAATTGTTGATATTTTAATTAGTAACGCTCTAAAGGATTTTCAACAGTGAAACTAAAGTTTCACCCACACCCAACCACCAAATGCACCAGGCATACAAAGCATCCAATAAATGGTATCCGTTGCGGTGTTTGCTGCAACGATGTGGCAGTCAGGCGACGGCAATGGCAATGCAGTTGAAGAGTTAGAAAAAAAAGGTGCCAAAGGGCATAAGGCTTGAATTTTGTGGCTTTTGTTCCATGCCATAAACATGCACGAGTCAGTGGAGTAGTGAGAGGGGGGGCACAATAGTTTATCAAACAAACTGAAACACCCCCCCTTTGGAAACTCTATAATGTTTATAGCCTCTGGTAGTTAAACAAAATGTTAGACTCATATGCCAAATTGTTGTTGTTTTTTGTGGTGGCAACCTACAAAGATTTTTGCTGACTGCTTTTATGACAGCGTGCCCAACTGTGGCAATAAGTTCAAATGCCAGCAACAGACTCAGACATGGTAAGACTAAAAGCCTGGCCTAATGTGCGACAGAGACTACATTTCCAATTCCAACTGAAACTTTGAGCCTGACTTTAAGTTTGACTTTGACTCTTTGTCTCTATATACGACTAAGTCTGTGACTGAGACTATGACTATAGGGTCTGACTCTTGACAGTCGGCTGGGTTATACAAAGGTTCACTTAGCCAAAAAGTGGGTGTAGCGGCACCAAATGCCATTGCCACAATATTTGTAAGGATCGAGCCAACGCCAACGCACTGACACTGACTGCTCGTGAGTCTCCACTCCTCCACTTTTGTTATATTGAGATTCTTCTCAAGCACACTCTCTCTTTCTCTCTACCTATCTCTCTAGCTCTCTTTTCCTACTTCTCTTTATTGCTCTTTTCTGTATGTTCCTGTCTCTAGTGCTGATTTCTACTAATTTGATTAAACTGATTGAGTTTAATAAGGTTTATGGCCAAGGAGAAAGGCAAAAGATCTACAACCCATCCCCCCTTCAATCCAACCTACTACTACCGCAAAACTTGAACAAATGTTGCCTAATTCAAGTGCAACATTTATTTTGTAAACATTTCACATATATACATATAAATACTACTATATGCCATACCCTCACGATGTTGTTTTGATACAAAATATGCCGGCTGAGCAGTGATAGCACTCAAGAATTTTGCCCACACAAAAGGCATCAGTAACACCATAACGTCGTCCAGGAACAACCCAATCAATGTGGTTTTCAGCCTCAATAACATTCTCAGTACCCCATACCAATCACATACACATACTCATACTCATACCCATACCTATTCCCAGCTTTATACTCATTCTGAACTGTATGCAATGTGCGTTTTGTGTGCACTTATGGGATCATTTGTTAAGTGTCATCGCGCCGGCATATGGGCAAGAAAACAACTCAAGAACAACCACAACAAACAACGGAACACAAGTTACATTTGCCACAACGAATTTACATATACTCTAAAATCAAAATTTAACAAAAAACTAATGATTATAAAAGATAAATATAAATAAAATATATAAGATATTCAAAATATACAAAATAAAGGTAAAAAAACAAAAATAAAACCAAATAAAAAGTAAAAATAAAATAAAAATAAAATAAATTAATTAAATAAAAAAACATAAATAAACAACAAAAATAAAAAAGAAACAAAATCATATTAATCAAAAATAAAAACAAACTATCCAAAAAGTATTAAATGAAAAACGAAATAAATAAATAATTTAATAAAAATAAAAATTAAAAAGGTGATATAAAATTGAAAAAATAAAGAAAAAATCAAATAAAATAAAAAAATAATTAAATAAAAAATAAATAAAATTAAAATTAGTATAAAGAAATTAAATAAAATCAATTGAAATAAAAAAAAATAAATAACATTTAAATAATTTAAAAAAAGAATTTTAATAAAAAATAAAAAATTAAAAATCTCATATAAAATAAATTATTTAATACCTAAATTAAATCAAATAAAATAGGAAATAATTAAAAAAGAAAATTTAATAATAATAAATAAAATAAAAATAAAATAAAAGTAAAATAAATTAAATAAAAATAAATAAAATAAAATCAATTTCAATTATTTTTCCAATGAAAATAAAAATAAAATAGAAATAATAAGAAAAACAAATAAAATATATAATAAAAGAAAATATATACAAAAAAATATAATATAAAAAAATAATTAAAAAATTAAG
Source organism: Zygothrica quintamaculata (assembly GCA_037044455.1). Lineage (NCBI taxonomy): Eukaryota > Metazoa > Arthropoda > Insecta > Diptera > Drosophilidae > Zygothrica > Zygothrica quintamaculata. Next base: position 117,901 of record JBAMBS010000186.1, on the reverse strand, counting down.
ATTAAATACATAAATTAATTAAAATAAAATAAATAATTGATATTAAATAATATAATTAAATTCAAATAAATAATTGATATTATATAATTTAATGAAAATTAGAAAAGTTTTATTAGTAGCAAAATAATTTTTTTTTTTCTTGATAACCAAAGTTAATGAAAAAATTCTAAAAAATTCCGCTTAAAGGGTATAACAACAAAGTGCAGCTCGTAAACAAGCAAAACGTTGTAGTTGTTGTTGTAACTGATTGTTGTTACTATATGTTGCTGTTGTTGTTTGCTGTTGTCGTTGCTGTTGTCCATGGTCATGGTAAATTTATGCACAATTTTTCGCGCTTTCAAAAAAATATTTGCATCATTAATCGTTGCACAGTCTTCGCCTCATGGCGGCAACACATTGTTGTTGTTGTTGCTGCTGTTGCTGTTGTTGTTGTTGTTGTTGCTGTTACTTAGTTCCATCCAAGGCGTTTGTTGAGCCTAAAAACTTCAGCCTTTGCCTCAACATGCAACATCAAATGCAATTGGCATGCGGGCGCTGGCGTCGTAACAACGTTGTTGAAATGTTTTGTCAAGTTCTCAATGCCGCTATGGCAGCAAGAACAACAATCTGCATTATATATATATATATATATATGTATATAGCTTGGGGTAAGTATAAAATAGGTTTACCTATTTACTTTTGAAACACAATGAAAAGTTCGATGCTCACTGCATAGTCATAATAAAGTTTGAAATTTGCTAAAATCATAACACCGTGGAACGCATTTTGCCAACCGCAAAAGTCGTAAGTCAAACGGCAGACCGCAGTTTGGCCAAAACCACCAAACACCACCCACATGGCTCATGGCTTGTTGCAAAACTTGCACAGTTGCAGCTGTTGCATACACACACACACACACACACACAGAGCTCATACATACAACTCAAATAGAACAAGTTTAACTGGAGAAATAGCAACAGCTTAAAACAAAGAGAAAGAGGGACAGGGAGAGACTGTAGTATAAAAGAAAAAAAGTGGAATGAAATTATCAAATGTTTAATAGACTCAACGATCCGAGGTTGCAGCTCTATGCGTGCAAATGATGATGAATGAACTTGCAACTTGCAACTTGCAGCGTGCAACTTGCTACGTACAACTTGCAACTTACACAAAACCACCAAAAAAAAAAACTAAAAATAAAAAAAAAACTTCCACTGAGCTTTGGGTATTTGTTGTGGTTCTGCTAAGCTTTGCTGGCAAATGAACTTGTAAATTTTCCGTTGCTTTTCTTCTTCTTATTTTAGTAAAAGTTTTTTCTTTTTTTTTTTGGTTTTCTTTGCTGTTTTTTCTTTTTTTTGGGTCTAGACAGCAAAGAAAACTTTTAAATTTACAACTTGCAACCGTGCGATAAGTCACAAGTTAAGACTATGCAACAAGTCAACGAAGTCAAAAATCTGTTGCAACTTAATTAAAAAGAAGAAGAAAAAAATCAACTGTTACAACTGTTATATTAAATTAAATTAATTTCATATAACAATTAACAAATCTTGAGGCTAATTTATTCAATTTAAAAAAAGATATATGCAGAAATTAGTATCGATATCTAATTATAGCTAATAGATCACTTTAATATGGCCCCTAAGAGCCAAAGAACCTAAAAGCTTAATAATTACCTATTAAAGCATCGAAGAGTTAAAAATAGTTTTCATTTTTTTTTCGTTTTTTTTTTTGTCTACATTTCCTGTGTGTGTTGTACGAAGAGAACGCACAATGAACTCATAAATTGACGCACCCTCCAAAAACCGACAACATAATCGGCCACGCCGCCGGCAATGGCAATGGCAATGGCAATGGCAACAGCAACGGCAACAGCAACGACAACGACAACGATACCAACAACTTCGGCGGCGACGACGACAACAACAACAACAACAGGCTTCAACTGCAACTGCAACAACTAAAAACCAAACGATAACAACAACAACAGCTACAACAACAATAAATGAATGAAGACAAAAAAAAGTCTCAACTTGATATTGCAACGCTGTGGTGCGCACTTGTAAATGGCATGTTGCAACATGCCTAAATATGCGCCACACACACTAACGGCACATGAGAAGAAGTTGGGTTGAGCCAAAAGCAGCTCGTACTCAAACCCGAAAACGTACCTCAAACCGCACCACCATACACCATGCTGCAACATACACACCAAAGAGTTAAGCGAGGGCGGCAACAGCGGCGGCGGCGGCGGCGGCAGCAGCAACAACTCCTACGCACCATCTAGCGACATTGGAGCGACGCCAGATTGTGAGCCAGCCTCTATTTAGCTACGCCAAAGCCTTGACAATGATCGTCATTAATTGAGAGGCAGACGACGCTCGTAGCACGTTGCACGTTGCGCACACACCATGCCCCGAAAAATGTACGTATTGTTGTCGTTGTTCGATGAGTTTAAGTTTCATTGGACGCTGCCTGTGCCACATTAGCAATTGCCAATAAAGTTGCTTAGCTGTGGCAAGGCAAATGTGACAGCAAGCGAATTGTGGTAGAAAATTTTATGCAGAAATTAAGGGAAATTTAACAAAAAATTTTAAAAAAAAATTTTTAATTTTTTTTAAATTATTTTTTTTATATATTTTTTATATATTTTTTAAATATTTTTTGACTTTTTTATTTTTTGCTAAATTTTTTATATTTTTTCTTTAGGGTATTAAAAATTCAGATTGCTTTCGATTGGTTTTCTTTTATAGATTGTTTGGCTTTTTGGCCATGCGAATTATGAAAATGTGGGCTTGGTGCAACGGCAACAACAGCAACTGCAACAACAACAACAACAATGCCACCAATATTGTCATCGTTCAAAGCCAGCTGAGAGCTAAGAGCAAAGAGCTAAGAGCTGAGACTCAAAGCCTGCCATGTAGATAGAGACCTGAGACCCGAAGCTGGTGACTTGGACAAAGGCATGCGATGCATCTGAGATGAGCTTTTGCTGCTGTTGCTTTCTAAATGCGTAGCGTATGACATGTATGCATGTGTATGCATGTGTGTGTGTATAGTTTTTTGTATGCGAAAATGTTGACCTTTAGCCGAGAAAAGCCATGCTAAGAAAAGTCTGTGAAAAATAAGCGTCTAATGTAAAAAAAATCTAAGTAAGAAGAAAAAAAATCTGCGTAGATTTATCTCGACTATTTTTCTTAGTGATAGTTGCCACAAGAGCTCAAATTTAAGCACAATAAATTTAACAATATATATATATATATATATATAAATATAAATATATATGTATATGTGTGTATAGCAGTTTAGATTTATCTGTATTTCTTTTAGAAAATTTCGTTACACTTTTCATTGCAATCCAATTTGATGTTGGCTGATTGAGCGACGTCCGTCCAACGCTTAAATTGAACTCAAAAGTGACGCCAATTTTGACCTCAAAAAATTGGAAGTAAAGGCAGGAATCAAAAAAAAACAAAAAAAAATGAGAAAAAAATTACAAATTTAATGATGACAGCTACTGATATAGGCAGCAGCAGCCCCACGCTCATAAATTACAGAGCCATAAGGCACAAGCAACAAGATTGAGAACAGCAACAACAACAACAACAACAACAACAACAACAACAACAGCAACAGCAACAGGCAGCAGATGCAGATGAAAGAGCTGGGGGTGGGGAGTAGGGTTGGGGTAGGTAGGGGCTGTTTATGAAATTATGCCGCGAAATTCTTAGCATGCCACATACTATGTACCACATGCCAACACATACCAATATACATATGTGTATGTGTGTGTGTGTGTAATTTGTTGGTAGCTAAAGTTTTTGTTGTTTTCACCGCGCCACACGAAAAAGAAATCACAATCTCATTATGGCATACACCTTTTGGCAAACTTGCCACAAACTGGTACCCCACACACACACATCTATATATATATATGAATATGTATATATTTATATATATATATATATATATATATATATATTGAGTCCATAATTATAAAAGAGCCCTTAAGTACTTGTTAACAAGTTCGATATCTGAACGATTTACATGCTGTTCTTTATGTGCTTCATGCCTTCTGCCTCATGCCTCATGCAACTCAATAACAACACTGAAAAGAAAGTGCAAAGCCAGCGCAACCAACGGCATATTGTGTCTGATCTGTGCTAAACGATAAACCCTCAAGCTGAGCCGAACAGTGTTACCAAAATTTCAATCTGTAACTTTAAGCCATATAAAATTAAACATAATTTCTAACTTAAATATTATATATAAAAAAATTAAATTAGTTTACTGTTTAAGACAAATTTTAAGTGGTTCTTATGGTTGTTTTTTAACCACTATGCATTGGTCTGTAAGTCTGTTATTTTGGCAGTTAACCCGTACAAATTGAATGGTTATGCTTTATGACTTATGGAAACCGGCAGCTGATTTGCTCGCTGCGATTTGCCGTTTAAATCGTTTGCCATAAAAAACGAATGCAGCACTAATTAAAGCCAGACACTCTAACACAGAGATAGAAAGAGTGAGAGAGAGGTGTATAAGTAGTGTGAGTAAGTAAGAAAATGAGTAAAGCATGAATAAAGATAAAAACGACCGTTAAGCCATAGACCCATAGACCCATTAACCATTAGCCAAGCTGTGGCTAACCATTAGCAATTAATTAAAAAATTAGAAATAAACATAAGGAAAAATATATAAAAAATAACAGAGAAGAAAAAAAATAACCAAAAACTGATAACTTCAAACGATCTGATGATGGCTTATCTATGCGAACATCGCCATTGACATCCAAACGAATTAAATAAATTGAATATAATCTTAAATATATACACAATATAAATACATATGTATATATCTATATGTAAGTATACACATGCGTGTGTGTGTGTTTGTATCATGCCTGAATTTCATTGAAAATTTGTTTTCATATTAAGCAGTTGCGCCGCAGCTATTTCCCTTGGCAATACAAAGCTTCAACCAAATCCAAGCAAAGCAAAGCAAAAGAGGCAGCAGCCGGAGAAGCAGCAAATATTTACGAGCTATTTATGCATATTAAAAAATTCTCAAATCAAAAAAGAAAAAAATAGAGTTTAGATAACAGTAGCTATCTCTCTGTCTCTATATATATACACCTTTCTCACTCTAACATAGCATTTCTGAGCTGTTTCTGTGCCCACACTCAATCTGCTTACCTGGCTTATGGCTTAGACTTTTATACTATATTAAAGAAAACAAATACCCTTACTGTAGGTAGCTCAATTTTGATAGTAACTATGCGAGAAATTGATAAGAAAAGAAGTTAGATTTAGACTCTGTAGCATATAGCAAGAATTATTTATATATAATCAAACGATGTCTTCAACTTCTTAGACCCCATTCTGAAGCCTTCCCATTGGCCTCACTGTAGGCAGCTCAGTTTTAGTAGTAACCATCAAAGAACTGTTAAGATAACAAGTTAAAATTAGACTCTAATATAACTGCAGCATATAGCAAGTATCAGTTATATATAATCAAACGATGTCTTCAACTTTTTAGGTCTTATTGCAGAGCCCTCCCATTGGCCTCACTGTGGGCAGCTCAATTTTGTTAGTAACCATCCAAAAATTGGTAAGTAAAACAAGTTATATTTAGGCTCTAATATAAGTGTAGCATATAGTAACAATCTGTTATATATAACCGACTTTTTAAGCCTTATTTCATTACCTTCCAATTGCTCACAAATCTTTAACCAATGTTTTACTTGAACATCTTAAAGTGTATTAAGAATTCGTCTATTTTTATATTCTATATATATTTCTGTGTCTCTTTTATATTTTAGTTGTATGCATGGCATTTGCTTTAGCATCTCTTTTTATTTTGTTATTCTTATTCTTATTCTTATTCTTTCTACAGCTTCTTCTTCCTCTTCTTCTATCTGCTCTAACCTAAAGATGCATTTACTGATAAAGATTTGTCTGTTTTGATTTTTATGACGATGCCACAAAAGGTTTCTGGGTTTTCTTTCAATATCAATTTGGTAACAGGCAATGCTCACACACATACAAACACACACACACACTGCACTATGGATTGTGTAAGAGCTTACAGTAAAATCTATAGAAATGGCCATAAAAAACAGAGTAAGAAAAGGCCATCAAAAATTTTGCAAATATGCATAAGCAATTATGGTTTTGGTTTTTGCTTTTGACTGCGAAAGTTTTGTTATCAAAAGCAGTTTAAAAAGTGCATTGAACGATAACAAATTTTTTTTTATAGTTTTAACAGTTAAAACTTTGCTTAGTCGAGTGCGTTATAGAATAGGTTTAAACAAGCTATTATCCGTCTCACTCTAACAAATGTCTAGGCTCTGCTTGGCGCTGCTTTTGCTGTAAATTGTCATTGAAATCCACTTTGAGGTTGTACAGTTCAATTCTTCTATTCAATACTTCAATTCATCTATGCTCAATTCTATACTCTATTAACTTTTTTTTCTTGATATTTCGTATAAAGTTTCTTGGCCAGGTTTATGCGCGATTTTCGCCCACTCGGCAACAGTTTTTTTTTTTTTTTTTTTGTCTTTAATTCAATTTCTGATTTATGAATATTACCATAACAGACGCCGCCAACAAAGTCATCCATTTGGATCATTGCAATTCTGAATCATTATTCATAACGAAAATCAATTAGTGCAACCCACCCAGTATAGTTAAGAATGATATAGAATGATAGAGAGAGAAAGACAGATATATAGAAAAAAAGAGAGTTGGAACAAAGTCATCGTCAAGTCAACGAGTTGATGAATTGGTTTTAAATCAAAGATAATGCAATAACAAACCTAACCATAGCCTTATAGATACTTTAAGACGAAGGCCAAAGTCTTAGCCAAAGCAATATACAGTTGGTAGAATTGCAATACTTGTGTTTGTTGGCCAAGTTATAAATTCAAATCACACAACCACGCAGTGTAGAAGGAATTCATTCATAGAGACAGAGAGACAGAGAGAGAGAGATCCGCATGTGGGTTGTGCATCACTGTGCCACAGCTTCAAGTAGACTCTGACACGAGTTGCCTGTTGTTATCTGGGCAGCTTGGTTAAAACTTGGCTAACTTGCAACATGTTGCTCTTGCTCATGCTCAACTCCCTACCTCCCCACCCACTTACCGCACCAAAAAAAAAAAAGCAAAAAACAAAAAAACAAAGACAAGACACGAAACAAAAATATCAATTATGAGGCAAAAGAAGGACGCCAAGGAGCACTGGCTCGTATCATATTTGTCGGACAAGGCATTGCAGTAGCAACAGCAACAACAACAGCGGCAACAACAGCAGCAACAGCGGCAACAACAGCAGCAGCTTTAGCAGTTCAAGTTAAAGTTACTGCTGCTTGTTGTTGCTGCAATTGTTGTGCTGCAGATACACATGTTGCTACCGTGTTGTCTGCTGTTATGTTGCACTGTGTACTGTGTGTGTTGTTGGCGGCTCTTCACTGTGCGCCATTGTGGCTTATATGACATTTGTTTTAGCCGCTTATCGCATTGCGCCAAGCCCATACGATTCATGTTGCATTTGCAGTCGATTCACTCTCAATGCAAACACTCATACATACGCCTTCAATCCTTCAAACACACACACATGGAAATACTTCTGGTATCCTCCCCTCTCTTACAGATCTCTTCATTGTCTGATTATGCGCTAAATTCCTATAGAAGCTCATTTATTATTATGTTTTGAACGATTTGTGTTTGCGGAACAGTATTGTATACTATAGTAAAGATATAACAGATTGCTAGGCTATGTCTGGCATATAGTATACTATAATTTGTTGGCTTAGCAAATGTAATTGATGCATTGAGGTTATGACATAGTTTTCGATAATATTCCAGCGGCTTTCATATACCAATTTGCCATAAACTGGACTGATTGAATGATTGCCTTTGGGCTCCTCAATACGCACGCAACACAGCAACATGCTGCAGGCAAAGTTGCAAGTTAATAACTAGTTAAAGCTTTTGAAGTTGCAGCTAACATTAAATTGATAAACTATCATCAAATTATAGAGTAATACTTATTATATCAATTGCTCTATTAGTTAAAATTTCAATCAAAGAAAAGTGGAAGGTGTTTAAACAAACCTATTTTTCGGCCAACTTGGCTTGGTTTAACCTGTAACAATTGTGCCAGCTGCCTGTGAGTGACACACACAGAGAGATACATAAGTGCAGCTTAGACTTAAGCTTTACTCTGTATACAAAAAACACACACACGCATTTAAAACACAATCCAATTTGGGTCAGAACTGTAAGTACATAGAGACTGCTCGTTGGTCGTTGGGTTGAGTCGTTAACCAATGCTGCAACATAGGCTGTTTGACCCATAGAAAATGCACTCAGATATATGTACACATATATATACTATACATATATATATATATACAGATACTGAAGTTAATGGCTTTGACTGCGTCTCAACAATTTCCCTTTCAATTTCAACAGTAATCAAAACTGTCCACTTTGTGTCATGTCACACGCGACAAGAGCAACAACAACAGCAACAACAACGTCAACTGCAGATACTTCAACTAAACAAAAGCAAAGCCCAACAAGCAATTCTGTCCAACAGTCCAGCTGTCAAATCCAGATATATACACTCATATATATATATACACACACACACACACACACTTACATACGCAATACTCTTACTAGCTATTCAATCAACTTTACAACTTTGCCCAGCGACAGTCTCAGTGTTCAATTGTAGCTACAAACGGCTTGTGGCGGATTATGATTTTGTGTGTAAGCTCATATACTCATACAGACACACTCTCACACACACATATATATATATAAACATGCACATACAATGCTCATATCTTATAGTTACTTTGGCTTACATAGAACTCTGGGCCTGTCTAATTGCGCGCACATGTCTTACGCCCCATAGAGCCAGAGCCCCCCCTGAAAAGGCATTAAACAGTGAACTGTAACCCATTGTTTCCATATAAACTATAAATACTTTCATATGTATATATGTATAATTCGGATTGCCCTAAATGCCAGATTTGTTAGATTTAACGCAATTTATAGTTAAATTTCTCTCTCTGTATGCAATAAATGATTATTTCAACTTACTTAAGGCAACTAACATTGAGTTATATGCTTGTATTTGATATAGTAGTATGTAAGAAATGGAAAATATATATAATATATATTTATCTAGTTGTTATCTTGCATATTAATCAGTTAAGTTTTGTTATAAAAACAATGCTTAAATATCACAGATAATATTTATACGTAAGTTTATGGCAAGGCATAAAAGTTGCATGGAAAATGCAAATGGATTTCGGTAATTATGTTACCCAGTGGAAATTGGAAAATTGGCACAGGGTTATGTAAGAAGAAGCTGAAAGTTGAATATATTATATATGTATATATAGAGTATAGCATATATACATCAAATATAGCATATATATATAAACTCATTCGAATCAATCGCACCTCATCAAAATCAAACACAATTTTTGCCAGCTAAAAACCTCTCGCTTATAGCTTATATATCTTTACAGGGTATTTGTTAGTCGTCTTTAAAAATCTATGCTCAATGTTAATAGTTTTATAATATTATATTTTATTAGCTAAACGACGCCCTGAAACACACTTTAGTAAGAGGCTTTTAAGTAAATGCAATGCCATAAAAACTTAAGAGAGAAACAAAATGCAGCATTAAAGTGCGAATAAAAGTTGTAAAAGCAGCTAAGTGTAGCCTATAGGCAATAACTACTGTAAGATTAGTAAAAATGTTAATATTATTTTTGGTTTACCTCCTCCCTCTTTCCACCTGTTTTTGCATGTCTTTACTTTTGGCATTTGCCTTCAGTTCATCATGCATGCAAAGGGGCGCTTAGCTGGCAGTCGCCGTGACGCCAGGCCGGGCCGGGCCATGCTCAGCCTGGGCGATCGATATGTTTATATATCGATCCTATCCAGCTGTTGGAAGTACAATGAAAGCAACAACAAGAGGAAAAAATTACGCATGCAGTCGGCGCACTTCATTGAATAATGCGAGTGCATAAATTAATTAAATTACGTTATAAAATTGGAATGGAACGTTGCAACTTGCAACTTTGCTTGTGGCGATTTCAGACACAAACTTTGCGACTTTGCCTCACGCGCATTTGTCGCATAATTACGGGGCGCGAATTGCGATTCCTTTTTTAGGTTTAACAGTTGAAGTTACTAGTGGGGGGAGGGGGGGTTGAGCAGTTTAGTATCTGCTGTAGGCACAGGACAAGAAATTGTATACGATACGATACGTTACGTGGATTCAAGGTGTAGTCAAAAGACCAGTCAAGTTGTTGCTTTGATTGGAAATCGTTGTTTGGTTTTAATTTTTGTCGCACGGCCACCCAGCAAGTGGCACTGCTAGTGGCAGGCAGCACCATGCAACACATACCACATCATTTGCATAGCTAGTGGATGGCCCACAGGCTGAGAGTTGACGACGACGAAGCTGTTTCGTTCCTGTTTTGCGCTATATGTGTGTATGTGTGCGTGTGTGTGTGTGTATTGAGTGTATTTATTGAGTGTATATGTGTGTATTATTCCTGGTGTGCTCCCTTTTTGGTTGTTTTTGGCCAACATGTCGTCCAATTACTCGTTTATTCAATGGCGTTTGCATTAAGTGGACGCGTTAATTACGGGCGACGTTCCGCGCTCGCTGGCGATGGCAAAAAATGTTAATTAAGTGATATTTTCGGCACCCAACGGCCACACGAACACACACACACACACGCCAGAAAACAGAAAGAGCAAGAGAGAGAGAAAGAGACAGAGGCAGGCTGTGAAGTGCGCCTCCTTTTGGCAGGCACTGTAATTAAGTTGTACTACGAACTACGACGTTGCTTTGATTTTGAGCTTTACTTTTTATTTTTAGCTTTTATTTTTTAGCTTTTGCGTATGCAATGCAAAAGTTTTTGACTGTCAATTTGTGTGTGGCACAGCCACTAAACTTGCAGCATGAAAAAAAAGTTTAAAAGTAAAAGCAAAAAAAAACTTCAAGGTCGTTTCAAGGCAGGCAGGCAGTGCGAAAGAGCTAGCAATAAAGTTTCGAAAAGTTTTTTGGTTAGATTGAAAAAGTAGTTTTTTTTTATTAGACAAATTATATATATACTTGATTCAACATTTTTTATATATAATATGAAGTAAGAGGCAACAGTTTTAAGCCATATATCGTTAATATATCTTAACCAATCAAAGCTGATTTTTATAGAAGTAGCAGCAATTTTAAAGTGGCTCTGATTGGGTTTATTAAACTTCTATATACCTATATATAGATCGTATTAGCTGGTTAGCATTTGGCCAAGTAGTATATATTTTGGCCAAGATTTAACTAGCAGTTTTAAAATGCATCATTAATGTACATTTGTTGGTTTAGATTTTGCGCTTGGATAACACACGCAGCATGAGAATCTCTAGTGAGATCCGTAACATTAGAGAAGAAGAACTCAACCGCAATAAGGAGAAGAAAGAAACAAAAACAGAAAAGAACAGAGAGAAAGAAAACAAATAAAAATGATTTATAACGCAATGCGTTGAGGTTGCCAGACGCCGCCAAAAGCGCCAAGTGGTTGCTGCCATTTGGGCCCTCGAGGCAGCAAACTGGCCAAAACACTAGCAACAACAACAAGCAACAACCAACAACAGCAACAACAAACAGCCAAATGGACATTGAGAAGACATTGTAGCAAACCATCTCGCACTCCCCTCGCCATAACTTCAAACTGATTTAACTCCATTCACCGTATATGTCTACGTCTTCGTCTTGGCCATAGTCTCGTTCTGGTTCTGCTTATGTTGTTGTTGCTCTTGTTGTTGTTGTTATAGAGTTCCCGTACTATCGCGGCTCGCTAGCTAAAAGTCTATGTTAACTTTGATAAATCGCTGCACTACTAAAATGCGATAAGCGTGCGAGCCGCTGCTGCAGCCAAATCGCTGATGAGGACAGGGCAGAGCTGAGTACGTTGATACAAGTGGCCATAACCAGGTTTACTCTCTACTAGTTGCAATTCACCTCCTTACCATCACCTTACACTCCATTCCCCTTCTCCAATATACCAATTGTAATACCCCCATACCCATTTGGCCAGTAAGACCAACGGCTACTGTGAAAGGGACGACGACGATCGCCCGTTGTAAACGCATGCGCTGATTGCAATGCGATAGTCGCTGCTGTTGCCACTAACTATACACACATACATATATATACTCTGCTAGTGTCCAGCAAGTACTTGCCACAATGATATCTGCATGTCTATCTTAGATGCTCACACACAAACACACACACACACACACACACACACAGAGAAGGCGTTGAGTGGTGTACGCCTGCGTGGCAGTTGCAGTGGCAGTGGCAATGGCTATCTACATTGCTGCCAAGGCTCCTTAGCCGGCCCATTGCGTGTTGTGGCAAGTCAAGTGCGGCAGCCGTCGCAGCTCTACAAGTGTCACACACACACACATACACACACAAACACATATATACACACACAGTTAAACATAACCCAGCCAACATAAAATTTATATTCAATAAAATAAGTTTTGCTAGCAAATGTTTATTGGGTTGCCGTGGCTTTCAATGTTGCGGCTTCCCTGCTTAAAATAGTTGCACCCTTTTGGGACCCGTTGCCCACCTCCGCCACCACCCAACAACAACACTTTGTACGTACTCTTATCTAGCGCCTTGAACTTGTAATGTTGGTTATTTTGTGCAAATATTGCGTTAATTAAAATATTTTAGTTGCGCCTCGTTGATAATGAACGTCGCATCGTTGAGAGAGACGCTGCCGCTGCCCCCTGCCACTGCCTCTGCTACTAACTCTGCTTCTGCCTGATGCTTGCCACAATCCCTTGAGGCAGTTATAAACACCGTTTGCTCTTTTGGTGTTGCGCTGTTGACGTCGCTCGTTGGGCACTTTTTACCAGCGACACCTTTTGCCTCTTTAATGTGGCAAGCGAAGGCAAGTGGCAATGGGAGGACCATAGTTTAGTGGCAAGTGCATTGCTGTCTTTTTTTTAGTATTTGTTTTCTTCTTCTTTTCTTGCGGCAAGTTGCATTTTTCCGTTCAATTGATTAGATTAACAACTGCCACATTAACTTTAGCACTGGGAAAGTCAATCCAAAAGACAAAAAAAAGGAAACTTTGCATCAAATATTTGCATTAAGATGCCAGATACCAATTTCTGCCACACTAAACACTTATAATTACTTAACGCAACTTATCGCCTTTGGCTAGTTGCAAGCGCAAACCAAAATAACTTTGATAAAAAATATATAAAAAAAAAATGGGAAAAAAACAGAAGCCTTGCCCTGAGCCCAGTGCTGCACCGTGCCACTACCAGGCCTTTAGGTCAAGTCAACGAACCCAAATCGAGTGTAACCATATTCAAAGTACTATTGAAGTCACATTCACAAGTCTTGGGGTCCAGTTCGTGTAATGTGCCATGCGAGGGTTGCTCTAAACTTAACTCTACAAGCTACTTGAAACAAACTCAACAAAAGTTGTGGTAAATCATGGTAAGTAACTATAAGTTCTACCAAGTTAAGTATACCCCGTAATAACTGCTTTAAGTTAACTGGAGTTATAGTGAATTTCTATAGCAGCCCTCGCTTGTTTGCTTTAGTTTGTTGTAGCAACTCTCGCTGCATATGTAAAAAGCGCATTTCGAATTGCACCCACGCATTAGTTGTAACAAATTTGTAGCGCGTTCTTTGTGGCACGTGACTTCGCCCCATACATACTCATACACACACTCACACACCATACACCACAAGCCATAGAGCATAGACCCAAAAAAAATAAAGCAGCAAATGCTATTGGCGGAAGTGTGAGTACACTTACATACACATATATCTTGGCCCGTGTCTTTGCCTGTCTTTTTGGCCAAGTTCCTGACACTCGCACAGAGGCTAGAACAGTATGTGTTTCGGGCCAACAACAACAACAATAACAACAATAACAACAACAACTCGTACATCGTATATCGTCGTAGAATCGTACATAGGGAAAGTAATTGATTTCTTTTATAGTTGAGACAGTTTGAAACTGAAATGGCTTTGTAGCAGCTACAGTTTGTTGCAAATGCCGTTGGCATTGCAACTCACACGTTTCCTGTCTATGCGCTGGCTGACCTGCCATTGCCTCTCCCTATCTCTCTCTCTCTCTCAAACTGTATAGCAGTATGCTATCTCATACTGCTACCCATTCCAATTTCTATTCGTTTGCTATAACATATTCAGCTCCCACACCGCATTGATCCCTGTCCGTTACGAGCTTAGCTTTGCCGCACGTGTAAATGCTTCAAACATGTTGCGGTTTTTTGGCTTCTACACAAACTTGTCTTTCTCTCTTCTTCCTCTCTCTCTCTCTCACTCTGTCTATTCTTTTTTTTTAGGTGTTTTATTGTTGCTGCCGTGAAATGTTTTAAATAAAGATTTTTTATTGTCAATGGGAAAATAGTGTAGCGGCTTTTGGCTTTATATCAACGCAACGTAACACCTTTGCAACATAGCGGCAAATGCCTTTAATGTGCTGCATTTATGTATGCATGTGCATTGAAGCCCTTACGAGAGGGTAACAATTTCAAAGGAAACATTTAGAACATAAGATGCCACATTTATGTAGATGCCACAAAGTACTTAACTCTACTCAAAAGGTAGATAAATTTCGAAAGTAATATGCAAAAGTTTTCTAGGTTTAAAAATTTATAAAGAAAAGCCAAGGATTCGACTCTATTTTTGCTTTATTTCAAAATAGATTTGTTGACATGCTTTTTGGTAACTAATTTTGTAGTTAAAACTGTTGCTTTGTTGGCCAAAATCATTAACATTTCTGACTTGCGTGTTGATATACGAGAAGCACATAAAAATCCACGTGGACTATCAAAATTTTTAAATACTATAATCAATCTGAGTAGAAAAAAAACCCACAAAAAAGAGAGAGATAGAGAATAAAAGATTATAAAATATATAAAAATATATATAATCAGATATATATATAATATATAATTTATGTAAATGAACGACGCATGCCAAATGGTTTTGCTAGTGTGACTTTTGATGATGTTTAACATAAATCGAACAGCTTATAAATATGATAGATATCGTTTTTAGAATTGATTAATGAGTGTTAAGCCTATGCTAAGCTTCAGCAAGCAGCAGATGAAGATCGAATGTAACAAAAGTAAAAAGAAAAGGCAGAAAGAAAAGAGAAAGAAAGAAGAAACCCAAAAACAAATATAGAAAAATATAAAATAGTTTAGGTGAAAACAGCGCGTAGCCATTAATGAGACTAATTTGTATAGTGTATGTAGATGGTAGAGGATGTGGCGTCGGCTAGGGAGGTAGGGGGGGGGAAGTGATAGAAATCTAATGTAGACTGGCTTGTAGATTATATATGTATATTGGGAATAGCAGTAGCTTTAGCAGTCTAATGTGTAAAAATGCAAACAAACAGCCGACAAAACACAGCAACAACATCAACAACAACAACAACCATAACAACAGCAACAACAACCATAACAACAACAACAACAACCATAACAACAACAGCAAATATAAAGAAAAAAAATGATTTATTAGATTGTTGCATTTGACAGCTTTTGGCGGAGGGCAGCGCAGAGTGAAGTGAGGCAGCTGCTTATGAATTGCTCAAGTTGAAGTGTTTTGGTTGCTGCTGTTCATCATCATGATGATGATGATTATGTTCATTATATGTTGCTGATGATGAGCAGGCGGCAATGATTTGATTTGCTTATACAGCGACGAAGTGCAGCATGCAACACAAGCAGCAGCAGCAGCAGCAACAGCAACAGCAAACAACACATGTGGCTGACAACATTTATATGCAACATGCAGCCTTTAGCCAACGTGTATTTTGCGGCTGCTGATGAATGCCAATGCATTGCTGTTGTTCTTCCCTTTTTTACTTCTTCATGTTATTATTGTTGTTGTTGTTATTGTTGGGGTTTCACAAGTGCCAAATGTCTCTAGCTCTGACTGTGCGTCGTGCCAACTCGTAGGCGTGGCAAGTAAGCAAGCAACCCAGCACTCAGCAACGCGACTTGACTCCCACTTGAATTTGCATTACAAAGGCAACACAAATTGCGCGTTGCTCTTTGTGCAGCAGCTCTCCTCAGAACTGCTAAACAGACTATGCCTCTCCATACTACATATATATATACATATACAACGAGATGAGTTTAATAAGTTTATTAAAATTATATAAATAATAAAATAATACATAAATAATAATAATAATAAATAATATAATAATAATAATAAATAATATAATAATAATAATAATAATAAATAATATAATAATACAGTATATACCGCTTATATGCAAAACTTATAATGCAGAAAATTATTTGCATATATTCGATATTTTCTTTTAAGCGATCATCATCAGTTATATGCAAATACATTGAACTTAAATGATTATTATAAAATAAACCATAGGTTTAGAAGTTTATTTAAATTTATATTTTATGCTGTTCCTCAGCTATAATAATATTATTATTAAATAAAAAATGAGATCAAAAATTTTAATTATTTTTAATTTAAAATTTTAATTAAATTTTTTTTGGTCTCCTACATTATTAAAATCCTATTTGTTTAAAACCGATAAAATTTATATGAAGTGATTCCAAATCAATAATTTTTTATTTGTTAATACACAATATTTTCTTATAAGCAATTTTTTTGCATTTATGAGGCTAAATTTAAAATTTTAAATAGTTTTATGATATTTAAAAATAACATAATTTTGCATTTAAGCAATATTTGCATATAAACTGTGCACCTTATAAGCGATATATACTGTATATAAATTATATAAATTATAGTAGAAACTATTTAAATAACACTCGCATATCTTTAGCAAGTTTTTGTTTGCCATAACGTAATTGAATATTGAAATGCATTTTTCATTAGTGCAACGCCAGGGCGGCACAAACGTAGCCCAACAACAATATCAACAACAACAAACAACAACAATAAGAAACAACAACAATAACAAGTATGAGACGAAAGGCTAGAAAAATTGCGTATAATGAAAATTCAATTAAACTTTATTACCTTTTGGTTGCACTTGCTTAACCTTCAGCTTTCACAGCTTAAACCGTCATGGGATTTGTGGCCCATTTGTTGCATTAATTCTAAAGCAACTGCTTGCGGGCCAACTTCCTATGCTTGTTACAGAACAACAGCAACAACACCAAGAACAAGTTAAGATCCAAATTCATTTACCTCTCTCTGCATACTCTTCCCCTCTCTACTCTATCAGCAACAATAGCAGCAACTCCTTAGTCCCAGTTTACTTTAAGCCATGCCATTCCATTCCATTCCATTCCTTGGCTAGGCAACAGTTTTGTAAATTGCATGCTTTTGTTCAGATTTTCCGCACAAAGTTTTCTTTTTAACAATTTTTTCCATATTTTTTTTAAATTTTTTTTCTCTCATGTTGTTGCAAGTTGTTTTTCTTGTTGCAAGACGACAGGCAAACACCTTCATATCTTTTAATGAGAATAAATTGATGTTTTGGGTATTTTTTCTATAGCTGCCGCTTGTTGCACATCTGTTTGTTATATACGCTATACATACATATATATTTATACAGTTTTAACCAGTTTTTGTTGCTTTTGCATACTGACAGCTTATTAATCCAAAACTTAGTATTAATCATAAGTAAAATTACCAACGCTTTGGGTGGCAAAAATGGTTGACTGTTTACAGCAATTGAAATTTCATTTAAAATCTATGTGAAGGTCAAGAGAAAGTGAATAGAAAAAAATATACTTAAAGTAAAATAAAACTAAAAAAAACGCATTTAATAGTTTTCACTTCAAATGCATTAAAAAAATTTCCAGCTATTTAAATGAAACTCAAAAGAAAACTCAACTCAAGGACTTGCCGACATTATCAATAATTTAATGTCCATTAAATTGGTAAGTTAAAAACTTAAGCTCAAAGCAGTTAATAGCTGCCTTTTACTTACTGACCAACTTACTAACTTACTATGTACTTACTTACTTAGTTACCTACTTAGTAAGTATAAAGTTCAAAGCAACAAAAAATGAGAAGAAAAATTGCAATTGCAATGAAAGGCAAGTCATTTGGTTAAAGAGCAACTCCTAGAGCCATCAGTGACCCTTTTTAGTTATTGTAAGTGCTATTAAACAAAATAAAAGACGTAAAGAAAAAATAGTAAAAAAAACTAGCAAGAAGAAGAAAAAGTGCTATTAAAAATGCAATGCAATGAATATATATTTCATGCATTTCAAAAACATTAAATAAATGACAGGCTGGCTGACTTGCTCCACTTTTGAGTAAGAGCCAACTTACAGCAATGAGATAACGCAATGATATTGACCCAAAGAACTCAACTCAACTCAAGTCAACTCAAAATAACACAACTCTCAAAACTGCTCTGCTCTACTCTCTGCTCAGCGCTGCGCTGCTCTGCTCAGCTTTGCTCTGCTTTCAATTCAATGCAACTCTAGTACGAGACGTAGATTCAGAACTGAACAGTGCAAAAATTTGTATGAAAAACTACAAGAACTGTAAACTGAAAACTGAAAGCTGAAAACTGAAATCTAAAGTTGAAAATCTGTGCATATATATATAAAGATATATATATATATATATCTATATAGTATAGTAGCAGCAACACAGCGGCATCAACTGGGCGCAACAGCCAGCAATGCCATAGTTGAAACTTATTATAATTTTAATGCAAAACATTATGCGAAAGTATAAAATTATATATCTTTGCCATGCCAGTTGGCCATTTTACCATTTTTTTTTCTTTTTAACATTTCTACCAGTTGCCAGTTTACCAGTTGCCAGTTTGCCAGTTGGAAATAGCACTTGGTGGCCATAATTTTAAATGGGCAGCTGCCTGGCAGTATGGCAGGCTGGCAGCGAAATTCAACTGCAACTGCAACTGCCACTGCAATAGCAAATGCAACAGCAACGGCAGCACCAACAGCAGCCGCAAAGAATCAACTGTCATAATGACAGTTCTCTGTTTACGCCATCATTCCAATGGGGCGTCTAGCAGCCACTTGGACTTGGACTTGTTGCCGTACCACTTTCTGTATTCATACTTATATATATCCATAAGCATGCCACTATCACCACCCTCCACCTCCCCACCACACACCCCTTATTTTGTGATCCACCACTTCTAATGGAAATTATAATGTGCATTGCAGTTGCTGCTGTCGCTTCTCAGTTGCTGCTGCTGTCAGACAACGCGCCAAAAATTTGTTGCTGTTGTTTATCAGTTTTTTGCCACATAACATTAACTCCGCCAATGGAGTCCATTTGTGCTTAACTTAACTTAATTATAAAGTAGTTAATAAAGCTTAACTATGCAAACTAATATAATTAGTAAACAGCTATTAAAAACTTATATATAACTTTAGTATATATTGGGGAGTAAACTAACTACTATAAAGAACAGCAATATTATAGAGCATTTGTTAGTCGTTTCAATTCTTTAAAGTAGTCTAAACTAACATACTTTTGCTTTGTTGCCCAACTACGAGCAAATTCATTGATAGCTGCTGCATAGCATAGCAGTTGGTTTGTCATGCAGTCAGTCATTCATTCAGTCAGTTCAGTCAGTTCAGTCATTCATTCAATCAGTTCAGTCAGTCAGTTCAGCCAGTTGAGTTGATTAGAGGTCTTGCCTGTCCGAGTAACTGCTTCACTGAGTGCCTGCCTGACTGCCTGGATGTCAGCTCTATGCCTTGACTCTGCTTTGACTGTCTTCTCTCTCTTTCTCTCTCCATCATTCTATCATTGTGACTGGCGCTCTTCAAGTTGATTCCTTTTGTTGGCCATTGCGATAACGTGCCAAAATGTCAATAAAAATACATAGACCAAAACCAAAAAAAATGCTGAAAAAAAACCAAACTTTGCCTTGACTCTTGAGTGCTCAAGCATTGGCCTCAAATTTCAGAAAATCAAAAACTAAAAATCAAAAAAAAAAAAAATATAAAAATATAAAAAAAATAAAATAAACCTTCTAAACAAATCCTATGGCCATACCTGAAACCCATAACCCATAATGAAGCCTATGCGGCCTAAGCATTTGAATGACGTTGCGCTACTTTGGCCAACTGACTGACTGACTAACTGACTGACTGTTTGACAGA
This sequence comes from Zygothrica quintamaculata, assembly GCA_037044455.1. NCBI lineage: Eukaryota > Metazoa > Arthropoda > Insecta > Diptera > Drosophilidae > Zygothrica > Zygothrica quintamaculata. The sequence continues at coordinate 97,725 of JBAMBS010000186.1, read as the reverse complement.
CAACAACAACAACATCAACCTTGTTTAGCCTTGCCACAGTTTGTGTGTGTATGTGTGTGTGTTGCCATTGTTGGTTAGTTTTTAATATTTATTTTGATGTGCGATAGATTCGTTTAGACAGGTGAAAGGCTAAATTGTCAATTTGCAAGCGTTGCTCTAAAAACCCAAGCCCAAAAACACACACACACACACGAGAGAGAGAGAGAGAGGGAAATAAATAAAAAAAAATACGGTTAATATATATAAGACTAACAAATACACTTTAAATTGAACTATACTAACAACTTTATAGGATAACTATAACTTCTGCTATCTATGCTTTTGTTTCTGCTGGAAGAAACAAAGAGAGACTGAGAGAGAGAGAGAGAGAGAGAGGGTATAGAAATTTCATTGGCAACTCATTTACTTATTTTTGATTGGACCAACATTTCATCATCATTTGACCATATTGTTATGTTATTTTGGAAGCTCTAACCGTAACCTATGCCAATGTCTTTTGTTTTCAAAATAGACACAACTATCGATTTGTTTGCCTATGTACCCAGTTTATATTCATGACTGACTTTACTCAATGAATGACTAACTGACTAACTGTCAAACAGACTGACTATCCAAATAATATCTATCTATGTGAGTAAGTTGACAATAGTAGAGAGAGAGAGCCATTGCAGCTACTATTTCAAGCTGTATCTGTTAATGATTGACCAACTTTCATATGACTCTCCCACTAACTAACATTCTCTCTCTTCTCCATCCCCCTCCCTCCCTTCCTGTCTCTTTGTTGAGTTTTGTGTTGATCCGGCCTGTTTGCCAGATTGCCTATTGAAAATTTATGAAAATTCTCTGCACGAAATTAGTTTGCAATCTACAATTGAAGCTGCTTTTGGCTAGCAAGCAAAGTGCCTGTCAAATACAGTTTTGTCCCAATACAAATTATAAAAGCCAAATTGTAGATGTCATTGCTATATATATATATATATATATATTTATAAATAATTTAATATATATTCTGTTCTCTTTAGCAGTAGTATAAATACATAAAAGAAAAGCAGCACTTACCCAAGATTCTTCTATAGGAAGCACTCTCTATATGTCCTTAACACTTGCACAGTTTCACTTTCACAATTTCACCATTTTCACTGAAAAAAAATTAAAAAAAAAAACACATAAAAAACAAAAAAGAAACACCTGCAAAGAGAAGCAAAAGCAAATTTATTAGTTAATAAAATACTTTTAATATCTATAAAAAAATATATAAATATATAATAAAATATAATATAATAAATAATATAATATAATTTAATATTTAAAAAAACTCAAATTTAATATAAAAATTTCATTTCAATTTTGTAAACATATTATTTATTATAACAAGTCCTTGTAGCAGTGCAAGTACATTATCCTTAATCGACTAACATTTAACCTCAAAGAAACATTTGAAACTGTAGCAAAGTGCAGCAAGTTGACTCTTGAATTTATATTGTATACACTTTTTATATGCCGTTTATGGGGTAATCTCATATATACACATACACATACACATATATATATATACATATACGATTAACGACCTTATAAACAAGTGCAGGGCACACATTCAGTCGACCCCAAAATGCTATGTAGAATGCATTTTGTGCCCTTTTTGCTAGCCACGTTTGTTAGTTTTGCGATGCATCGTTTAATTTTAACGCTCAATTTAAAATGTTTTATGCAGTAGCGCGAGTTCACATATACACCACCTACTACACACACACACACACATACACAGAGTCGTACACTCATACTCATATGCATTAATGTACACACTGATATATCCTGGTGCACCCACAGACACACTCTGAGGGGGGCAGCAGCAGCATTGGGAGAAATCCAGCGAAGCGCAGCGTGGCATAAGAACAACAACAACAAGGACAAGCGCAACAACACCAGAAACCAATGAGAAACAGAAAACCGGGTACTAGGACATACACACACACACACACACACACACACACATACACACATACATATACAGTGCAGCAGTCGCAGTAGTTGGTACCCACCGTTCTGGTTGTCGTCCTTGTTCTGCATGCAATTATCTCAGCATTGGCTTTTTCTGCAGCCGTTGTCCTGCATCTTTTGCCTTGCAATAAATTAAGCTATCAAGTGTCCTTAATGTACAGCACAAGCAGCAGCCGTGGGAGAGAGAGCTCGACTTAATTTATAAGCAGCACCCACAACTACAACAGCAACATGCAACCCCTTTAACACTACAACTTATATCCCTATATACTCCAGCTACACTAAAGGGATGTACTATATGCTACAATCAACTTATACCCTATATCATGGAACAGCTCTATACTCTATACTCCACCCAGTAGTTTACCCTACTATCTATGCCCTACACCATGCACCCCACTCAACCCACAACCTTCACCTCTTACTATATCTATACTCCACCTGCAACTTCCTATAGACTACACCTTATGCCCCATTGGGTGTGGGCAGCATCCTCACCCATGGGCATCTATAAGCAATGTATACACTCAGACAGTCGGACAGACAAACAGTCAGTCGGTCGGCAATTATAAAGTTTTTATTTATATAAACATTTCAGCCATAAAGACATCGAAAAGTGCCAGACAAACTGCAGCAGGTGTTGCATATGAAAATTATACGCTTCATAAATTTTTTGCTAGCCACAAATTGAAACTGGCCCCAGACATAGTCAGTGTATGAGAGTGAGAGAGAGGTATACACACACAAACAAACACACACACACACACTATGAATGTAGAATGTGTTAGGGTATATAAATGTCTCCAAGGCTTTGTAATTTAAGAAGTTTGTCAACCTTTTTTTTGTTGGTTGAATTGTGTCATGTGATACTTTTTATTGAACATCTTTATAATATTGGAATGGGGACCCTTGATGATGTCTGGTGGCTCTTTAGTAATACCTAAATCCTGATGCTACCTGCGCAAAAATTAGTTTGACAATCTATTCAAGGAGACTGAGAGTAGAAAGAGACAGAGACAAAGAGAGAGGCAAAAAAAAGATATCAAAGATAGCGTAGAGATTTTGTGGGAATAAAATGAGTCGATGTCAAATTATTTTGAAGTGTTTGGACAGATTTTTACCTTTTATATATATATATATATATTATATACATATATACATATGTTCCCTTGCAAATAATTTGATATGAGCCCTTTTTTTGGCCAGATTTTTATTGCAGGGCGTCTACTTCCGTGCCACAACAGCTGCCAGGGAAAGTTAAGTGCAGCATGGGGAAAAGGTGCGAAATTGGAATCTCATATAAAAAAGGTATAGAAAGGGCATATAATGTATCAGATATATAACACACAAGTGGAAAAAATATATTATATAATATAAATATTCAACAACTTTATAAACTGCCCTCTGAAATATACAAAAAGCTTTTACGAGCTACTCAAATTTCAAAGAGTTAACAGCTTAAAACTTGCACCAAATTGATACGCAAATCAAATCAAAACCAAAACAGTTAATGATTCTAGGCCTAGTTTAGTTACCTTTGTGTTATTCTGGCCACAAAATGAAGACATATTTGATTGAAGATTCTGAATTGTATCAGCTTTCATAGATTTGAAGGCGTTTCAGTTTTCAACAAATCAGTTAAATCGGAAGTTACCAGCATGACTTTTGTATCATATTATATATATATATATATATATATATATATAAGTATACTGTTATGCCTATACTTATACACACATAATAATGTCTAGTATGAGGGTAAAACTATGTGACTTCGACGCAATGCATGCACCTTGCGGCGCCTCACATTATCACTTCAGTTATAAATTTTGTCCAGCTTTAAAAAAAAAAATGAAAAAAAAGAATATTTTTTTTAATACTTGTTAAAAAACCAGAAATGTTTCGTCTTAAGTGCCGTAATTTTAGTTCGATTTTTAACATGTTTTGATCGCGTTGCTGACAAACTTTAAGTGCTTTTATTTCTACGCTTTATGGCGGCAGCAAAAATGTTTTTTTTATATTTTTGTTGTCTTCTCTGTTCTCTCTATATGTTCCTATATTCCTATACGTATATATAGATATATATATATATATTTGTATATATATTTATAAAAGCAAAATATGCCGCTGTTTGTGGACTTTTTGTTTCACGTTATTGCCATTTGGTTTGTTGGCTTTTTGAAGCTTTTTTTTTGTCTTTATGGTTCCATTTTTCAGGTTCATTTCTGTAGCGACCTTTTTTTATTGTTGTTATTTTTGTTGCCTGCCACGTTGTGTGGCATTCTTATATATTAAGAAATATCACAGATACAGAGCATAGCACAACACACACAGAACAACACACAGCAGACAACAAACAAACTTGCCGCACAACAAATAAAACCAAAAGCATATTTATGGAATTTATTGCACAAACTGTGCAATTTCTGTTCCAAAAAAAATATATATTTTATTTAAAATTCCACAAAAAATAAATAAAAAATACTAAATGCAACAAATTTGTGCAGTTTTTGCAATTTTATCTAACTAAATATAATATTAATTTGTTATATGAACTTGAACAATTCGATACAAAAAGTTATTTATATTTGGTATTAGTTAAAAAGAATTTTTTGGGGGAATTTTTTTAAATAAAATAAATAGAGAAAATTTATTTACAATTTTGTATTATTTATTTTCGATTAAAATATTAACTAATAGTTATAAAAAAAAAAATGGAGTATAGTCTATAATTAATACTCTAGAAGCCTTTCGCATCTTAAATTTCTATCAAAGAGATATTTTTATAGTTATTGTTTGATTTGAAACATTAAAAATAGAAAATAATTAAATGCGATTTTCTAGGTTTTATTTTAGATTAAAAAATAAACAAATGATTATAAAAAAAAACCTTAACTAAAAAAAATATACCCTGTGATAAAGCTCTGTACTCACTACTCAAAAAGCATTATAAACTTCTATCAATAAATTTAATTTATAGAATTTTTTTGATTTGAAGCATATAAATTAATTAAATTGAAAATAAATAAACATGATTCTCTATATTAAATTAATAATTAACCAAATGATTTTAGAAAAATAGAAAATACTCAAAAAAAATTATATCCTTCAAATTATACTCAATACTCAATGCTCAAAGTATTCTTAAACTCTTAAAGCCAAAAGCTTATTTTATAGTTATTTTTTCAATTGGTACTTTTTACTCTACTTCTGTTACTTAAACAATATTATTATACCCACTTTTATTTATTATTTACAGGGTACAACCATGCATAAAAGAAGGAAGTATGCTATTGTAATCCCATTGATAACCGTATCACGTCTGATGCATCTCAATCATATGATGAATGAGTAACAGCATTCTTTCATAGAGTAATTTTACAATTTAACTGTAGTTTATACTATCAATACAATACATGTGTATATGTAGTATATATATATTGTATATATATGCCAATTTTTATTAAAAACTCACTCAATACATATATCGTATAATGAATAACGATATTTGGAAGTTTTTTCATTTCGCATCGAGTTAAATATTCAGGCGAATGCCCACAAAGTCTGGCTCTCACGGCTGTATGCAGTTTTTAATTTCATTTAAATCTCTGAATGAACCATAAAAAAGGAATATACATATATATATATACTTGTATACATATATAAATATATATATATATAGATATTTATGTAAAACTTTCCGCAATACTCCAATGTTTTAATGCCACAGTGTGGCGCAACGCTTGGTCGCAGCAGTTCAAACTGGGTTAATGACAAGCTTAACGACACTAGCGGAAAATTAAAAACTGCCAACAGAAAAATGTGAAAAATCCAAAAAGAAAAATAATAAAAAACGAGAATAAGAGAAAAACAAATGCAGGTCTAAGCCCAGGTGAAGGTTGCAATGGTAATCGCTGTCAAGTGAACAAAATATTGGAAATAGACTAAAAATTCATGAAAGTGAAAATATTATTTACCAAAAACGCTATAAGCCCTCTGCCACATTCAGGCCATAATACAAAGCCAAAAGCAGTGTCATAGAGTAAAGTCAGCATTTAAAGTGTTATCTATTATATACAAAAAAAAAAGAAGGGAATAAATATCAATAAACTATATATTATAGAAGCAAAGTAATCGAATGCATATAAAATATAAATTTGATTGCAAACTTGATTTGATTTGATATGATTTGAATCTAATATACCTCCAACAAGTTGTCTATATAGTTTCCAATTTATACTAGTATTATATCCTGCTATTATATACTGTCATCTTTTATGTTGCCATATCGTTGTTCAATATCTACTTAAGAGCCTTAAAAGCCCAGAACATTTAAATTCCTTCAGCAGATTGACGCTGACATTAAAACCTATAGGAATTATCATTTTACTACTGCTTGAATATCTTCCTCTTATTCCTTTTTTTATTCATTTTTTTGCTTGTTCGTTGACAATGTTATTAAGTCATAAATAGTACATTTTGGGGTAAAAGATATACTTATATGATCACATAACATATACGAACTGACAGTTAGCCCTGAACATTTTACAACTTCTCAATATGTCACAAGCTTGCGCCTGCATCTCGCTGTCTGTGTTGCTGTCTGTGTCGTTGTCTGTGTCGTTGTCTGTGTTGCTGTCTGTGTTATAGTGTGTTGCTATGTGTTGTAGTGTGTTGCTGGTGTTGCCGGTGTGCTTCAAAGTGATTAATTAAAACATTTTTGCATATTACAAGCATTTCGACTTTGAACTTGATGGTGGTCGGGCTGTATATAGGCAAAAAAAAAAAAAGGGCGTCCCTACCCCCACCAAGGGCAGTCACATTACAGCAACACATCAGAAAACCCACAAACAACAAGAGCAACACCTCACGCAACATGGTGTTGTCGTTGCACACTAAAACAAAGCAACAACTAATAAGTGTTAATAATACTATAATTAAAAAGTATTTTAATAAGCTTTAAAACTCAAATAAAGAGTAATTTTTTTTATAACTTTTCTTAAATATTTTAAAATATCTAAAATATTGTTTTAACTTTTTTAAACATTTGTTTGTACTTCTTTAAGTCTTCTTTAATATTTATAATTTATTAAAGTTTCATTAGTTTTGTCACACTGTGCGCTGCTTTGGCCTGAAGACACTGTCAGTCAGGGCAACTCTTGGCTGCGGTCTGCACATGTTGCAGTGACGCCGTTGCTGCTTAAAAGTAAAATTGTGTCGATTTCAATAATGCAAGGGGCCCATTACAATTCACACATACATATACACAAACACACGCACACACACACATATATATACATATGCATATGTGCGTGCCAGCGTTGGCATTTTGAGCGAGCATTCCATCAAAGCGCTTCCACCGCAAAATGCAAACGCCAGGGAAAAGAGTAACAGGCGACAGGATCTGAATGGGTAAAGACGTAGCTGAGACATTTGTTGCAACCAATAGGGGCAGACAGTGTGTGTGTGTATGTGTAGCTGAAACTGTAGGTAAAAATGGCAACTCAAAATGAAGGTGAAGCTGAAGCTGAAACTGTAGCTAAAGTTGATGCCGACATTGTCAAACATTTCATTAATTAAACATGCGAATGTAGCACATTTTAATTTCACACAACACACTTCATATGTGTGGCAATATGTGGCAAGCTCTCATAAAGTGTGCCTCGGACTACCCTTGGCTAAGTTTTTCGTATAGCCTAAGGCAGGCGTCATAAGGTAGGGTCTGCCTTGGCTCTGCGTGTCAAAAGACATACATAATTTGCAACATGACCAAGCAGTATATCAGATACTTGCAACCAGTTGTATATCATACCACAGGCAACTCAATTTGATCGATCCACATATCATATGCTTATGTTGTTTACCCCGCTCGCTCTCCACCCTTACCAAAAAGCCGAACATAAGCTTTAAGGTAGAAGTACCCATTTTTTTTGGGGGGTATACAATGTATGCGAGTTTTAATAGCATATTAAGAACTTAAACAAAGTAATTGATACACATATATATATCTACATATATAGATTTATAGGGCTACAATCGATTAATCGATTGATATATAAATATATAGTATAAATTATGTGCAATCAAAAATCTATTAAAAGCCTTAAAAAAGTGCTGAGAATTGTATGGATATGGAACAGTTAAAAGTTCTTATCATTTTGCAGCCCTGGTGTATTGCGTGTGTGTGCGCTATATATATATGTGTGTGTGTGTGTGTGTGTTAGCTACGTTATATAAATTAAACAAAAATTATACAAGTGGTGCAGCATAATGAGTGCTGCAAGCGCTTTTGCAGTTACTTTTTTTTACCTCAATAGCCAAGCGGCCGCAACGGTTGCAACTCTGGCTGAGAGGGACTAACTGTGTGTTGCTTAATGGATTTGGTAGAAACTGTGTGGAGGGGGATGGGAGGGGTAAAAGGGAGGAATTGGCTATGTGGCCACTGGGGCAACGGTGCATGTGGTATGGCTGACTGAGTTGCGACTGCCAGCGTGTGTGCATGTCTGTGTATATGTCTCTGATGTATCTTTGTGTGTCTGTGTGTGTCTCTGTGTCTGTGTGTGTGAGAGTTACAGGGCAAAATTAATGTGTTGTAAAAATTAATTAATTTTGCAAATTATATATTTTATGCATTATCAACCATTTATATATCCTGCTCTTTCACACACACCCTCTCTCTCTCACGCTCTCACTCGCTCTCACTCTGTCTGACTATAATGTAAACACTGTTCGGTGCCCTGGCACAAAAGGATGCTTTAAATAAGCAATGGCATAACGCTTAATATAATAACAACAGCTGTGCACTATTTATGCTTAACAAAAAACACAATTCAGATTTTCAATAAAATATCAACATTTACTGCTTCATATATATAAAGCATTTAACTGGGCTAACCATGAGTCAACTAGTATTAGCCAGTTAGATAATTAACTGTGCCACGCTATTAAACTGTATAGTTTAATTATATAGTAAATAAAAATGCAGTTCAAGTAACTCAAAAGGTGCTTAAGCTGCAGCCTCTCTTAGGCGTTCGCAATCAAAGGCAGCATTTGGTTTGTGTCTTGGCTACAACCAATAGAAACTAATCTAAAGGCATTCAAAGAGCCTAAGGCAAAATTTTATATAGTAAATATAAACAATAAAAAAAAACAAATTTTTATATATAGAAACAAACTAAATATTAAAGAAAATTATAGAAAGGATATAAAAGAAACTCATAAAAAGAATTTTTGATTTATTTATATTATATATATATTATATTAATATATTCCTTATACAGTTTCACCACTTCAATTTATGCGTATTTCCATTTCAAATAAAAATAATCCCCATACAAATTACACAAAAAAATATATATAATAAATATATACATATGCATATAGAATATCAATCAAATGTGCAATTCATCCTCTTACAAATACTTATAAACTCATTAAGCTTTATATAAGCTGAAATTTGTTTACGTTTTATGCATGAAATATGCCATACTATAAATATAAAAAAATATATAAAAAAAAGATAAAATATAATTAAAAATTGTTTTATTACCAATGCAATTTATTATCAAACTGACTGCCGACTGATCCTATTCTATATGCTTAGCAGCTTATTCTTAGATAAAGGTTCAAACACACATTTTATATATATAAATATATTGCAAAACATTTGTTAGGTTTTAAAAAGCAGTCAATGTCAATGGCCACATCAAATGCTCTTGATGCCATACAATTCTCAACGGTTCAGTTTTGAGTGTTCAAGAGATTTGTTTTAATTGCCTGTTTGACTGTTGCCTGACTGTTTGACTGACTGACCGAGTCTGCCTGGCTGTGGCTGACTGTTTGGCTGGCAGGAATACCAAAGTAACAACACATACAAAATCTGGCAACTTACTCACGCTTTTAAATCCCAAAATTCAAAAGAAATGAATTTGTATCTTTCTTTGTGGCAGGCAGATACACAGACACACAGACAGTTAGACAGACAGAGAGACAAACAGGCAGATAGACTGAGATCCAATCACATTGAATGCAAAAGCAGAAGCTCTTTAAGCAACACTTTCAAGGCGGCTGTTCTAAATAAATTATAAATTTTCGTGAATATTTTTTTTTCTGCGTGTTTTTTTGTCTGATTTGGTCAGAGGATTCGGCGAATAACTCAGCACAAATCAACTGCTTAAATATTTTTTCGCTTTAGATGTATTTTTTATGCCTTTGTTGTGCGTGGTGTGATCTGTGTGTGTATGTGTGTGTGTGTCTTATGAAATGAGTCCATTTCAATTTCGGCACATCAAAGTTCCGAAATAAATACTGAAATACTTTGCTGATGCTGCCGTTACTGCTGCTGCTGCTGCTTCTGTCTTCTCTTATTGTGCATATTTGCGGTGGCGGAGTGATTAAAGGTGTGGCAATATATCAAAATTAAAAAAAAAGTTGCAGTTCAGTCACAAAGTCTTAGCTGAACAGTAATCGCTGCTGAATAACATCATTTCGGGGTTATACCCTGCATGGAAAGTCAATCTACAGTTCACTTTTTCAAAAGAGAAATTCATCAGATCAAAAAAAAAACGTTGCTCAAATTAGTTTATTGAGTTCAAAAATGAGTCAGGTGTATACAATACCCCGTATGAAAAATGATTTATACATAATTATTAATAAATTATTAACAATATTACAATAATAACTATTTACTTTTATCTGCTTTTAGTTGCTTTTTAATTAGTTTTCAATTCACACAGTTAAGTAGTATAAATATTAACCTCGACTCAATGTTTAATGAGAATTTGCTTTAAAGTGTTGCTTTTGCATTGTCTTTAGTGTAAGACACACACACACACATATATGCACTTATACACACACACACAAGTGTCAACCACTTGACACTGAAAAGTGCTGTGGGATTTTCCTTTCGGTAAAGAAATTTTATTAACCAACATTTGGTGTCAATGTCGTGCCAATGTCAAAAAGCTTTCGTTGCTTGATGCTTATAAGACGGCGGCAAGTATATACACACATATATATATATATATATACATATACATATTTTAATATACATAAAACTGTGTTAGTATGTAGCTAGTTGCAACAACAACTAAAACAACAACAACAGTAGTTTGGTGCCATAATTATAATGAAGTGTTGCAGTGCGTTGATTTCTGTTGCCGTCGTCGTCGCGACGGGCACCTGAAACTATCAGCGTTTTGCTGACTTTGACTTTGTTTTCTTTACTCTTTCTTTATAATGTTTTTGCTTTTCTTGTTTTACACCCTTAAGCGCCACACATTTGCACATATATGCACACACATATGCATACACACACACATACACACAGTGTTGCACGCCACGCTCGAATTGTCATAAAATGTTGAACGCTAATTGGCGTCTATGTGCGCGTCGGGAGTCGAACGAGTCTCAAAACGTACGTCCACATACAACATATTCAGAGCTATAACCACATACCTCTCTTTCTCTTTTTCTCACTGTTTCTCAATCTTAAACAACTCAGTGCCCCACCAAACCCCTCCATAAGCAAGCAATAACTAGCAGCAGCGTTCAGTGCGTGAGGAGGTTCCTTGAGTGGTATGAAGGCGCCGCCGACGTTGCAGCTCAGTATGTGGCGCCTTGGCTGCCACATCTTTTGTTGCAAATGTTTTAGCTGCCGTTGCTAACAAGTTGATATGCTTGCTTGCCGCTCTAGACCTCAGACTGCCAACCATACAAAACCTACTCTCTTTAAGCCCCCCTCCTCTCTCACTCACTCTCTGTGCACTATCAGTCTTAGTATATGGGCACCTTTAGAAAGGAAATTTCTATTTATATGGCACTCTAAGCATAATATACATGTACATATACATTAGTGCAAATTTGAATATGAATATGAACATGCTTGTATGACCCCTCCACAACATACCCCCCACCACAAACACACACACAAATACATAGACTTACATCTAAGATTCATTTAGCAAAATGTTGTATTAGTTTTTGTGATAGTTTCACTGAAGCCTTTGACTACTTGAAGGACAGCAGCCAAAGTTCATTAAGTTCTTTTGATTTTGTTCAACAATAACATATATATATAAATAACTGTACTTAAGGATGATATTATTATAATATAGTTTATAAATATGTAGTCAATGCTCATATGACAGTTTCTGCTTGTTATCTATTAATGAAACATAATTAATATGTATTGATATATGATAATTATAAATTATCATTAGCCTAAGCATAATGTAGATTATTGCAAACATAAATTATAATTATTCTAAATCTACCGCATTGACACATTAATTCGAAGCATTATTATTATTATTGTTAAAGCAAATCATAATACAGCTGATTAAAATGCTGTTGAAATGATGCACTTAAAAGCCTCTTTTAGCACTAGCATAAGTAACTGTTATAATAATAATAATAAGAGTTAATAGTTAATAGTTTATATATGCATAACATTTCATATATATATAGATCAACAGACTCTGGCAATAATCTATGTGAAATGTAAAATGAAAATGCAATTTGCGTAGAAAATAACAATTAGTTTGTGTATGGCTAAAAGGAAAACCATATGTGGTAAATGCATTTCATTTGGCTATCTAATCAATGTTGAAACACTAAGTACACACACATATACACACACATACATATGTATATATACATATAAGTAGCATAGTCTTGGCCTTTGGCTGTAACAGTGCATTAGTTAACGTAAATTTTGAACAATTTTGTGAATCATTAAGCCAAACATTTGGCTGCTTGTTTAATTATGCATACATACATACATATGTATTTATATATATATATATATATAAACTAGATATATACTAGATACACTAACAGTTGCAAGTAGCTGGCATCTAACTATAAACGAGCTGATGCACATGTCTGAGGCTTTATAATGGCCGTGCAAAGTAATTGCAGCCGCAGCATGGGCGCATTACACGCTCGACAAACATGCGATTAACAACAGTAACAACAACAGCAACAGCAACAACAACAGCAACAGCAACAACAGCTACAGCAACAACAGCTACAATAACAACAACAGCAGCAACAGTAACAATTGGAAGACATTACCACAAAATTTATAACATGACATATCCATGTAGCATATGTATATATATATATATATATATACATACATATGTATACATTAACATACATATATACAAATATGTATATAAACATATGTGTATATAGAAATATAACTGCTATTTGGGTATGGCAGCTGCTGTTTTTGCAGCATCTTTGTTGCAAGCAGTTGATATAAAATTAAGTGTTAATTAGCTAGAAAGCTGCAGGGCGTCTATAAAGCGTTTGATTTACATAGCAGTGTTGCCAGAAAGAGATGGCTAACAAGGTTTAAAGAGCAACAGAGATAGTTAGATAGATAGAGGGAATCAGCAGGCAAAGGCATTTTCAATTTTGATGTTGCAAGCACTCATCAAATATGCAACAGAGTTGCTCGTATAAAACTGCTTAACAATAATAATAATAATAAAAGTTAGAAAATAAGCGGCAAAGTAGCTAAACTTAGGCTAAAAAGCAGACAGCCTCTAGCTAAAATATATAGCTAAAAGTTGAAGCAACATTTTAAGTTTTAATTTTGATTTTTGTTTGATTTTTGTCTCATATTTTGTTTTATTAATTACTTTTCCATAATTTTTATTTTAATTGTCTTCGAATTTTGTTATTTTTTCATCATTTTTATTTTGATATTTTTTATATTTTGTTTTATTTTCAATTATATTTTTTTTTTAATTTTATTTTGATTAATTTCATATTTTGTTTTATTTTTCTTGTATTCTATTTTATAATTTACATTTTGGTATTTTTTCATATTGTTTATTATTTATTAAATTATTATATATTTTTTTTATATAATTTTCTTTCATAATTTTCATTTAATTTTTTAACATATTTTGTTTTATATTTTAAATTATTTTTTTTTTAATTTAGTTTTTTCATATTTTATTTTTGATTTTTAACTCTTTCGTTTCTCTGAAAAGTAGTTAAGTTGCTCAACACTGTTGCTGTTGCTTAGTTTCTCTATGAAGACTCTTGCAACATGCATAAAGTTCACACACAGTGCACATCCTTAACATCAATCAATCTAATGATCTTGGTATGATCTTACCATTTTTTTTTGTTTTCCTTTTTTTCATTTTGAGGCGTTTTGATTGTGTACTTTTTGTTTATGCCGCACCATAATCAATATCGAATTTGTTTGTAATCGTTAGAAGTTTTTTATACACTTCTCCTACTTCTACTTCTACATCTTGTTGTTGTTGTTGGTGTTATTATTATTGTTATGGTATGTTTGTGTGTTTGATTGTTGTATGCTGTTAGCCCTTTTGATCCTGCGCTGTCATGTTGAAAGGATCGCAGCTGCCTAATGATTGCGCATCTTTAACGCGGTGTTAGATATCACACTCTGCCATGTAGGTGTCAATACATGTGAGTGTGTGTGTATATATTGAAGTGTACGCACTCAAGTTGACTGCTGCCAATATCATTAATCAATGTAAGAGCCTACAAATTGTTTATGTAAAAGGCTACATTGTTTGCCTGTCTAGATCGCTATAGAAGTCATTCTTATATATATTATATATATACGATAAAGTGTTAAGAGAGAGAGAGCCGAAGTTAGTTGGAGAATGGGGGGAGAGGGTCTGTTGTTGGGTATATTGGTTATATGGTTAATGTCTATGAGGTTTACAGCTCCTTTTTAACGTCTATGCGCCGCAGCAGCCGACGCAGCGGCAGCAGCAGCAACATACATAAAATCAATCAAATTAACTATAAATTTCTTGGCTGGCTTTTGCATTTTTCGATACGAAACTATGCGAAATAATTTATGTTTAAGATGCCATAAATATTCATTAGTCCAACCCGCTCCCAACACTAAAAAAAAAAGACGAAACAAAAAAGAGTTAAAAAAAAAATTGCGTACATAGTTTTATGACCCACCCAGCTGCTGTTGGCTGGCTGGCTGTGTTAATGAGTCGCGGTTGCTCTTAAACTTGGTAAGAGACAGACAGAACCAGATGCCAAAGTAAAGACACAATATACAAAAAAAAAACCAAGCATTTTTCAACTATCTGCAGCTTTATCTTTTGGTAAGAGTCTCTATATATATAACCACACACACACACATATACATATGTATGGTGTAGTGTATACACACAGTAGCTCAGAAACATGACTGTAAAATCGCCAATAATGACAAACATAAAACAAGTTAATACATTGAAACTTCCGATTCTTATGCAAATTTCTGTGTGTGTTTCAACATTTTGTAACTGGTTTTACATATTCTTCTTCTTATTATCATTTTTGATATAAAATTGTATATATGGCTTATAATTAAGTATACCAAAAAGAATACCAGTTAAGGGCAATACCTTATAAGTTTTAGGCATATATATCATTATTAGCTGCACAGCAGCTACAAATATTTGCATAACAATGCCACAAATATATCTTTAAAACTATTGTATAAAAAACAACGCTGAAGACAAGTCACAGTCAAATAATATTATTAAGTATTAAATACCTATTAAAGGGGAGTATATAGAGAAGCCAAAAGGATGGGGTATATAGACGCATGAAGCAAAGTTAACTCTATGAAGAAAATCTTCAGCTAAAATCTATAGAAAAAACTACTTTGCCTGCTTTGAGCTCTTAATATGCTTGTAAAATGTTTTTCAGGGTATCTAAAAAATAAATTTTAAAGGTTTCAAAAACCTCTTTTGAGTCCCTTTTTATATAGAGGGTATATACACATATGGAGCTAACACGCTCTCTAGAGAAAATCTTAAACCAAAATCTATAAAAAAAAAAAAAAATTACTTCGCCTACTTTGAGATCTTAGTGTGCTTATAAAATGTTTTAGAGGGTATCTTTAAAGTAAACTTTTGGAGTTTTAAAATGCCTTTTGAATCACTTTTTTATATAAAAAAAGCCAAGCTAGGGTATATATGGAGCAAAGCTACTCTATGGAGACAAAAAATCAAAAGCAAAACTGCTTCGCCTGCTTTCCACCTGTAATCTGCACATAAAATGTATTACAGGGTATGTTTAAACCAAACTTTTTGAATTTTGTTGACTCTTTTGTATAATTTTAATAATTATTGATAAGTTTTTACGCCTTCTATATACACATTTATATATATATTATTATATAATTGGTTGTCACTTCAGCTTTAACCTAAACACTCACAGCATGAAAAATTTTGTGTTTATTTCTAAGGCAATGAATGATGTGCAGAGTTCATGCTGAGAGATTTTAAGCTTGATGTAAACACACACGCACACACACACATATATATATATATAAATACACACACTATGTATCATTTCAGTAGTCATTAGTTTCATTATATTATAAATATATATATAGAAATATATATGATAAATTTTGTTAACAAATCTTTAACTAAGTTTTTAGCATACAATTCATGCTGTTATTTTGGGCAATTATATTTTTTGGTAAGAATGACATAACTTTGGCCAAAAGCAAAAATTTACATAAGTTGCAAATATGTTTATTGCCATAAATAAAATCAACGCTACAAGAATTCCCAGAGGCAAATTATTTTGTTTTTTTTTTTTTTTTTATTTTTGCTTTTGGCTTTTTGATATTTATTTATTATACAATTTTTGGCCAGCTGCTAAGAAATGGCACAGACAAAAAGTCAAAAAATCATATTAAATATATAACCAAATATATGAATATATATATATATGGTGTATATATGTATGTTTTGTATATATATATATATATATATACTATATAGTGAATGCTGTATAAGATGGTAAAGTCATAAAACTGTTGAATTGCACGTAAATCTCCAGGGCTTTGGTGCAACAGTGTCCAGAGGCAAAGATACTCAAGCCAGGGGCAGTTTGGGACATGTGGCACGTCGTCATCATCGTCAACGTTGTTGCTGTTATTTGTTGTTGTTGTTTAGTATTTCTATTCTACTCTTAGCTGTGTGTGTAGAGATTTATTTTTATGCAACGCGTCTGCAGCAGTGTTGCCTCGTTCAACATTGCGCAAGTGGCAAGCAAAAACAAAACAAAAATCAAAAAATAAAAGGGGAATATATATACAAAACGAAAACAAAAAAAAAACGAAGGGAAGAGATGAAAAAGAAAAACGAGCTAAATAAAAACTGAAACCAAGTTGATCTAAAGAGCAGAAAAATCATATAATCGTCAAAAGTCACAGGAAACATATGCAAATGCTGCAAGCTCACAGTTGCAAGGCAATGGCAATGCCAATGAATACCTGATGCAGCTAGCAGAAGGAGGAGGAGGACGTGCAGGGGGATGACGTATCCAAGGGCTGGACCTATAGCTGCAACTGGACGTGGCAAGGCATGGCATGGTAGGGCAAGGTAAGCTTTAGGTTTAGGTACGATACGGTATGGTCTAGTCTGGTCTGGTCTTTTGTTATCCGTTGTTGCTGCATGCAACAATAGCCACACGATTGTTCAAAGTTAACAGTGGTAGCGATTTATAACTATACATATGCATATATATATATATATATATGTATATATAAATGGTCTTTAGTTGCAACACTCTAACAAATAGCAGACTGCTTCTGTTAGAGAATTTATTTGTTCTATTGCAACTTAAAGATGCAATCAAATCAATGTTGCAACTTATTGTTATGCGCATCAAATTATAATCAAATTATAGTTAATAGATAACTATCGATACTTAAGCATCGTTTTATACATTAAACATTAGATAACACTTTCAATAAATTGCAATTGCTGTAAGTGTATTTCAAATGCGGCATTTTGTTGCAGTTTACTGTTGCTGTTGTTGTTGTTGCTGTTGCATTCATTCATATTCGTACAAATTTTGTGCGCTTGACAAACCTGAACAATGATGTACTTCATGTAAATTTCACTCGACGCTCGACTGACTACCCTATCCGACCGTCAAACTTCCCTAACTGTGGCAAAAATAAAAACAAAACCTAAAATGTTGCATATGTAAAATGAATTGGCAGCGGGTATCACTGTGTGTGTATGTTTACATAACTTTATTGATGGCAACAATAAATGCTGCCAGTGGCATTGCTGCAAGGCCAAAATAAGGGGTAGGTAGGCAGCGCAACAGCAGCTTGCAGCAACTTAGCTCAACGTTGTGGCATGTATCGCATATTTGTATAAATTTAAGTTTTGTTTCTTTTTTAGATATACGACTGGCAGCTAGAGGTTGAATTGAAGGTGGCTACTGCTGCTGCTGCTGCTGTTGAGCTACTGTTGCAGATGTTGCATAATACAATTGAATTTGTTTAAAAACAAAATGTACAAAAAACAAAGAGCCAAAATTGCAACAAACAAACACAACAAATAATAAAAGTGCTGTGGGAAATCTGCGCACGCGAACAACAGCAGCAACAGCAGAAACAGTAGCAACAGCAACTATAACAAAATATACAAATTGCATTTCAGAATATTCATTTTTTAACAACAGCCGCCATTTTCCCAAGCAGGCAACACCCCGCCCCCCCCCCCCCCCCACACACACACACACACAAAGCAAAGTCGTTATGCCAAAATGTAAGAAAAAAATAAATAAAGTTGCATCTTCTTCTTGTTGGCTAAAAAGGGCTGCTTTTGGCCATGAAGTTTTCCATCCATATAAAAGCGTTGAAATTTCATTTTGACGAGCGCTGCACAAAATTTGCCTCAAGCTGAATTGAACATCTTGAAACAATGCGTCTATATAAAAAGGCCAAAACGTATTTGGTTATTAAAGCAAAATTGCAGACAGAGAAAAATTGTGGCAAAATATGTATAGAAAAACTACATAAAATTACATTAAGTATTTCAATTTAATTAAAACTAATTATAAAGTTAAAGCCAACGCTATGGAATAGCAAAATTTCAACTTTATTTTGACCTTTTTTTGCTGCTGACTTTTCAATACTTTACGATTGACCCACGACTTCTGGTCTGGTCAGATGCATATATTCATATGTTAATAGCCAGGCTGCCGTTGTTGCTGTTGTTGCAGTTACTGCTGCTGCTGTTTCCTTTGAGCAATGTCCCAGTGCCCAGAGCTGACACAGCTCCCACAGCAACATATTATACATGAACGAACGAATCGAGTGAGCAACGATCCAAACAACGTATCCAAACACCAAAAGGCTTTTTATCTCCATTGGGTTTGATTGTTGTTGTTGTTGTTGTTGTAGCAATTGTTGTTGTTGATTTTGTTGTGTTGTGTTGTGCGCCGTTTAGAATGTCACTTGATTTTTGATTGATTGTTGTGGGAAAAGTTGCAAAAATATATTTTTGCATAAATTCACAGAACGTTGCAAGTACAGTAGAATAGTTATGTTGCTGTTGCTGCTGCTGGTATAGTTTATTGTTGTTGTCATTGTTGCATGGGTTCACATTCAGTACGCTGTGTTAACATTGTTTATGTTTTTATTAAAACATGAGCACCGTCGTCCAGGCGGAAACATTTCATATGCCATTTGTGGCCATATCGTACGTACAACACACAACAACAACCACAACAATAATACAGAACAACAACAGCAACAATAATAAAGAACAACAAAAGAAGGATGAAAAAAAAAATTAGTTTGCATCGGCGCCGAATATTAAAATGTGCATTATTTAGTGTCCATGGATGGGCAGCAACATTGTAAAAAGTTATAAAAAAAACAAAAAATGTGAGCAAAAAACAGTTATAAAAAGCATAACGAATAGAGTATACTCTTACAAAATATATACACCAGCAACTGCAGTTAAATACAGCTTAAGTATCGCCCATATAACTGTGGCTATAGCTACTGTCCATAGGCGCAAAAAGACTCTTAACTGAAATACTCTATGGAAGGGCATAATAAAAATAATATTAAAAAAAAAACAAAAAAAAGTTAAAAAAATATACAAAAAATATACAAAAAAAATACAAATAAAAAACAAAAAAATACAAAAAAAAATACAAGAAAAAAAGGAAAAAATATATAAGTAATGGAAGATATCGTAAAACTTGGCCATGGCTAAAAGAAAGCATAACTCTAGCCAGTAACTGAGCCAGAGACAGAGTCGTATAACGAGCCAAGAAACTTGCACTCGCTGAGCATTAAAAAATCAAATTATAATAAAATTGCAGATTAACTGTTGGCGAGGCAGAGGCGAAGGCAGAGGCAGAGACGTTGGCGCAGGCGGTGGCGTTCGCGTCGCGCGTACTCGTTAAGAGCAGCTACCACAGAGATGTCTTGGTAATGGCCCACACAACCGCATTACTAGCCCATCCATTCTGCCCCCACTCTACCTCTGACCATGTGTCTACTTATGCTCATTCGAGATCCCATTATTTTCCCCTTACCGTTTGACCAGAAGAGAAGCGAAGAGAAGAAAAGAGAAGACAACACAGAATAGTACAAACGAAATGCAGCTACTGACAACAACTGCAACTGGAGATGCTCAGCTGTTGCTGTTGTTGTTGGGTGTAAGCATTGCTGCTGCTGCTGATGCTGCTACTTGATGTTGCAGTTCCTGCTAGTTTGGTGCAATGCCAGCCGCCTGCCAAGATTAAGTCATCATCAACATTTTGCAGTTGTCAACTGCTACTAGCCTGACAGCTACTAAAACTACACTTTGTGTGCGGCCTTAAGGCCATAGTAAAGGCCAGGCTAGAACATACGACTACAAGGACTTAGGGATGCATTTCAATTTTTAATACAGCAACTTATTATATGTCATGCTTAACATAACGGTATATTAAAACAGTTATATATAAAATCAATTAGTAAAAAAAAAAATCACAATAAAATAAAAGTTAAAAGCAGCAACACTATGCTACAAGATAATAATAAACAATATGCTTCATTAAGTTTTCAACACTTTTTTAGTCTTTTGTCTCTATATCAATATATATATATATATATATGCTATATATCATTATAGATAACTTAATTTCTATATAACAGCAAAATCTTTGCTATAGTATAACAAGTTTTTATTGTGCTCTAACAGGAAAAACAAAAATGAAAGTAGATGTAGCCCTAGCTCTGTGTCTTTATAGAGACATTTCCACTGACCATTAACAAACCCAACAAAATTTATATGAATGTGTTGGCTGATAGAGCAGGTGGGGAGTGGAGGATGTGAGTAACTAAGGGGGAAGAGTGAGTAACTAACGTAAGGCGCTTATAAGTAGTATGCATATTTAGTTGGTTGACAATTTGTGGTAGTGGCATGTCTAGCACAGAACCATAAGGTGGTGCAAGATTGCAGCAACAACAGCTACTGACTGAGTATATATTGGTTTATATTATGGCTTGTTGAGTTTTTGGACTGGACCAAAAGTCTTGCTGCTTATCTAAGTGTCCAGAGCACGACAAAGCATGCAGCAGCAAGCATCGACAACGTTTCTGCTGTTGCTGTTTGCTGCTTGCTGCTGCTGATGACACATGCAACGTATAGCGCTACTGCCAGCTTCTCACCCAAAAGCAACGAGGCAGCATCAAAGTGTTTATTGCATTGACACTCAAGCGGAATGGGTATGGGGTATGGGGTATGGGTATGGGAAAGAGGATTGAGCAACAGCTACGGCACACTTTCAAATCATAAATTTTGGGTTTGTCACTTGTGTACTGATAGCAGGCTGTAAAACAAAGCGAGTGTCTGGTCAAAAAAACAAAAAAAAAAAACGAAAAATCGCCTCTTTACCCCACACTTTGAGACCTCAACTGTAACCCTTTTGAGGAAAATGCAAATGAATGATGCGCCATGGCTGTTGAAAATTATAATTGGAGCAGCAGCAGCAGCAGCATCATCAACAGTGAATAACAAAAAAAATTTTATATATATATTTTTTAATTTTTAATGGTGTCAATGCTTATCGTCGACTTAAAAGAAATACACCAATAAAAAAACAAATCACAGACAGAAAAAAATGAAGAAAAAATAAAGCTATTTAAAGGCATTCGAAAATACACTAAAAAAAAAATATGATATAGAACTTCGAATAATACAAAAATGCAAGACAAAAGATATAAACAATATATATACATTAGTTTGAGTTGAAAAACTTAAGACAATGCCATAGCCGTTATACCCTTTGTGAGTGTATTATAAAACGCAATGCAAATGTCGCTAAGTGCCGAACAAAACGTTTCTCAAGATGAAGTCATTAAGGTATCAGTTCGGCTAAGAGAGGGGGGGAAAGCAGACTTAAAAACTCCAGCAAACTGAACGGAAATTGTTATCAGCACTTTGCCTCGATTTCGATTTCGATTTCATATATATGTATATATATTATTTTTTTATATTAATGCTTTCATTTCCTTTCGATTCTATATAAAGCATTGCTGCAACACTTGACACTGCTGTAATTACAGCATCAGCGTTTTGACATTTTGAACTTTGCTGCAACATTTTTGGGCAACTAAATCTATACAGTAAAAGCTACTCAATAAAAAAAAAAAATCAAATTTTTGTTCTTATCTGTTGTAAAAGCCTAGAAGAAGAAGTAGAAGAAAAAACATAATTTACAAGCAGTAGACGTCTGGCAAACAGACATGGTCATAAAATTAGTGCCACAACTCTTTGGAGACTTGTGCTACATTTGGTATAGAACTTATAGAATTTAGGAAGTATATTTAGACTTTTTGTATATATTTTCTTTCTTTCTTTATTTTTTGTGTTTATGTTTTTATTACAATTTGCCATTTGTTAATGTCATAAACAGCAGCAACAGCAACAACAGCAACATTGCAACTAGCAAATCATATTTTTAAATTTTTTAATATATATTTTTCTGCTTTATATTTTTATTTTTCTTTTCTTTTATTGATTTATTGTTTTAAATGCTTTTGGTTTTTATTGTGGTTAAATTTTTTTTACACCAACTTTAATGATTTTTGCGGTTTTACAACTTTACACATCAAATCAAACATATATATAGATATATATATATATATATATATTTATATATAAGAAACAAAAAAGAAATTTATATTATTAATGCTGTGGTTGCCTCTAATGGTGAGAAGTGCTTTTAAAGTAAAACCCATTTAATGTCTGTATCATTATATTGACCCAAGTCAAGCCACAAAATGCCGTTAAGTAGAAATGCCACAACTAAAATGTGGTTTACTTTTGTTTAAAATTTGTATTAAAAATGATATCTAATTTAAGTAGTTTAAGTAAAAGTAATACAGGTTAGTTACAGTCAGGCATGAAACCTTATAAAGCTTAAATTTAATCATAGTAAGCATAATTTACAATTGCATTTAGTTTAAGTAACTAAAAATAGTTTTGCCTAAGCAAGAATAATAGTTATAGTTAGATCAACAAAGAGCTCCTAAAAGCAATGGCAAATATATAAATCATAAAATTAGTAAGCCTAAGAATAACATTTCCTCAAGCTTAACATAGTTTTAACTATAAATATAGAAACAGTATACAACTAACGAAATAATAACAACAAGAAAAATGTAAAAAGAAGAAAAGTTTTCGACATTTACGAGCACTAAGCAGAGCTCAGACACACAACCCAGCAAGCAATGTAGTCAAGACACCCACCACTCAAACAGACTGCCAAAAGTCATTCATTGTTTTAGTTGTTGTTGTTTTATACTTTAGTTGTTGCTACTGTTGTTATTATTATAATTGTTGTTGTTGCTATTGTTGTTGTTGCTCTTGTTGTAGTTCTCTAAGCCGCAAGCAAGGCTGTCTTGTTGTTGTTTTGCTTTTTGTTTACTGAGCTGCATGTTGCAAGTGGAAATTAGAAAGTACGCACTTGAAAAGTGTCTGTGTTTATGTCTAGCAGCTGCTTGCACAAAGGCTGCTGCTTTATGCTACCAGGCAGCGGCAGCACCAGCAGCAGCTAGCTTGATGCAAAAAATGAAAACAAAAACAAAACTATTTTGCCAAACTCTAGCTTGAGACTTGCTACGCCCACAACAGCAACAGCAACAGCAAAAAAAAAAAACAAAAAAAAATAGCAGTAGAAAAAACAAACGCATGAATAGTTTAATTAAAATTTGCCTTTAAGCTGCTCACAAAAATATCATAAAAGAAAAGCTAAAGCACAACGACGACAACGACAACGACGATGTCTAAAGACAAAGACAACGACAAATGCACCAACTTCCTGGCATATAACATACAACAACACAACACAAGACAGTAGCAACAATAGCAGCAGCAGCAACAAAACCAACAACAACAGGCACACCATGAAAAACGAAAAACTTGTTAAAGTTTTCTAATTTTCCCAGATGACGACAAGTGTTTAGCTTCAGGTTTTGTGTGCATTTTTTTTTCTTCTATTTCTTTTTTTTTGTGCTAACTCTCAAAATCCCTTCAACCTTTCATTTTTAACTAGGCATTGGAAAGTTTCATTTATAACTCTTTTTTTTTTCTTTGTGCCATTTTGTTTTTGTTGTTTTTGTTGTTTCTTAAATTTCTTTTAGCCAAATAAAAAAAAGTCGGTTAATATCAAAGCTCTGCAAGCTGAGAATTTATTATAAAACAAATTTGTTTTTTCTTTATTTTTTTCTATTGGTATCTTTAGCTACCTTAGATTGTTGTATATGGGTGTGTCGCTGTTAATGTGGCTTGGAGCGGCTAATTTGTAGTCTTGCTTGTTGCCAAAAAAAAAAAACCAAAAAAAACTTATAATAAACTTCGATTTGTAAGCAAGCTGCTTCAATGGCTTATTAGCCAATTATGGTAAATATATTAAAATGATTCTGACTCTACACATCATTTAGAAAGCTTATGTCGAAGTTAAGACGCAGTTTAAAATATAAAAAAACAATGTTTTAATATTTCTAGTATTTTATACTTAATTTTAATTATATTTTCAAAGATGTTTCCATTTATTTAGATTTTTAGATTTAAGTCTAATATTTTTTTTATTATTAATTTCGAAAAACATTTTAATTTTATCAGATTATTTTATTTTAATATAGTATTTTTAGTTCTGAAATAGTTTTGTTATATCTTCTATAGTATTTCGCTATATCTTTAAGTATTTCATCTATCAATTGTAACAAATTCCTAACTTTTAACACTTTACATTCAATTGTAAAATTTTTTCTTGCCTTTTTACTACCAATGCAACAGGTCTGCAACAAAGCAAAGCAACAAAAACCGTTGCCAAAATAAAAAAAAAAACGTTGCAAATGAAGTAAAAAATTTTAAATTTTGCGATTGCAAAAACAAAAATAAAAGTTCAAAGAACCAAGAAAATATACAAAATAATTTATGAAAATTAAATTAAGTCGACTGAGGGATACCCTAAAAAAAACAAAGTAGTAAATGAAATTCCAAATCATATTTGAATACTTTAAATGCAGCAAAAGGAACCCAAAAAAAAATTACAGTAAAATTTTGTCAGCAAGTGCAAAAGTCAAGTATAATTGCAGCAATATGTTGCTGATATCTTTATGCTCTATATATGATCAAGGATATATACTTTTTGTTCCACTTTGGTATGCTTTTATTATGCTTAAATTTAATGAGTCGAGGGTATAAAAAAACATGCGAAATTAGAGCATTGTCTGCGATACGTTAAAGGGAGTTGTTCTCTTTGTTGTTGTTGTTGGCTTTGGTTCAAGTTGCGGTTATATGCGGGCAATTAAAAGTCACAAAGCAGTCATAAACAAGTTGTTTCCTTCTCCACCCACACCCCTGTCTACAGTTTCCCATCTAACAAACACAACCAACAACAACTTGCGGAAGGAGACATACTTAGTTACGAGCTGTTGATAATAAAGGGCCATCGCTGGGCCATTGGTGTTTGGGTATTAGTTGTTGCTGGAACTTTTGCGGGTTTTTGTAGACAAAATGTAGGGAAGAAGGAGGGAGGAAGGAGAGAGAGAGAGAGACAGAGCAGTGTGCTGGTGTAAAGCAAAGTTATTTGTTTGTTTGGTGCGGCGGCATCGTCTGTTTTATGACTTAATTAGTAACAACAACAGCAGCAGCAGCAGCAACAACATAAGTTGTCCAAATCAGCGTGAACCATAACGGTACGGAGGGGAACAGATAACCTGGCAAAACACCTTTAGGGTATACGGTCGATCGGTTCGTAATTATGCACGCGACACATGTTGCAAGAACACTTGGCAAAAATGCCGACATTTTAAGCTAGCAGCACAGACTTAAGAACCTAAAAGCCTACACCTAGTGTAAGAGAGGGAATAAGCAGACAGAGAGAGAGAGAGAGAGAGAGAGTAAGAGCGGGACAAGACATAGGTTAGGTTAGTCGACTTGTCTCATTATCATTACAATAATCACTTGGCGGCAACGCGGCGCCGCTAACGTTGGCGGCGTTTCCTGATAGCAATCGCTGCAACGCACAGCAGCAACAACAACACTAGCAACAACAGCAACACGCAAAATAACAACATGATTATCAGAAATGCCTATCATCATTATCATCATCATCGTCACCATCACCATCGCCATCGCCATCGCCGTCGTCGTCGTCATCGTGCGCAAAAATATGAGCTTCTTTCATGGTTCGCGACACGCCCTCTGACGCATGCGCTACATACAACAAGAGCAAAGTCAGCAACCAACAACCAACAGACAACAGACATGAGCCAAGCCTTGCTTGTCGTGTTGTAATTGATCGTGTAGTTCGGAATTTATATCAAAAAAAACTATATATATATATTTATATGGAATGCCGCCTCCCATTAATGAATATGTAATTTAACAATTTTACGAATGCATTTTAACACAAACAGAAGGAAATGGCATCAAAATAAAAACGTTGCTAGGTATGTCTAGTATATATACTAAAGATATGGTCTATATATGATGGGTATACACTATATACTATATTTATACCCTACATACTATATGCAGTATATAGTTCTAGTTAAAGTGCCATAAGCAGCTAAATCTTACTTGATTTTCAGCTAATAGATTAAGTATACGTAAGTTCCTGATATAGATAGCTCCATATTTTATACTAGAAAAATTACAAAAATACTGCAAAAATCTGAATAATAGTTATAAAAATATTGACAGATTTCCACAGCTCAATCTGCGATCTGTTGAAACAGCTAAACGTGGGATACAGCAGCAGCAATGGAAAGCAATGAAGAGGCAGGTCGGGGACTCCCTTGAAGCAAAAGAAGTTCCCAAAGAAGACCTTTCCCTTCTTCTATCACCATTTAGCAATCAACTATTTTGAAGCTATTATATCTATTATAGTTTCATATAGCTTCAACTTAACTATTAGATTTATATGTTTAAATATCAATAGGTATGAATCATATTGATTTATTGTATGCTTTTTCCTATAGAAACTATAAATAAACAAATACATAAATAGATCATAATAATAATATAAGCATATAGTACTATATATTTAATGCTAATGCTAATGCTGAATTCCTAAGGCCCTGGGTGGGTTTTATTGACGAATGTATGAAAGAAGTGGTAAAAACAAAAATTTCAATTGATTATGCAGGATATGAAGTGGTTAAGAGACTAAAAATGTGAGTGCATATCATAAAAATATATATAAAGAAAAAAAAGCAAAAAGAAAAACAAGTCTCTGTCACACAGACACATACTTATATATATGCATATATATATATATAAGGTTTGTTCAGATATTAAAGAAAAACAACAACAACAACTCTATGATGTGAAAGCTTAACGACAAGTCATTAGGCAAGCTACCCAATACACATGTCCCTGTCCATGTTAAGACCATATTCATATAGATATCCAATGTAGTTGAGTCTAGAACATAAGAGCAAAGAACCAGGCGCAATGCCAATGACTTCTTTCTCTAAGGATGTAAGGGGACCAAAACTAAGAGACAGAGAGGGAGAGGGAAAAGCAATAAGACAAAGAGACAGCAGGCAAAGAGATAGAAGGTAAAAAGCACGTTGAATGCAATAAAACTTTCATAACTTTGCAGCTAATGGAGTTCGAAATGCTGCCTCGTAAAATATTTGTTGTTGTTGTTAGTGTTGCTGTTGTTGTTGTTGCTGCTGGTATAATTGCTAGGACTGTGTGTACTGGATTTGGTAGCTGCAACCAACCAAGCAGCAGCAGCAGCAGCAACAGCAATGGCAACGGAAGCGCCAACTTGGACCAACTACCAACACAGACCGGGCCTAAGCCGTTAAAATGAAGAAATTGTCATAAAAAACAGTAACAGCAGAGCTGCAGTATACTAGTACATATACTTAAGCACACACACTCAAACACACACACATATATATACATATACACTATAAATGTGGTAGTATATTATCAATGATATATAAGCAATTAAACAACAGATGGAAAAGCAGTCTAGAAAAATGTTGAAATATCTAGACTTAAACATTCTCTTTCCAACTAAAGAATAAGATATATAGTTAAAGGGTGTGTCCAAGTCGTATAGTTTTGTACTTATTTTTAATATAATACTCAACCAGTTAAAAGTACATCAAGACCGTATAGAGTGTAACTATAATATACCAAATAGATGCGGCACAGTATATACTTGCAACTTGGCAATTTGTTCACATTTTATGCGCATTTGCTGGTCATTTTAATTGAAATCACAGTACAGTGCAATGCTGCAACAGTAAGTGCCACACACATATATATATACAAATATATATATAAATATAAATAACGAGTGAAAACTGTTTCAACTGCAATTATTTTTGGTTCATCTTTGTAGAAGTTATGGAACAGGCTGCCAATACGTTGGTAAACTTAATCACCGCCCGGAACTTCAACAAATGCCAAAAAGTAACAACTACTTAGGTATAAGCCCAGTTGGTAAGAAGAGTCGATACAACTGCTCTTAACTGACTTGGCAGCCCTTTGTTTCGATTTATTGCTACCTTTTTTTTAACTGTTTTTTTTTTCTCTGGTTTTTTTTTTTAAGTTTTCTTCTGCTGCATTTTGTAGGCGTCAACCTGCTCTTTAAGCTGCATTATTTATGCGGCTGTGCAGCGATAACGCGCTTGCAACAGCAACAGCAAAAATAATAATAAAAAAAAAAAAAAAAACTTCAAGAATCCAAGAATCAGCTCCAAGTGTAGCAACCTGTAGTATAGTCTCTTCATCTTCAAACTTACAGCAACAACCTGCACTACTTTAAAGGGCTCACTACTTGCAGCGCTTGCTGCACTTAAGCAAAAGTAGCTATACTGCAACAGCAACAGGAACAGCAACAGCAACTGAGGCAGCAGCAACCAAGGCGAAACAAAAATATGAGATATTTCTTATCAGCTGGTATGCATCTGTGCACCTCAAGCGATCTGTCCCCCTCTCTCTCTCACTCTCTCCCTCTGTAACTACTATAGCTTAGCTTTAGCTTCTGGACCATCGCCGTTGCCTCCTCCTCATTTTGCCTGAATTCGCTTTCAAACATTTTCATTTGCCGCTGAAAAGAAGCTGCTGCAGATTTATTGTCTTTGTTTTCTTTTTACTTTTTTCTTTTTTTTTTGTACTCTTCTTAGTCTGTCCACATCCTCAAGCACAGGCAGTGCTCCAGTCACAAGTCACTACTTGACTATAATAATAATCATAATATCAGTCGTAAGTACATTTGTTGCTGATGCTGCCGCAGTTGCCTTGCTGCTTGCTGTTTGCTGTTTGCTGCACTAAATACCAAGGAATTGGCTTATTGTAGTGGTCAGTTGCAGTGGCCTTTACCATGCAATTCCTTGACTGCAACCTATATGGCCGCAAGCATATTCCTTTACCCCTCCCATCTCTCTCTCTCTCTCTCTCTCTGCGACTCACCACATATATATTTATTGTTGCCCGGTTTCGATTTCTTTACTAAGAACTGGCCAATGAATTGCTTAGTTTGTCTGTGTCTATCTCTCTCCCTCACCCTCTCTCTCTCTCTCTCTCTATCACTCTGCACAGTGGTGCCATGTAATTGCTATGTTTATATGCAAATCATTTAAATATGGTATGGCAAATTATTGATAATTTTAGTCTATTATCAGCATTTAATTATTATAAAAGACCACATTTATAGCTTGTTTTTGCTCCACTGTGCAGTGCATGGCGCATAGAGTAGCTGCATTTTTATATGCTGCCAAGGTTACATCCCAGTTACACAAATTCATAACAAAAACTAGTGCAATATTTGTATAATACACACACACACACAAACACACAATATCAACAGCATACATATACACACATATATGCACACATACATATGTGTATGTGTATAGTTTTTTGTATAAAGTAGAAAATTATCAGTAAAAACAGAGTTGCAATAGTCACGAGCAGCAGTTCAAGTCCAAAACTTGGTATGAATCTCAGATCCGGCTATGTATTGTGTGTATGAGTGTGCCTGTGTGTGCGTGTGTGTGTGTGTCTGTTTGGTTTTGCGTCTAGGGGTGTCTATGTTTTGGGAGCGGGTCTTGAGTCCAAACAGTGCAACAGTGCCTCATTTAAATGCTTATCACCGAGATCTGAATGAACAAAAGCGGCTGCTGCTGCTGCTGCAAACTACTCACTCAACTAAGAGGATGCTCCTATTCGACTGCTGGGCTGGTGAGCCATTCCGCAAATATTCAACAAATGTTGGAGGGGAGATGTTGGTGCAAGTAGTCAGAGTTCTTAGTTGAGTGGAGCGGGTGGTTGGATATGGCGATAGTTTGGATAGAAGAAAAATGAGAAACCACTGAGATAAAGTGGCTGAGATTTGCAACATTCAAAAGCTGCTGTTGCTGCTGCTGCTGATGCTGATGATGCTTCTGCTATTGTTGTTGTTGTTGTTGTTGTTATTGTTGTTGCTGCCTAGAAAATTCCAGCAATGCAACGTGCTTTGTATATTTGCAAATTTTGGATTATTCATAGTTCTGATGAGGAACATAACAGCAACAACAAAACAAACAACAACAACAACAACAACAGCTATGTATTTGCTTAGCATAAGTAGAGTGCGTTGCTGCCACATTTCTTACGCAGTTGTTGTCCAAAGTAGTTGTTGCCGTTGCTGTTGCTAGTGGAGGAGCAGCCCTTATGCAGTTTCCTTGAAATTGGTTAAACTAAGTACGATATGTATGTATGAAATGCACTTCATCTACCTCCACTACTACTACTAATATTGCTACCACTACTACTACCATTACAACTACAAATACTACTACTATTGCCCATCTTCTTATCAAAGATCTGCGCGCTTAGACTGAGCCCACGGTGCGCACTGCGTGTGTCTTCAGTTGAGTCTTTTTTTTTGCCTCTTTTCGAAACCTTTAAGTAACTCATTGCCTGCCCACTGATTGCACTATGCACTATGCATGTGTTTATATATAAGTATGTATGTGTGTGTGTGTGTGTGTGTGTGTTGTATGTGTGTTGCATCATTTTGGCCTAATCAGTAAGCAAATCGTTGGCATTAAAACAAAACCAAAAGCCCCAAAGCAATGTTAGTCTTTCAAATGCAGGTTGTAATATTTACTTGCAACTTTGTTTGTTTGTTTGTTTCGTTCTATTTGACAGCCTTAAGCAAGCCAAAGATGTGACCGATACACACATACATATATAAACTAACATATATTCATATATAAGCAATTGATTTTGTCTATATCTAATGTTAAATATAAGCAACTTCCTTTTGATTTTAAAATTTTTGTTACATTCTTTTTTTTATCCACTCAAAATTTGTCTTGCCCTAAATAGTTAGACTCAACTTTGAACTTTCACCTGTTTGTGGCTGCTACAATTAGTTCAGCGTGGCATAACAATACATACATATGTAACATTTTCATATGAAATTTACCACGCATTAAGTATCACTTGTCAAAAGTTCTTATAAATAGACGACAACAAGTAGATTAAGAGGAAACAAAACCGTAACTAAACACAAAATAAAACACACACAAAAAATGGAGAAAGAGAAAGAAGAAAGTCTTAAGAGTGTTTAGAGTTTAGTTAGCAGCAACTATTAATATGTTTTCATTAAAAAATTGAATGCTCGATTAGTCAGAGTGAGGCCTAAGTCAAATGTGCACCTTTGACACGTGTGACCCACACAAAGTTGTCTAGAAGTAGATAAAAGCAAAGACTTTATGTACTATAAAATACCCTATAAACTTATGTTTAAGATGTTTAAATAAGAATAACTTAAACTTCAATTTATACCCCACTCCAAAATAGCCTTTCAACCCCAACAACTATTTGCAGAGTATTAAATAAAAGTATGCTAAGGCGACGTGTGCCGTCAAGTGTGGAAAATTTGCCTTTTGACAAATGTAAACTTATAACAGAGAAAAAAAATAGAAAACAAAATAGAAAACAAACAAAAAATACATACGAACAAGATGTTGTTTATTAGAAACACTCCAGATACAAAAAGAGATTTGTAAGTTTTTTGTTTGTTCAATGTTCAATGGACAATTCAATCGATGTTGCATAAAACTCTAAATAAATTTTGTTTTTCTATATATTAATAATAAAAAGAGGAAAAGATATAAAGAAAAAGATATAAAGAAAAAAAAATATATATAGAAATAGACAAAGAAAAAAGTAAAGAAAGTATCAATATATATTTTTACTTTTGTGTTGTTGTTGTTGTTGTTGCAGCTGCAACATGTTAGAAATTTATAACCGCAAGCGTTGCTCTTTAATTACAAATGACATAGAATTCATTTCGAGTGTCTCAATTTTGACATTATTAATGTTTGCCATGCCACCCAATATGTGCAACTTGGTGTGGCATGTAGAGTGGGTGGATTAGGGTATAGGCGCGGTGGGTTTTAAATGTGTATATGTGTATATGTTGGAGATTTGAGTATGAGTATTGAGGCATAATGTATGACTTGCAGCTTGAGTTGATCCCAAGCCGGTTTGTGGCACGTTGCACATTACTTTGGCCATACAAATCACTGTTTTGGCCATATGCGCAATACGAGCCGCGCCTGATGTACGATTTTGGCTTAATCTTAGTGGAGCATGTGCGTTACAATTGTATGTGTGCATGAGTGTATATCTGTGTGTGTGTGTGCGATGCACGTTTAAGATTTGCAGTTATAGATACGACTGCGCCACGCACTGCACACAAGTACAAGTGCACAAGGGAGTCGAAGACTTGCCTCTGACTGAGCTCTGAGCTCGGAAAAAAAAGACGACAAAAAAATGCTATACAAAAATCAAATCAAGTTTAGTTTCTAGGCAGAATGTGCCCCGCCCGGCGCGTTACTAAAAACCATAAACCGTTTCAATATTGCAGCAAGCAGCGGGGCGGCAGGCAGCAGCCCAAAAAAAAAAAAAAAGAAAAGAAAAATAAAAAGATACATCGCATCGCACATTGCCAATGCCAGTGCAAAGCAGCCATGGCCAAGTAACTGGAACACAGCAGGATGACATTTCCATTGAGCCACAGCCACAAACGACACACCAACCAACCGAGCAACCATCCAACCATCCAGCCATCCAACCAGGCCAAGCTATCAGCCAGCCAGCATACAGAGGAGATCTCTATAGAAGGAGTACTCAGAGTGTGGCAGTCACTATATAGATAAGAGAGGTTGGGAGTCTGCTACGACTTCGACATTGAGTTAACGTCAGCAGCAAAAGACAAAAAAAAAAAAGCACAAAAAATCACAAAAAAAAACAAACCAATTTTCTTCTGTTCTTTTCTTTTTTTTTTATGTAGATGCAGAACAATCGCAGCGTTGCAATGCTAGAATAGTTACTGCTCTCTATATATATGCTGAGGATATATAAAAATATTTCAAGTATAGAAATCAATGAGTTGAGAATGCTATATCTATATGAATGCTATCTATATATAATAGAAAATATTAGAAAAATTATTCTTAAGTTGCAACTGCCCCTAAACCCTCTCAAACAATTGTAGTGAAGGTTTAAACCTATTTAATTATTGCTTAAATTTTAAGCTTACATAAACTGTAGTATAGACTATATCCTATATATCTCTGCACTTGTTGGGCCTTGAACTAAGTTAAAAAAAAAAAAACCAAAAGAAAAACCCTTCGAAATCGCTTTACAGTGCCTTTAGTCTTTGCACTATTTATGTGCCTGCAGTCGGAACAAAATTTATGTCTTAGAAGTGCAAAATATATAACACAAAACACGCGGCTTAAAGGCCAGGAAAAAAAAGCTCTTCTCTGCTAACAAAACACAAACAAAAAAAGTAAAAAAAAAGTGGTAAAAAAAATGGTTAAAAAACACAACAAAATGTTCATGAATAGAGCATTTAGTCCAACGACAAATGGCCAAGTTTGCATAGAAGGAAATTAAGACTTCCTCTAGAGGTTGGGGTAGCAGTCACACGAATATATATATATATATATATATATATATATATATACCTAGATATTCATAGTCTTTAAGTATATATTCAATATATGTACATGCGTATGATTCTATGTGTGTGTGTGTGTGTGTGAGTGGTGTGCGTTGTGGGCCACAAAAGCGTTTGATCATAGCCGGCAGGTCGACGCCACACACACGGATATATTTTCAATACAGGGATCCGGCCCAGAGCAGTTGGACAAGTAATTTTTCTCAAGTAATTGATACTCTGCCGCATCCCCATTGACTTACACTATAGCCTGTCTGTATGGTTGGTCAGTCAGTCAGTCACTCAGTTAGTCAGTCAGTCAGTGATGCAGTGAGTCAGTTACAGCCAGCTGTCTGTATGTCTGTCCATGTGTCAAGGTGTCCATTACCGCCTGACAGTCTGCTGCTGCATATTAATGACTTTCTTTAATGCCTTTTCCTCATTTATTTTGCACACGGACACTTTTTTTTAAATGCTTGCTTTGGGGTATTACACATGGCTTATAGAACCTGGCTAATAACAGAAATATATATATATATAAAGTAAGAAATATAATTTAAAGTCTTAAACTTCACATAGTTAAACGCATTAAATAGTTTCTCCACATGAATTTCATATGAAAAGTTAGTATATTTATACACTATATAAAACTTATAGTGTATAAGAAAATCGTACTGTTTCTTATAGCTCATTTTGTATAAATATTGCTGCTTTACTTATTTTAAAGCAATGCCGTGTCGGCAAATTGCCGTTTGGCTTTTGAAATGGGCGTTCAACGTGGCCACCCAGACCCGACCTGAGAGATTCAGTCAAAAAAAAAAAGTCCACACAGAATTTCGTTCAGTTTTGAGTTCAGGCAATTGCACTTAAACTCTATGCCACAATAAGACAGACAGAGAGGCAGACAGACAGACTTAAAATGCAGACAGACAGAGAGAGGGATAGACAGACAAACAGGCAGGCAGGCGGACGGAAAGACAGACAAACAGGCAGGCAGGCAAGCAAGCAGCACACCGTTACAGAAAATTGAGTTAGTATAATTAAATATGACATTGGCAAGCGTATATCCGGCAAGTGTGTGGGTTGCCATGCCCATAGCATGTTGTTGCCAGTGTTACCAATGTTGTACGTTGCCTGTTGCCTGTTGCCAGTGTTCTCCCTATGTATAATGCCTTTCGCCTGCCTTGACAATTGAAATGAAGTGTTGACGCTATGTGTGGTGCATGAGACAGTCGCGCACTGAGGCGACAAATGCTCGTATCATATGCATATCATGACAGGGTGCACATATACAATATACACACACACATACACATAGAAGTAATGAGCGGGTGCCAGCCTACAGATCCATCACATACTCATAAACGCTTGACTACCGACACAGCCAGTTTTCAATTAATGCAACCGAGCAACAGCAGTCAGAGCCTTTCACTCAACCACTGTTACAGCAGCCGTGCTGCTAGTGATGTATGTAAATTACATATACATCATATAGGTAGGTATGTGTGTGTGTGTATATATATATCTCATATAAAGTATACCAAATTCATGCGTAACCAAAATCAAAATTCAACAAGGAGTCAACGTAGGCAACTGCTTAAATGCGTGAGGAAATGCTTACAAAATTGGCGAACAAATTTATGTGTAAGTGTATGTGTGTGTGCGTGTGGCATATTAAGGGTATTCACTGAATTTTATATATATACATATATATATATATATTCATATATATATATAATGTACAAGTTGTAAGTTAAAAACAATTTAGTTACAAAAGTCTACTTATTGCCTTAGGCAACACTCAACAAACCGCGTTGAACGCTTAAATTAACAACATTTCTGCTATGGAATACCCCTATGCCTTGTGGCA
The DNA here is from genome assembly GCA_037044455.1 of Zygothrica quintamaculata. NCBI lineage: Eukaryota > Metazoa > Arthropoda > Insecta > Diptera > Drosophilidae > Zygothrica > Zygothrica quintamaculata. The sequence goes on along the minus strand of JBAMBS010000186.1, from coordinate 61,559 downwards.
ACCAATTGCATATACCGTAACAGCAGCAAAATGTGCATCAACAGCAGCAGCAACAGCAACAGCAGCAGCAGCAAAATCATGAACATAAGCAAATACCCTTAAAATTTGCACGCATTTTTCAGCACTGTAAATTTTCACTACATTCGCTTGACGCCGCGTTGCATATGCTTCAAATGCCACGACGTTGGAAAGCGCCAAAAGGGAGTGTCAACGCTATTGCAACCAGAACAGGAACAGCTTCAACAACGTTGGAGAATGTGTGTATAGTGTATGGAGTGCAGAGAACAGAGAATGGAATACGTTGAATATTGCCCAATGAGGACGACGACGACAGCAACAGCAACAGCAACATTGACGCCGCCGGCGGCTGCGAAAAGTTTTCCTCGTCGAGGCGACAGCTGTGAAATATGCCGTCAGGCATTTGAATTTCGCATAATGCACGCCTGCCCGCCAAGTGGCCGCTGCACAGTGGAGCAAAATGTATAAAAATAATACTCAAATTTAAACAAGTTGCATTTAACAGATGTTTGCTGTTAAAATTGCATTCAGTTAGTGTGTGTTGCTATGAAAATGCAGCTGTTATAATTAGTTCCTTTTTTTTATTAGTTTTTTAACCACTGTGCCGGGTTTATTGTCGCCGTTGCCGCCAACGAAGTTGTTGCCTGATTTGTATGCAATCATATTTTTTGGTTGCCAGAGTCTGGGTTATGTTGCTGCTGTTGTTGCTGTTGCTGTTGCTGCTGTTGTTGCGCTCGACTTGATGATACTGTTGGATTACATTTAGGATTGTTTATGTTGTCATCTCCTGCGCAATTGTTGCCTCAACCATTGCCTCTACAATTGTGTATGATATACGATGGCGACAATGAACATAATGATGTTGCTGTTAATAATGATGATGATCATGATGATGATGATGTATTTGTTGCTGTTGCTACTGTTGTTGCTTTTTGGTGATAGCCAAACAGCGTTTATGTTAATGTTGTTGCTGTTGTTACTGCTGTTGTGGCTGCTGCTGTTGTTGTTGCTGTTGCTGTTGCTGCTTCTGTTGCAACCCACATAAAAAAACGCGGCACAAGGAAGTCATCGCATTTGGAAAATGAACCAATTTGCTGCCTACCGTGCAACAATATATCCCTGTGTGTCTCTCTGTGTTTGCTGCTACCGTCTGTGGCATAAAGTAACCAAAATTTACGTAGGCGCAACAAAACTGTTGCAGTTTACTGTTGATCATCAGTTGCTACTGCTGCTGCTGCTGCTGAATGTTGCATGTTGCTGTTACTCCGCAGCAATTGCAATGTTGCCAATTATTATTCATAAATGCAATTCAATTTGAAAATTGCCTTAATTTAACTGAGCTTTCGTCACCTACAAATGCAGAAACACACACAGACACACACAGACAATTACATTCACACACACACACACACACACATATATACAGAGCGTGTGTAACGTTAATAAGATATATAAATATATATATCTGCAGCTGCCCAATTAACATTTTTTCTCTGTTTTTTTTATTTCTCTTTTTGTTCATATCAATTTAATATCCCACACACACAGAGAGAGAAACAGTGGCAGCGCGAGGGAAAGAGAGGGAGATAGGGTGAGAGGGAGATAAAGAGAGAGTGAGTTGGAGAAAGGGAGAGAAGAAGATAGAGCGATTGAATTGGAGACACAGTTATGTAGCCGGAAGGAAAAAAATGTTAAAACCCAATTCTTTATTTTTTTTCAATAATAATAAATGCAACAGCAGCTGCTACAAACGCAACAAAACACCAAAAAAAGATTTTAACAACAAACACAACGAATATGCAATACTCTATAATATCAGTTAGCTATAGAGAAAAGCTGATAAAGAGAAGTGAAACAAGTCAAAGTCTACTCTTAATATTATTTGACCTTAACACCCACAAGGAGGTTAAGCCTTATGCAGAATCTCCCTCCACGCTTGTCCACCAGTTGGTGATACCAAGCGAAAGGATTGGGAGAGACAGAAACCAAGGTAAAGTGTCTGACTGCTTTGAACTTGGCTATTGCCAGCATGTTCCTTGTGCTTACTTTCTTCAAGTCGAAGCACTACCTTCATGTGGCTCCTCCTGGATGCCACCACAATACACATTGGCTGGTAAACTAAAGCACGCGGCGTGTTCCTTGAGCCTCTAACTTAGGTTTTGGCATAGAACTTAAGATTCACCCATAGAAAACTACACACTCAATGAAGAATGCTGAAACTGCCTCAAAAAGAAGTTAATCTACCATCAGCATAGCTTCTTCTCGTTTTCATAGTCATCTCTACAAGTCGTCTATACCCTTTGGTTAGTGTATTGCAGAGATTTAACTCAATTGCAACTTGGTTAAAAAATTTGCGTTGCAATTTCTTTTGAAGCGTGAAAAAAATAACAGTTTGCATTTTAAATTCAAATTTAATTCGTTAGTTTGTGTTCAAATTAACGAAAAAAATAAAAATAAAAATTTATTTTTTTTTCTTTTTTACTACCAATGCTCAATAGCCAAGAGCGATATCCTTTACTATATATATATATATATATATAGTACTACAATGTGGCTATAAATGTTTTTAACTGTTTTCGAATCTGGTCACTTAACATGTTGGCAAAACATTTGGAAAATCTGCATAAAAGTTCAACTTAAACAGCAACAAAAAAAAAAAAAGTAAAAACAAAAAGAAAAATTTTTGGCTTTTCCAATTTCACGCTTCAAATAATTTACTAATTAGATTTGCATTTAATTTTTTGGCAATTCTCATGTGAGAAAATGTGTTGCAACAACGAAATAAAACAACAAAAAAATTTTGTTTAAAAACTTCACGCAAACGTCGGCCGCTTGCTGACTTGGCAATAATTTTGTTGGCCAAGTGCAATCGTAAAATGTTATTAAAAAACTTTACCAAATATGCTTGCAACACAAACACACACACACACGTATATATATACATATATATACAATGTATGTGTAAAACAGTTAGTTGGCCTCTATTTTAAGATACGTTTATAAACTGGCCAACAACAACGAGCAGTTGGTAGCACCACTAATTATTCAGCAATTTAGCAAAGCTCATCATAATTTGCATTCGGATTTGAGCAAAAGTTAAGACCAAAGTTAGCTGATACAACAACCAGGGCAGCAGTAGCACAAATTAAATAAAACAAACAAATTTTCAACTTTCAATTATAATAATTAATATAATTTATAATAGTTAATAGTATTATATTTACTTAGTAAACAAATTTATACCTTAAGTTTTTGGCTTATAAAGAGATCAAATGTATTGCAGTTGCTGTTAGCCCTGAAGTCAAATGAACTAACAACATTTTGAGCCAATTTAATCAAAACCAAATGACAGACAACGGCGCAGGCAAGAAAAACAGTCAAAAAATCAGTAAGAAAAACCCAAATGATAGACTTAAAGTTACTCTATAGAAATTTGGCAGAAGTCTAAGCATTTCCCTGCTTTATTTATGCAACTTACAACCAATTGTTGCACTTGTTGTCGTTACAGGGTATTTTTTTGAGATAAAAAAAAGAGACATAAAGGAAAAAGAGACAAAACATTGAGGCAGAATGCGGTGCAAAGTCAAGTTTTAGGCTATGCAACAACTTGGTCGCATTTGCATTTTGAGATTCTTGACAAGCTACGTGTACGTTGCTGCCTCCTTTTGGGCAACTGGCAAGACAATGATGCGGCTGTGACTCTGATATCAACAACTGCCTGCAACTGGCAACTGGCGGCAACTGGCAGCCACTGGTAACTGCAAAACTTGCAACTTGCAACTAGTGGTAAGTTGGTAAGTTGAGAAACTGGTAACTGCGAATTGAAGAAATTCATTTGGGCTTTTTGTCTAAGCAATCGATCTTTCAATCAATGCCGAGAGCTAAAAGCGTGCAACCAACTGCAGGCGCTGCAGTTGAGTCAGTCGCAGTGCATCGATACAGTATCGCATGCAAATTGCACAGCTAGCCGCCTGTTGAATGCATCAAAATGCAATCAAAATTAACAAAAAAAAAAGGGATACAAAAATAGAGAACTCAAATGCAACAAAAAAGTTGCATGATTCATGGCGGTCTGCAATATACAGTTCATGTCTTTCTATCTGTCTGCCTGTATGCATGTCTGCCTATCTTCATGACTGTCTGTCGGTCTGTCTGTCTGTATGAGTGTGGGGGTTCCCGTCATTATTTTAATTAATATGACAAAAGTAAAGCAGAAAAAAACAAGAGGTAAAAAAATGCAAATGCAACTCAACTTTGACTCAATTAGTTAGGGAGTTGGCTAAAAAGAAATGTCAGCCAGTAAGCCAGAAGGCTGACATTTAAGCAATTTCAAACGTTTTGCTAACAAATTGTACAACGTTAGCCGCCAAGCCAAGCCTCCACTAAGTACCAGAGCCTCTCCCCCCCACCACCAACCTCACCCGCTCAAATCACAACAAAAATATCAGCAATGACCTTTTGACATATGGCTCTCTCCGCTGACTTCTTAACTTTGTCGTCGACATTGTCGTCCTCGTCGTCGTCGTCGTCGTCGTCGTCGTCGTCGTCGTCGTCGTCGTTGCCGTCGTCGTCTTCGTGCCTGGCACTCTCATATAGGACACAGTTAGAGTCACAGACACACAGCGAGACATTTAACAAATGTTTTCAATTGAATTGCTCTGATTTTGGCCAACTTACAGTGCAGCACCATCATCAGCAGCAACAGCAGCAGTAGTACCAATAGCAATAGCAACAGCAAGAGTAGTTGCAGCAGCAACTTTTGTATTATTTTTTTTTTTTTTTTTGGTTGCATTTGGGTTGCCGTTGGCAGCGCCGTTAAAGCCAACGCCGCCAGCGGCAGCCGAAAATGTCGTGATGATGGCAAATTGTAAATAGCTTAAATGGTCTAAATGGTTTAAATGATTTCAATAGCTCTTTTCTGGTGGAGGCGGCTTGTTTGCTGCTTCTCCTCGCTTCCCAGTGGCAACGTCAACGTGCAACTACAACAACTGCAAAAGCAACAGCAACAACAACAATGTCGACAACAACGACAAAGTTGAGGTTGACTATAGAGGAGCTGCACTGTATTGTTGGCTCGTTTTCAATGGTAACAGTTATCACACAAACTAATGACATGAAATTAGGTATTGGCCTGGCTGACTGCCTGGCAGCTTTAGAGCCTTTTGTCTAACTGTGAGCTGCTTTTGCCTGTTTAAAACAAAACACAAAAGGTAACAACAACAATGGAATTGTTGTTGTGTTATTTAGCCTGGCTATAACTAAACTTAAGGTTGCATTATATACACTTTAAGAAATTAACAAAACTGCAGCAGAATATCTGACAGATTAGACATATTAATAGAGAGGTTTATAAGCTTAAAGCTGAGCAGATGATGAAGCAGGAAAAATAGCTGGAAAAAGCTCAAAACTGATAAATATTCCACATGTGATTTAGCCAAGTTTAAGAACTATATTAAAGTCTTATTTAAGCATAACAAATCTTAGTAATGCTCTTAAATTTTCTGCAGTGTAAATTCATAATGCCAGAAATATTTGAGCCTAGACAACACAACAACCGCTATAGACCCTAATAAAAGAAACCGTTACAATATGAAGTACAACAAGCTGTGGCTACCAAAACGTTTTGTGTTACAACTATTGCAAATAATAATTTCTCTTTGGCCACATTTAAATATTCACTATTGGTTTATTATTGATTTCAGCTACCAAAATTATCACAAGGCAAAAGACAAAGGCCCAAAACAAAAGCTACAACTTCAGGCCGAGTTCATGATCTGCAAAAAAGAAGCAAAAAGAAAAGAAAAAAAAAAAGGAAAATAAAAAATAAAAATTTTATATATAGAAATCTCAGACTTATGCCATTGTTTGAGATTTGCTGGTGAAATTCTCCCCCTTTTTTTTTCTTTTAACAAATTTTCACAATTTTTCGCAGCGATGGTGGCAACAGCATTCAAATTTGGCCTGGCATTGAATTATAGTGGCTCATTAGGGCCCTTTTACTTCAATCACGCGGCCCACAACAAACTGAAGCAGCAACAGAAAACTAACTACAAAAAAAAAAACAAAAAACATTTTACAATTGGCCATAAAAGGATTGTGCAGAACCCAATGCCAAACAGTTAATAGAACCAACACAAACACTCACTCTCACACACACACACACACACACACAGAGTAAGAGAAGGAATAAAATAAATTTAGATCACGAATTGTTTGTCGTATGCAAATTAATCAAATGTCTTCAGGTAATTCAATAATGTCAAAACAATCTAACGAAATCAATTATTTAATCGCTCGAAATTCTCAACGATCTTCAACTTATCCTATTAATTACCAAGAAAAAGAGGGGGGAAAAAATATGTTAACCACAACGAAAAATATAATATCAATATATTAGATTAGGTTACGGAAAAAGGAAACGAAAAAACAAACAAAAAATATGTATAAAAAATGCAAGTAAAGACTATGAGATACTCTGTAATCTAGAATATATAACTGCAGGATTGTATATAGTAAATATTTATGGGGCATTTGCCTTGAGGCACCCTGTGATAGCAGCTATGCGAGCAATGTGCACTAAGTGGTTGCTATCCAAATCCCATAAGATCAGCTTATTTAGTGTTTATAATATAACTCATTAGCTATTAAACACCTTGTGATATCAACTATGAATCACCCTGTGACAGCAGCTGTGTAATCGAAATTCATTAAATTATTACTAATTGCTACATAGACCCTATGAAATCAGATTCTATAGTATATATTTTAATTGTTCATTAGCTATGAAACACCCTGTGTTATTAGTTGTGAATCACCCTGTGATCTCAAGTCTTTCAGCTGTATACAAAAAGTAACAACACTATATATATATATAATCTAGTCATTCTGTATGAGGCACCCTGTGAAGTCAAGTATGAAACACCCTGTGATCACAGCTCTGCTATATACATATAAGTACTTGTAGCGTGGCATAAACTGTATAATAAACCTCTACAATTTAGTTTATGTTACTTATAAAATATAAAACACCCTGTAAAAACAGTTATGAAACACCCTGTGATGTCAACTCTGTGATGTATATACCAGTAATTGCAGCCTGGTAGAATCTGTTAGATCAAACTTCTACAATATACATTCTATTATTTATTAAACAAGAAACACCCTGTGCTCTCATTAGCTATAAAACAGCCTGCAATCTTAGCTCTGTGATTTGTATACAACAAATAACAGCTACTTGATATAAAGTAACTTAATGATCACCTTTATATATCTATATACTATACATTATATCACTCATTGCCTACGAAACACCCTGTGCTGGCTACTAACTACTTATAAAGAACATATAATAAGCATTATGCTACTCTCATTAACTGGTTAACTACTTGTTTTGTTAACAATTATAGGGTATAATCAGAAATGTAGCCTCACTCACAGGGTGGTCGTTTTATATTATTAAGAATTGAATTCTTCTTTAAACACCATTTGTCTGTCTCTGTCTCTGTCTGTTTTTCTATCTCTGTCTTCGTCTCTTTACCCTGTTGCAGTCTCTGTGTGCGCTTTGGGTAATCCAAGACAGCATTTAACCAATTTAATATTATTATCTATGATCTTGTACTATAAGAGGCATCGTTTCAACCCTGTCTATGCATTCTGCTCTGTCCACTGTCCGCTGTCGTCTCTGTCCACTCTGTCCGCTGTCGTCTCTATCCGCTGTCATCTCTGTCCCCTGTGTTGTCTTTGTCCTCTGTGTTGTCTAACTAAGTTTAAGTTGAAAATTTAGTCTCAATGTCGCTTGGGCTGTAATCAGAGAAGTGGGAACCTCTGCTAACTGCTAACTAAATGGTAAACAGGGGAAAAACTATATATATGTATGTATATATAGGATAGAGAACCCTACCAACTAGTTGAACATAGAATGAAAATGAGTGAAATATTTCTGTTTTTTTTTTTTCTTTCTTTGGTTTTGCTTTTGGTTTTTGGTTCCGTCGGCGTTCTAATTGGCGCTTGTAGCTGCTTGTTGATAAATCTCTGGCAAAAATCTACAGTGTTCTTATCTTACCAGAAATGAGAACTGAACATAGAACATTCAACATTCAACATACAACATTCAAACAGTCCAACAGTCAAACAGTCAACTCTGTATGTGTGTGTGTGTGTGTGTATATACTATACTATACTATACTATACTATTTTATACCATACTATACTATAGACCATGGCTATAACCATGACTGTGACGACATTGATGCATGTTTATGTAACAGCAAATTGATTTTACCACAACAACAACAAAAGACTCAAACTGTCAACAAGTTACTAGTTACTGTTGTCTTTTACTTTATTAACGTTATTTCCTTTAGTTATTTTTTTGTCTTTCTACTTTTTTTCTCTCTTTTTTTTTGCTGTAATTAACAAAAAGCATTTTAAGTATTGCAATGTTCATAAATCTTATGGCCATTTGATAAAACGTTAACTTAATTAATTACTATGTTGTGGTTTATCTCTAACATCTCTCTCTGTGTGTGTGTGTGTGTGTGTGTGTGTGTGTGTGTGTCTATATCTCTCCCTCTCTTTCTATGTTTTTACTACTATTGAAATTGATTTCTGGCCTCCTGCTGTGACTTTTATTGTATGGCGGTTTCCTACTCTTAACTGGGTCAAACATTCTTATCAAATATTGGAAAATTAAATCAGAAAATTTTTATTATTACATAGATCAATATATATATATACCTAACTAATACATAGTCATACATTGCTCATGCTGTGTGTTGTGGCTTTTGCGTTTTCATTAAATACAAAAAAAAAACAAAACAAAAAAAAAAATACTAGAAACTAAAATTTATACCTAACCTGGCCTAAAACTAACTCATATGTATGTAGCACTTGCTCTGTGGGTTTTGGTTTTTTCGGTTTTCTCAACTGAAAACTGAAAATTGAAATGCTGTTTATAACTAGCTAGTACCACATGCAATTAACATACACATTTTGGCCACAATAATGCATTAGTTATAAATACAAAATTGTTGGTTTTGGTAATTTATAACATTTGCCTAAATAATCTTTTTTTTTTTGGAGCATTTTCGACTAATCAATTATTGCCATATATATCTATATATAGGGCTGATATATATGGTACTGAAAACTGTTACAAAATGTAGAAAAATTGAATTGAAATTTTACAAAAATCGTTAAAATATTGTTTATATATCAATTTTGCTTTATGTATAACCAAAATTTTGTTAGTTAAAATTCAGTTTAAATTATACTGAACGTTTTTGAAGTTAACGTTAAATCGTGCCAGTTTGGGCCCAACCCAAGAATCGTGTATAACATTTTTTGGTATCAAAAATGGGCCCTTAGTTTGTTGTTAAGTTTTTAAGCTGCACTTCATAGCACTTACGTCATAGTTAACAAATACACATATACATATATATACACAAACACACATATATATATATATATACAGAGACATTTTAAGATATTTTAAACCAATCTCCATTACGAAATGCCTCGTAAATTCATATATATGTAACAGGGAATTTAAATTGAAGCAAAAATGTGTACAAATATTTAAACATGTGTTCGCCCACACATACAGAGAGAGACACACACACAAGCACACTCACACACACACACACACACACAAACACACACACACAGAGGCAAGAGACAGTAAAGTTCCATTGAAACTGAGTTGCGTTCAATTAAAAAGGATTTTCGATTTTACAAAGTGCGTTGTATAACAGCAGCAACGCACAACAACTCCCTCTTCCCCCCCACCCCCTCACTTACACACAACAGCACTCAACCAAACAAGCAAAGCCTAGACCATATCATACCATAGTACAGGTGTATAAGGAGTTTAACTATACTGAAATTTCGTACTATCTGTAGAAAACTGTTGCGGGGGCAGTTAACTAAAAGTAGGCATGTTAAACGTTTTGTACATGACAACTGCCAACTGCCAACTGCCAAAGTTAAGAGCAAAAAGAGAAATAAGAAAAATTTTAAAAAAATATATATAAACTAAAAGACTGCAATATCTAGGCTAGGACAAAGTAGAAGTCAGTATTAGTGCAGAGGATGGAATTTTTAAATAGAGCCGACAAACAATATTGTAAAAGAACTGCAAGAAAAAGCAACCACAAAATAAAAACCGACAGCAACAACAACTAAAGCAACAACAATAAAAGCGACAACAATAAAAACAACAACAACAACAACAATCAAAAGTAAAAAGCAAAACAAATATTTGAACAAAAAATGGGGGAAAAAGTTGCCTTGCGAAAAATTTACCATTTCAAAAATTGATTAGAAGCTTTAGCAATTTTCAACGCAATTCGTCTGCTCTTTGTAGCAAAGGGGTCGGAGGTAGGTAGTTTGTGTGGGTTGCTAAGTTTAGGTCAGCTTGCTAGACAGTTGCTTGACAGAAGACTTGGTTTTGGCAACAGCAACAGCAGCAGCAGCAACAGCAACAACAATCCTTTGGTTATATCGATGTCATTGCTTAAGTCTTGGCAAATCGTGTTGAGTTTGATGCTTTCAAGGATATATGCTAGGCTATGCTGCGGGAACATTTGCTGTCGGCCACATGTCCTGTTTAGGTATGTCTGTCTGTATGTGTATGTGTGTGTGTGGTGTGTGTGTGTGTGTAAACCTTGTTGCGGACAGGTTTTGGGCTTTAGTTTTGCACTGATATTTCTGTTTAAAAGACTACGGCAATTTCTTTGTCTATACATAGATATATATATATATATAGAAGTATATGTGTGTATGTGTGTGTGTTTGTATCGGACTCATCGTCTAAAGTGGGTCAACTAGCTTCTATTATGTAGCTGCATGTCTTGCTACCTCCCCGTTGGCAGCAATGTGGCAACACGAAGTGGCAACTATCTGAAAATGACGCCAAATTACCAATGCAAAAATATCCTGGTAGCATTTACCGTTCTCAAGTAAAATGAATGTAAGAAAATGAAAATGAAAATGAAAATTTCAAAACATCAGACGGCATTGTTAAAAGGAAAATTTGTTACTATTTACATTTACATTTTCATTTTTATTTTTCCCTTTTAACTTTTTTGCTGGTTTCATTTTATGGGCAGAACCAACAACAGACAACATACTGACAACAGCTGCTGGTTGACACTTTAGATTGTGCCCTAAGTCTTGAATTTGGCACACATTGTCACACACACACACATACACACACACCAAAGGGTAGTAAGTAAGTAGTTGGCCAAGTCATTGCATCAGTTGCACATCAGGTGTTGGCGGCTTTGACTATGATGAAGTGGATTTCAACAGCTTAGCCCAGAGTGCTACATACATATATGATGCTTAGCCAAGATGACATGAGTGTGGCAACAAGACACTGCAACAGCATGAAATGTGGGCAAGCACAGATACAAGCAAAGCAGGGATATACCAAACAAGGATATACTTATAGGATATATATATATATGTATAGGGAGAGAGAGAGACAGCTTATAAAAAAAGGGTCTTTATTTTACATGTAGCTCAAGCTAAGCCTGAACTAAGGGGGAAAAGTGGTAAAGCTGAATCTAGAGCAAAACATAAGTAAGATATCTTTAAGGGGTATGTGGGGGGTGGCAAGCTTAAAGCTATGCAGTAGTTGAGACCAGTATATAGCATACACTTCTTCACATTCTTATAGTTAATCATCAGCTATAACTCAGAAATTAAGCTCTATGCCATTAGATAATGTAAATGTATCTTTATATATATATATATATCCTTATATATATATATATATATATATATATATTTTTTAAGTCAAGAAATGTCCTTTTGTTGCGGATAATTTGTAGCTTTATTCTTATGTCTCTGTGTTCGTTTTTTTTTCAGCTTAATTAGACCAAATTAAAAGTGTACAAGGAAACTCCAGCAGCAGCAGCAGAGGCAATGACAATGAGCTTCAGTGAGCACCTACAAAAGAAAAACGACAACAGACACAAAAAAACACACACACACATACACACGAAAAAAAAAATTGAAATGGAAATGAAAAGCAAAAGGAAAGAGCAAGAGAAAGAGAACCGAATGACTTAATCGCATTTGCAACAAAGTCTTCACTCGCCCTAGACATTTGCCATAAAAATGCAAATGAAACATTGAAGCACCACCACCACCGCCGCCGCCGCCGCCAACACCACCAAACAAAACCCAAAAAAAAAAAAAAAATAGAAGTAGTAGAAGAAGCAGCAACAAGAACAATAACAACAACATTGGAATCCAGCAAGTCCAAGCCAAAGTGATGAAGTGCAAGAGTTACGCCATATCACGATGTTGGCTCTTGGTTAATGCCATGGCTAATCCGCGCCAGTTCTTGTTAATCCCCAGCAACAATTTTGTTAACAAACGAACATCAAAGGAAATAAAATGTGCAATAAATTTAATTTGCATGGCGTTTCGAGCCAAATAAAAATCACACCTCTAAGGGTCTCTGTGTGTGTGTGTGTGTAGAGCTGTGATTGTATATATATATATATATATATATATCTATCTGTATACAAAACGAGCAACCCTCAACTGAAAATAAGTAGAGCAAAACACAAAAAAAAACAACTCAAATAGTTACGCTGTTATCGCTAGATTTTATCGCATACAAAAACAAAAAAGAACTTAAAGTTGCCAAAAGAAAAAAGTAAAAGAAATGGCATAATATATATATACAGTATATATCGGTTATAAGGTGCACAGCTTATATGTAAATATTGCTTATATGCAAAATTATTTTATTTTTAAACATCATAAAACTATTTAGAACTAAATTTAGACTCATAAATGCAAAATATTGATTCTATATAAGAAAATATTGTGTATAAATAAATAAAAAATCGTTGATTTGGAATCAGTTCATATAAATTTGATCGGTTTTAAGCAAATTATAAACTGTAGGAAAGTAATATTAAATTTTTTGATCTCATTTTAAATTTAATATTAATATTTTATAGCTGAGGAACAGCATAAAATATAAATTTAAATAAACTTCTAAACTTGTCGTTTATTTTATAATAATCATTTAAATTCAAAGTATTTGCATACAACTGATGATGATCGCTTAAAAGGAAATATCGAATATATGCAAATAATTTTCTGCATTATAGATTTTGCATATAACCGGTATATACTGTATATATATATATATATATATTTGAAACGATATACAAATACCCTATGCTTACAGACTTTGATCAACCCTAACTCGATAAGTTTAACGTAAGTCACATTTATTGAATTATTATTTGAAACAGTAGCTTTACGCTCCACACAAACCTGAGGCCATAGCGTACAGCAGTGTATAAAAACTAAAAGAGAGAGAGGGGGAAGAAGTAGTTAATGTCAGTAACATGTGTGTGAGTGGTTTAACCTAAAGTAGAAGGGCAGAAGCAGAGCTCGTGAACTTGCAAGTGACTGCAAAGCGAACTCAACACTTGATCAAAACGCCACAAAGCGATTTGCATATTTTAATTAAATTCGCGCTTTTGCCGGAACCCAAACTTCAGTTCAAGAGTACAGAAAGCGCAACAAAGTGAGGTACAAAACCAGCTAGATAAAGGAAAGAAAAAGTAAAAAAAAAAAAGCTGTCTGTCTGTTGCTGCTGTTGCTGTCTTTTGCTATTTTTAAAAAGTATGTAAAAAAAAAAATTACAAAAAATAAAAAAAAAAATAACGCGCAACACATGTGACCACAAGCGTATTAAATTTTGTGCGCACTCCAAATAAAAATACAAAAAAAAAAATGTATAAAAACGAAAAAAAAATTAGAGAGGATAAATGTTGGTGGGTTGGCATGAAAATAGAGCAATACCTAGAGAGAGAGAGCGGGAGGGACAGCTGTAAGCTGGGTGGTGCACTTCGGGATTTGTGTCGACCAAAGGTAGCTGCCAACGAGCAACGAGTCACAAAGTGGTGCTGACTGAAAAGGTCGCAGCACAGCATGCACTGAGCGAAGAGATACCAAAAAAAAACGATAAGAAGAAGAACCAGCAAAAGGCAAAAAAGGGAAATGAATATCAAATGTGCGCTTTGGGTATATGTGGCGTATACGTAATTTGCTATTGACAAATTGACACAACAGTTGAAACAGCTACAAAGTGCATGAAAATGCAGTTACTAAAAACTGATGAAGATAACAAAAAAGAAGGACAAACTTAACTCAATGATATACTATATAATACTATAATATGAACTTAAGGATATAGCATATAATATACGTAAAAGTCTAGCTTAAAGATGTCTGAGAAAGTTAATCAAAAACTGCCACATTGTTATTATTAAAGTTGTCTTTCTTTTTCTTGCAGTGTAACAATATGTCCATATTGCTGCTGGCTGGCTGGCTGGCTGGCTGACTTTGCTTGCTGCTGTTGTATGCAACATGGTCAAAGCGCAGTGCAGCATAAAGTGTTAAATTGGATTAATCCACAAGATTTACGCTGCGGGTGATATCAACATGCTAACATGGTAACCAGCTACTACAGAAGCTACAGCAGCTAAAGCAACTGAAACAACTGAAGCAGCAGCAAAGCAGCAACAACAGCAAGAGCAACAGCAGCAGCGGCAACAAAAGCTGTAAACGTAGGAAGTTTAACATGAGCTGCAACATGTTGTAGCAGCAAAGAGGCAACAAAAGAGGCAGACGTAGCACTTGAGCAGCATCAAAAAAAAAAAAAATTTTTTTTTATTAAAACCGGACGCGTAGCTCAGCTCCACCGGAAATGCAACAAACACATACATACACACACATATACACATACATATACGCGCATGCCATATACATTGAGTAAGTGTGTCAACCTATGTTGTTGTTGCTGTTGCTGTTGCTGCTGTTGTTGCTGTTGTACGTCAACGACCATGCAAATTTCAATGCGAATTCGGGATTAACAACAGCAACAACTCAACAGCCGTAGCCAGCCAGCAATACAACTGAGCAACTACAACAGCAACAAGCGACGATAATAATGCCTTGACAGCAGCAATAACAACAAGAACAACAACAACAAGTCACAGCAACAACAAGCAACAACAACAACCAGCAACAGCAAACGCGTTGATTATCCCAATCAGCAACACTTTACCAGCGTAAATCTATTTAATTTGCCATTGGGCTCTATTTCAATGGCCATTGCACGCGGTACACGGTGGCGCCCCCTCTACTCCTTACCATGTAAAATGTTGTTGCATTGAAGTCGATCAGTTTTGTGGATGGTGCAACTACAAATCAGCTGTTTGCAGCTCTTGTTAAATGTAATTGAACCTGTTCTTTGAGTTTTGTTTTGTAATTTATTATTGGCGCATGAGTTGTGGAACCGAAAGCAGAAGGAACAAAATATGTGGCTAAAGCTATAGCTGTAGCTGTAGCTGTAGCAATAGCTATAGCTAAAGAAGATCTGTAGATCATGATGTGTATTGCTGCTTGGAGTGGCATGGCATGCGAGGATCGCGTCAAGATCGTGCCTGACGCGTAATTGATTATTACGAGCAACAACAACAACAACACTAACACTAACAACAATAACAACAACAACAACACTAACAACAACAACAACACTAACAACAACAACAACTGTTGGCAATTGCAATAAGGCAAAAGCAAGAGATGCCAACATAATGATGTATTAGCTAAACTTGGCCAACCGGTTTCGCATTTCGGCCATGAAAAACGGTTTAGAATTAGGCACTGTGATTACATGGCCAAGTGCGTTGAAATTGAAAAGAAGTGAGCAACTTGCTTACTTGATGATAACAACAACAACAACTAAAACTGGTCGGCACTTTGTGTATACATGAAAAAATGTTGCAAGCTATTGAACGATATATATGCAACAAAGTATAACAGTGTTAGAGCAAAAGGAATGCAACATAATAAAGTGTTTCAATAGCTTAATTAAATATTCGACTTACATTAAAGTTAGACATATATATATATATATATATATATATATATAACTAGCTGCTATATCTGTTATGCCAGATCAATAATAATCTAGCAACGTTTACAATTGAGTTCAACCCTTAGACATATTTCATAAACTTGGCTAGCAATTTCAATGACAACAATTGACTGCAGCTGAGGCACTTTTCTACATGGAAAAACTCCCTTTAAATATATATATATATAGATATATAGAGAAGGCTATGCAAAGCGCTGTCAACGTGGCCCATAACTCATAAAATGCAACACATACCAAACACTAGGAGAACTCCAATTTTAATTGCCCGACATTAAACGATCGAAGAACGACAGCGACAGAGACAGAGACAGTGACGGCGACGGCGACGGCGACAACGACGTTGGTTGGCCAGAAAGTCAGAAATCGTACGTAGATACGTATATAGCTAGAAATCGAATAGCTCTACCAATAGTAATAGCAATACCAACAGCAACAGCAATAGCAACAGCATCAGCATCAGCATCGGCAATAGCAATACCAATAGCAATACTAATAGCCATAGCAATAGCAATTGCAATAGCTATAGCTATAGCTATGGCTATGGCTATGACTATGTGTATGACTATGGCTATGACTATGGGGCTATAGCATTGGCAATGGCAATGGCAATACCATTACCGATACCGATACCAATACCAATACCAATACAAATGGGATTCGCAGCGCCATAAAATATGCGCACGTTTGGTTTGTTTGCAGTTTGTTTGCATATGCGAAACCGAACCGAAGGCAGCAGCCAAAGAAACGGAATGAAACGGATGGGCATATGGTATAGTATGGTATAGTATTGGTTTGGTTTTGGTCTGGTCTGGTTAGGTCTGTCCGTCTTTTGGACTGTTCTGTCTCTCTGCTGTGTTGTGCTGTTGCTGTTGCTGTTGCTATTGCTGTGCTGTCCTGGTCTGGCCAGACAGCATTTAGCGTACGATTTGGCGGCGCGAAAAAGATAAACTCATAAATTATGGCATTGAATGTCACTTCGACGACGACGACAACGACGACGGCAGCGGCGGCAGCAGCAGTCGCCACCGACAATGGCAAAGTCGATGACGATGGCAATAGCGTTGGCAACTGGTGTCGCTATTGCTGCTGCTGCTGCTGCTGCTGTTGTTGCTGCTGCTGCCAGGTCGGCACCGGCGATAATGAAGCCCATTTTAAAGTCACTACCATTCAATGCGATTTGATTTACAATCCCATTTCGATTATAATCGATGATGATGTGTGTGCGCGCTTTGGCCATGCCATGAACTTGCATATAAATACCAATCTGTGTACCCCAATGTCTTCGTCTTCATCTTCTTCGTCGTCGTCGTCATCTTCATCTTCATTTTCAACTTCGTTTTCGTATTCGTCCTGGGCCTTTGGATACGAATTCGATTGCCGCTGAACAGGCAAATGCTAAGCAGTCAGTTGATCGGGTCGTTCATCGCAAGTCTCTAGCGGTTTTCCAAGGAAATCGAAACGCTGCCAAATCCGAAACTTAAGCTTAACCAACTCAACCCACAGGCAATGCAACAGGCTGCCACAGTGGTATCAAGATAACAAATCAGTACATAAAATACTTAACTTAATATATAAACAATAAACAGCAAGTTTAGAAAGGATTATCTATATTGATTCTTAACTTTTACTTTAATCTTAACTATATATATATTTCTATATATAATATATATAAATAGTTGGCACCACTGTGCGATCGTCTGTATGTCTGCTCTGTTTTACCTGTTGGTGCAATTGAGCTTGAATACACTTTGGGTTTGGCATTGTGGTTTAGTTAGCCCGCCAACTTGTCAGACAAAACGAACGAACCTAACGAAACCGCTGCAGTCATTGCTGCATTGCCGCCTCCATTTGGATCTCCCACTCCGTTTGCATTATATTGTCGAAGATGGTGGCAATTGTTTTGATGTCTGTTGATAACTGCAGCAGCGGGGGGATACCGATTTCACCAGGGACTGATGAGCCAGGCCCAAAAGTCAAAAAAAAATACAAAAAAAAACAAAAAAAAACATAAACAAAAACAAAATCGAAAAAAAAAACATAATAAAAAAAAGTATCAATAAAATGACAATGGCTTTTATACTTTGTCACGTGTTACCCCAACGCAGCTTGAAACATTTTTTATGGCATTTTAATTGAGCCTCAAAACCAACAACAACAACTTCCATACATATCGACCCATCCAGAATCCAAGTTCAACCCACGCAGTGCTAAAATTTATTACAACTTAATTGTTAATGTTGTTTGTTTTTATTTTTTTGTTTCTTTCTTTAATGCCGTTTGTATACGATATGTCTTAATTTTTTTGCAACGCCTTTCCAAATAAGGAATGATAGGCGTGCCTTGACCAGATGTGATTAAATTCTAGAATCTAGATGTTCTTTTCTATATATGTTGAAGGGTTTAGTGTCTGTACGATAATAAAAACATACAATTTGCTCATATGAGTCATATGAAGCACTTAATAGAGCTCTCAACTCATTCCTATACTAAATAAGAAAGAACTTTTAAGCTGATCAGAATGAAATATACACGGTGGCCCATCTAGCGTTTGCTTTTTGAACTATCGATAATTTTGACTTTCACATTTCGAATGTCATTCTCAATTAGTCAGATATTTAGTAGAAGGTTTGCGGTTTACGAAATGGTTAAAAAAAAAATTTTGAAAAATATATATTCGTTGTTTTTTTATAGCGATTTTAAAACGCAAATCTTTCGTGGACCAGAGAGATTTTTATACTCTATACAATTTGTTATCAATTGAAAAGCATTAAAAGAGCTTTTGTTTTTTCTTTAAATTACTATAAATGCTCTGCCATATCATTGCTTTCCACTTTATACGTTTTAACAAATCTGGTAACCCAGCAGTGAGTCGAGTGGAATTGAGTTAGGGCCCCATTGAAATGTAGACCATGGAAATCGCTTGGCGTACATTTCCCATGATGTCTATTTAGCATGCTTATGCCTTGGAAAAGGAGCTTTTCATATGATGTAGTGCAATTAGTTGAAAACAGTGACGCCAATGCCGACGCCCACTTGGTTGCCCAAAAAAGTACTAAAAGCCTAGTCATAAATGGCCTAAAATATGGCACATTGCACTCATCTACATCCATAATTTCATGAACGATTTTGGGGACGCAACCAACTGACTAACGAGACTGCATAACGCAGCACAATTCACCACAGTTCGAGGCCAGAGCCCAGTTTCTAGATACCAGATTCTGAATTCATACCCCCAGACTCTGCTATGGAGCTCGACAAAGTGCAGTGATAAATCAAATTGTCACTTTTGTATATTTTGCTCCAGCTGACGACAACTTCACAGAGTGCATGCAAAGAGGCAGGCTTTAAATATATCGCTATGTCTTTGCAGCATGCGTTGTCAGTAGCTACCACTTGCAACACGTTGCACTCTATATAACGGTGACTGTGTCACTTGCGGTGCATTTTCTGTACTACAGATGCACATAATTATTATTTGTTTGATTATACTACGTGAAAGATGTCATTATTAACCACATTAAACCAATGCGGCACCAAGCAGTATCAGTTATCTACACAAAAAAGAAACAACGACAAAAAGAAGCAGCGGAAAAAAGAAACTAGCGAAAATTGTTATGTATGTAAATATTTATTAATACACAATTCAAAGACAGCAAATACATACATATTTACCAAAGCACGCACTCACTCACACTTGCACAGCCTGCAAGTCTCCACTAACTATTTGAAGTGTCAACTGTTGATCTGCGCAGAAATGCACAGGCTCTTACGAACAATAAAACAAAAGGTAATATTGAAAATGTACAACGCAATTCAATTCCTCTCTGTATACATATTTATATAAATACATAAATATATATAAATATAAATAATAATTATATATATATACATATATATTCATCATATAAAAACTACATTCCACATTTTAATGTTTACAAAATTAGCAGCGCAAAAGTCTAAAGAGGGGAAACATACAAAGCAGCAAGGGGAAACATACAAAGCGGCTTCGTTCTCCACGCAAAGAAAATCTCCAAAAATATTAATAATAAAATAAAAGAAACGTAACGGCCGCAGCTATTGTGCAAAGGAGAACTATAAATGTGTACACAATATGCACACTTTTATATTGTGTACCAGCTTGTCGTAATATGTATGCATGTAGAAAAATGTATATGCACATACAAGGCAGGCACAGGTATGCAAGCTCAACGTTGATCTGTGCTAATTTGCAAACAAAAACAATTAATGTAAAACATAAGTTAATTATGCAGAACATAAGAAAAGCGGTTAACTATTAATCCTCTTAAAAAAGTAAAAAGAAATAAACTCATATAGCACTTAACACATTTTAATTATAAAAAACGAACAAAGCTGCTAGCAAAGCAACAGAATTGGAAGAGACGAAAAGAAGAAGCACTTTTGGGGCTCTTGAGGGAAAATATCCAAAAGGTAGATAAAAAAGGATAATTGCTTTGAAATTGTTGTAAATTATTGCTAAATATAATTAATAAATCAGACTTACTTGCATTTTATAATAATATAATTACAGAAATGCATTAGATTTTATTATATCACACACATGTGTACGTAGATATGCAAATATACGCACTAAACGGTCATTTTAGAACTGCCAAACCCAAAACTTTAAAAAATACATATTTACGATTTGCAAACTCTTAAACACATTGCGCATATTATTAAACACATATTTATAATTATGTTTATTGATTTAAACTATTATAAAGATCACATAAATGCACTAAATCCACTTTTTAAAGAACACTTTATTTCCACTCACGACCAACGCACTTTATTTTAAAACGACTTTTGAAGAAATTTGGCGCGACACTGACAATAACAGCTGTGATTTACATAGAAATCGGCGCCGATTAATTAACATTGATGTAATAATAGCAACCATGCTGCAATTGATTTCGATTACTTTTATTTACTGAGTATGTAAAATTGATATTGCAATTTGAGAAAGTGAGAAAATAATTTGAAAATGCTTATTGATTTTTAATAAGATTGTTTTATGGAAATTGTCATACAGGCCAAAACGTAAAAGTGCACACGTTATAAAAAAAATAGTTCAATACATTCCAAATCAAGTGAGAACTTAGTCTGCCAATTCCCTGCTGCCACCAGCAGTGTCCAAAAATGTATCTGCCTGTGCATTTTCTAATTGCCTTGCAGTGTTTATACGTGATAAGCAGATGGAGGGTGGTGAGTTGCGTGATGATAAATCATAGGACGCGTGATTTTTAAGATTTTCCATTACAACCTTATGTACGTCCGGTCGGTAGCGTTGAAAGACAATGTAGTGCGGATCATTGATTGGCGGTTTATCAAATATATGCCTAGAGCTCCAATCGACGCATTGCTTAGCGCGTACCGCATAATCTACACGATTATTGGCCAGTAGATGCATAGCTTCGATGTTATTTAATTCGGTAAGTGGTATAGTTTCGCCGATAGATGATTGTCCCATGCATACACTGCCTTCGGGATCAGCAAATACACCTTGAATATATTTTAATATATGCCAAATGTGATGCTGATTCTTGTCCCATTCTTTCAGCAGTGGTGTTAAATCCAGACTATGAGATACCGGACAGATGTGTGGATGAAAGATATCCTTTTGAAATATGACCGTAGGCAGTGTGGTTTCGTTGGGAAAATTATCCGGCAGCAAGATGGAAAAGCGGAACATGCTCTCTGAGTATATACCGCTATGTATGAAGATCACACCGAACCACAGCAAACCACTTGTGTAGCTGGGTAACGCATAGATACCCTTTAACTGCATTTGATTGATCAACTGATACTCGGCAAGGACCTTGTATCCCTGATTGATCAATGCTAGTGTTTTGCTATTATTCGGTGTGGTCTCCAAACACATGGTTACAGCTATAAACAGGAAATGTAGTACAAATTAATTAACTATTATTGTATTATACTTACCAAACTGTCATTAAAATTTTTGTTACTAAAGCGGAATTTTGCAGTTCTGTGTGTAAGTGTATTTTGTACTGGAATTGTTAAACAGTTAGACACATTTTGAAACTTATATCGAATCAAAAAAAAAAAGATTTAACATATTTTAAACTATAATATCTTTTCGACTCCATCCAATAATTTCTTGCTTTTTTAATTGATTTTAATTTTTCAAGTACGCACAGTGCATGGACATGTACTAAAAAACAACATTGTAGCCACACTTACATTTATGCGGCATGTCAACGTACAACATACAAGCAGAGAAACGGGAATTGCCCACTGGGACAGCCAGAAAAAAAAAAATAAGTAAACAACTATCTGGTCTGCTGCAACAGCAACATGATGCGCGGGACGTGCAGAACTTGTGGAGGGCATGGCAGGAATTACGACTGGACTAATGTCCAGCATTGCCTGCAACTGGTACGCGTATGCTTGCCGATATATATATTTATATTAATATGTATATATGGATGTAGGTATGTATGTTTGTAGCCTCCATACTCAGCGGTATATTCAATCATGTCAAGTGTAATAATTTTACGAATACAACAGATACAAACAAGCTGCATACACGCACACACGCAGCATCGCATAGACAGCGTCGCATGTGTTTGTGGATTTTGATTTATGGCTGTTATATGGCTGATGTACGGTTCTTTCACGCACTAGCAACATAATGTGGCATTATAATGTCGCATGTTGCACACTCGAACACACATACTTAACTGATATCTGCACAGTTGATATACCCTATAAAAACATCTTCTAACAATCTTTTCTGCATTAAGTATACTGCATACTGCTTTGCTGTCATCTTGAAATAATTTCCTTTTTTTTCTTTTCTTTGTACCCCTTCTAGTTGATTCATTATATTTCACTTAGTATGTATATATGTATCCGTGATTCGTTATGAATTTATTATGTGACGGAAGTTGAAAACTCATCTAAAGTCGCTCTTCAACTTCAACTTCAACTTCATAAATATTTGCATGGCATTGGCTGCAGCTGTTAATTGGCAGCATAATGGCTTAAAGACAGCAAACGTTTCATATCTTTTGGCACTTTCAACATTTTGGACAAACATATCATAAACACCTTTGGACAGACAGTGAGGTTTCTTTGATAAGTTCACAAGACCCCAAAAATTTGTACCTTAAGCTAAAAAGAGGGAATATGAACGTTGTTGAGATAAGACAATCAGAATATATATATAAAAATAATAATGTTGAACGGAAATACAGTTTTGTATATATATAAATATAAATATGTATAAATATATACATATATATATATATATATATACAGTTTAAATGTTTTGCTGCAAAATGCAACTTATTATAATTTATACTCAGATATGATATGATACGTTATGATTTGTGACTGTAGCTGACTTTCTTTCTGGTTTGGTTAACGCCAGTTGTCAGTGCAATGACATGGGTGCAACACCCAGGCGCAGAAAGGGTTCAGGGCAGCAATCCGATGGGATTTCTTACTTAACTCATTTTCACCTAACCAAATCGGTATAAGAATACCAGTAAAACAGACTCCTGAAACTAACCCATGTCAAAATGTTTACCTGTACTTTATAGCGCTAAGGGCAATTGCTAATATGTTGTTTGCCAGTATGGCTTACAAAGACCGTTAACTTGGCCAGCACCTGTGGGGAATTGCTTGTCACCTGGACCCGCCACGCAATCGAATCGTAACATTCAATTTCTGTTTTATTTTATTATTATTATTTTTGTTTTATTTGCTGTTGCTAATGTTGTTGTTGTTTTGCTTTTAGCAACAACTTTTATGCGGGCAGAAATTTTTCGGACTCGCCTTTCTAACATGTTTCTTTTCTTATTTCTTTCTTCCTTTTTTTTGGTTACTTTTTCTTATCAGCTTTCTTCATTTATGCTACACTGCATTTTGGGTCCGTACCGTACACATTTCGGATTGTATTCTGTTCTGTTCTGTTTGGTTTGGTTTCGGTTTGGTTTTGCCAGTTGTAATACGGTGGCATATAACACTTAAGTGCTTGTTGTTGTTTTATAAGATAAACTTGAGCGAGGCCCACATGTCTGTCCAAAAAAAAAAGATACCAAAAAGAAGCACACAGCAACAACAATAAGAAAGAAACAAAAATAATAACGTGATGCCAATTTCATTTACTGCCACTTTCATTAACCAAAAGAAGTAAAAGAATAAAACAAAAACATGTGGCATGTTTTATCTGCCCCCAAAAAGTTCTGAACTTAACTTTGGACTTTGTCAGTCTGTAACAATTTTGACATAGGCTGGGTTTTATTTTTTTTTTGGGTATATTTATAAATTGAAAACCCCTTCGACAGTAAGCAGCAAAGGGTGTCGACTTAGGCTTTTAAACAAAATATATACATATACTAAAAGCAGAATGCTATTTATGTTATGACCATAAAGGATTTAAAAGGTTTTACTAAAAGGAATCACTTAATTATAATTGGTTTTATTTATTTAATATAATTTTTTAAATATATAGAAATGTATTTATTTATTTTATTTTAATTTTTTTTTAACTTATATTTTTATTTTAATTTATTAAGTTCATAAATTGTTAATTTATTCGTTGTTTATATAAGAGTTAAATTATTCGTCACATACTTTCGGGCGGCGCAGTTAAATTTGTTTGAATTGCAAATGAGTCGAGCGATTTAAAGTAAATAATAGTATTATAATTATATGTAGATTCTAATTTTATTGATTTATATGAAATTTGTGTAAAACAAGCATGCAGTATGTGTATGTGTGTGTCTGTGTGTGTGTGCATGGGTGTGTGGCATATTCAAATTGGTTGATATGCAAACGTGGAAAGAAACTCTTTCACTTGCCATTCTCAACAAGGAACTCGTATTCGTACTCGTATTATTATCCAAGTTATTTGGTTAGCAATGGAGAAGGACAAAAGCAACAATAACAACAACAAATACTAATATTTGCATAATCGCAGGGAGAGCAACGCCGGAGCAATTATTTCTTTAAAAATAAATTGCATGCACAATTGGTAGCAATAGCAAAACAAAAAAAAAATGGTAAAAATAAAATAAGAATCCATGACCAGGAGTGGACCACACAAAGCAAATGCTTCAGCTTAGCTAGCAGCTACCTACTACCAACTACCAACAAACCAGCTAACAGCCAGCAGCTAACAGACATCAAGCACATACGGAGGAGTTGTTATATGCAGAGTTTTGCTGCTGTTCTTCGAGTTATATAGAGAGATCCAGCGACGAATTTGGTCAAAACTGCTTTCGTTGCTAGCATTGGTGACGGGGCGAGAACGGAGGGTTTTTTATAGGAGGCGTGGCATCTCAAAGTGAGCTTAGCTCAGTTCAGTTTAGTTTAGTTGAGTTGAGTTGAGTTTTAGGTTGTTGTTGCAATTCATTTATTTGCATATCGATTTGGAGTTTTTCGACTGTCAGAACACGTTGTTGCTTTGGTTTGAATTTTTTTTTGTTGTTCGTTCCCGTTGCCATTCCTGTGGCCAAAAAACTATTTTGCATCCAACGAATACACTTGGCTTCATTTTATTTGTATATATCCCAATCCCAAACAATTGCATAATTGCTATGCGGCCATAGAATTTAAATTTATTGGCTAAGCATTTAGCTAAAGGCCACAAACAACAGTAAACAGGCAAACAAAAACTCATATAAAACTCATAAATTTTAATACTCGCAACAATTTCACACCAACAACAACAATAACTATAACTTTTTCTAATAAAATTCAATTATTATTTTTATTTCTTTTTTTTTGTTTTCTTCTTTCTAGGCGGCGGCACATCAGAGATGAAAGTCATTGAATGGTGACAAAATACTTGAACTGCTTCTGATATGCTCGATAAGCACGTGCCATTAGCTCATCATGCTCTTAAAAAAGCTTGAGTAATGTTTGCAAAACTGCCCCAAAGGCGTGGCACTTTCAACAATTTTAATTTGCCGCTCGAACACAACTTAAACCAAAGTTTTTTTCTGGTCAGTCACGTAGAGGCCAGAACCATAAGTTGACCCGTTTGTTGATGGTAAGAAAATTGAAATTGAAAACTTTTCCCTCTGACCAACATAAAGTTGTCTAAAAATTTTTTAATATAACTTAATTTAAGATATAGTTTAAGCAACAAAAAAAAATTATTTAAATTATTAACTGCTTTATGGAAAAAAAATTAAAATAAAAAATTTTCTTCTTTATTTGTTGCAGTTGTTGCATGTCTTAAATACTTGTTTGATAGCCCTGAAGCTGGTGTGTCCTATAAGTCACTCATTATGTCCGCTCTGGGGACTGGAGTTTATCATGTTCCTGGTTGACATTCGCGCGGACACAAATGAAGCAATTTTCTTGACATGCAAAACGTGCAACAGTTGCAAGACTTAAACAGCAATGAATTGCATCAACAGCAACTGTTGTGCTGCATTTAATTTATATACATATATATATATTTAATTCAACTGAAATTATTGTAAAGCTGCAACTGGCATGATGCACAAGCCCAAAAGAACTGGCCGCGCTTTGATGTACCACCAAGTTGACTCGTCTCGTTGTCGAGCCGAGCTGAGCTCCATGCAACTGTACAGAGTTGAGTTGAGAGTCAAGCTGAGACGTCAAAGGTAAAGTCAGAGCATCATGTTGCTACGTTTCCAGCCATTTGCAAGGCAAATCAAAGCCTTAATGAATTCATTTCAATTAAATACAAAAAAAGCAAAAAAAAAAAAAAAAAGCAAAAAAAATAGTAGCAAATCCCCCAGCAAAAACAGCAGAGCCGTGATAGACGAATGCCAAAGACCCGCCAGACAGACAGATAGACAGACAGCCAACCAGGCAGTCAGTCAGCCTTTAGCATTAATAAATAGTTTAGCGCAGTTAAAGATTAGATTTAGTCTCAGTCGCTGTGACTCACTGGGGGAGCATATGAGAGAAGACGAGGTTGGCATTTGAATTGAAGAAATGAATTGAAGCCAAATAGTTGATTCAACTAATTGATAGTGATCTTCATTGGACAGGCAGAACGGATAAGCAATGCAAATGCAAATGACAACTGTAGGATTGAAACGAAAAACTTACTAAACATATCATTGTCAGGCGATTTGAATGGAATATGAATCCAACAAATTTCTAATAGAAAGCTAACCCTCTACTCTCTTTAAACTCTTTCTCACTCTCTCTTCCTCTTTCAATAGGTTATTCGCAGTTAAAGTGAGGTCAATCACCTGATTTACTTAACGTCAACTGAATGCTCCCCTTTTATATATATAAATATAAACGAATTTTGGGGCAGACAGCCGGATAAGCGATAAGCCTTAAGCTGCTTAATCGATGACCAGAGAGTTGTCAAAAAATATATCTGAAGCCGCCTCAAAGGTAAATACGTCGACCACAACGACGACGACGACGACAGCTTGGCGTATACGTAATGTTATCAGCTGTGCAAATCTACCCTGTGGGATTTCTTATTTTTGTTAAGCAACGGAACCTGCCGGCTTCTTCTTCTTCTGCCATCGCTACACAGTGCTAAATCACCGTCAGGCCCTTAACATGAGAAATATTTTAGTGGACCATGCAAAAATGGTAGCAACTTGCAATGCGCGCTTATCAGACACTGACGTATGCACTCCAAAAAAAATAAAAATAAAAGAAAACAAAAAAAACCAAAAGAAAAAAAAAACATACAGAGTGAAGTTAAACCCAAAATAAAAAATAAGAAAAGAAGTATAAACAACAACAACAACAGCAACTGAGATAACGCCACAATGAAGACAGCAGAACGCGCCGCAGTTGAAAAATCACAGCAGCCACTGTGGATGCCACACAAAAAAAGAAAAGCAACAACAACGGCGACGCATCAAGATAAATGAACGTGAGCCCTGATTCTTGTTGTTGTTGTTGTTATTTTTGTTACTGTTGTTGTTGCTGTTTCCTTATTGACTTCTTGCTGCTGTCCAGCAAGCAAAATCAAAGTTATAATAATGCATAAGTAATTTGCAGCAAGCGGTAATCAAACAAAGCCATCAGCAGCAGCAGCAGCAGCAGCATCATCAACTGAGCTCGTGCCATGGGTTCCATAAGTTTTGACAACAGTTAATCAAACATCCAGAAAAAAAAAACGACTGACTATGGCAAAAGCAAAAAGCGTTACGAGTAGCCCAACCCAAGAAGCTCAACATAAAGCTATCGCCTCTTTAGGCAGTTATTTATTAACTGAAAATCATATTATCGGCATATCGCTTACGGACATTTAAGGCTTTAACCAAAGCAGTAGCGATCACCCTACAATATATATACCCTACAGTAGAGTCTTTTGCTTTTGTATTGCAACAGCTTAAATTATATTCTATACATTGTAGCGCATTGGTTGCACCGCAGCAACTGTTTGGCTTGTCAATTTTGCACGTCCTTCCGACAACAACATTTACTGGCCATTTAAAAGATCAGCTAACCAGGCAGCACAATGGCTGTTTTGGCCAAGACCTCAAAACCAAAAACCTTAAGCAGCTACAATGCATAGGGTCGGTAAACAATGCCGCGGCATGTAGAGACAAATGCCTGGTCAAAACGCGCTTGGCTTGTTCCATTGTGAACTAGTGCACAACAACAGCAACAATAACTACAATAACAACAACAACAACAACAATACAAGAGAGGTTAAAAAAAGAGGCAAACTTAAAATCAGGAAGTGTATTATATAATTTTATAGATACTAAACTCAACTTTGACACAAATCGACTGAGTGCGGTCTGTAAACATGACATTTGCTGTACACGAGCACCAACTCAACTAATACAATAACAACAGCAAACAGTTGAAGTTGCTACTATGTTGCTGAGAGTTACCACGTTTAGGCTATAGTCAGCTACAGCTATAGCAACAGCAGCAGCAGCAGTACCAATAGTAGCCGCAGCAACATCAACAGCCAACAACTGGCAGCATCTTTAGACGCTCAAACACTGTGATGCTTATCGCAAAACGTTCAATTATTTTATTTGGTGCAGATGTGGCCAACGATAAAAACTGCCTGATAGCAACAACAGCGACTCCAGCAGGCAACAGCCAACAACAAACAGGCAACAATGCAACGGGCCAAGTTAACGCAAAGCACAATACAAGCAACAGTTCGAGTATGTTTGCCCTACTCGTTGCTGTTGCTTCTACTTTGTATATGAGATTCAATTAAAATCAGCAGAAAAGAAAAAAAAAACAGGCAAAAAGAAAAACCCAAATAATTGACACAAGAAAGCAAAGCCGCAAATTTGCCGGTCAACAGAATTCCAGCAGCAGCAGCAGCAACAACAAAAAAAAATTGAAAGAAAAACGTAAGAAATTAAAAATAATGTCAGGCTATAAATGTGTGTTATATATGTAGTATGACTGTGTTGTGTGTGTGTGTTGATGACCAGGCTCATAAAGTTCAAAGCGTTTTTTTTGCAGTTTCGTTTAACATACAATACCGTTAAGTGTCATTTTGGCCATGCTCAACAATAGTAAACTAAACTTAAAGAGTTTGTTCTATTGATATCAATATAGTTTGACAAACCTTTATTTATTATCTCAATATATATAAAGGATATGCATATATCCTACTTTGATTATATAACAATGGATCTAACCTTAGTTGTTACCTTATTTTTTTTTGGTGTGAATTTTTAGTGTATAGGAAATAGTTTTAGCCCAAAAACCACAATTGGTACAAGCTGCAGCTGTTGGATTGTTGCTACAGTGGGCACTAAAAGTTAGTGTACATTTGCAATTAAAACAATCCAATGGGCAAAAACCTAAAATTCAACTGGCAACGGATATTGTGGCCAACAATGCCGACAATTCTGCTCTCCCTCTAACTCACTCTATTTCTCTCTCCTTGCAATTTGTTTGCTATTGTTTGTTGCTTTTGCAATTAAAATTATTGTATTTTCCTTTTGTGTGTGTGTGTGTGTGTGTGAAAGTGTGTTGAAATGTAGAAGTGTTAGTGTGCATGAGCATAGGTATTGATCGAGTGGCTAACTACAGTACAGAGCTGTATAGAAAGTTGGCAGTGCCATTTTGTCGAGCAAACGGAAACGGAAAGTGTGCCATTATGTGAGTGAGCAAACGGATGTGGAGTCAATGCTGCTGCTGCTGCTGTTGATGCTGTTGCTATTGCTGCTGCAGCTGCAACTGCAACTTGATTTAGTTATCTAGCATTTGGCACTAACAACAGTCAGCTAAACCGCACTTTGTGGCTAAAACTTTGAAACGCGTTGTCGAGTTGAAAGTCCTTCGGTTGTGCTCCCTCTCTCTCTCTCTCTCTCTATCTTTCTCTTTCAGTGTATAGCCGCAAAAAACTTTCAATTCGTATATAACAAACGCCCCATTCAAATTTCAATTTTTTCTACTGTTTTTCTTTCACTCTACCTCCTTTGGCTACCTTGGTCTGTGTGTGAAACACTCTCCTTTTTGTCGCGTTGTTAAAACTTTCCACGCGTAACGCCCCTTTTTTTTGCACAAATCAAATCAAAATCGCAATCAAATGCAAATTGGTATTAGATTAGTTTGTTTGCTCGACGTTCTGGCCAAAAAAAAAAATAAAAATAAAAAACGGTGGATTCAACTTCAAATTAGACCAGGTTACGCATCTGTTGTGAAAATCTGTCACAGATTTTGCACAAAACTCAAACTGAATTATATATATATATAGATTTATATATATATATATATATATATATATATATATATATATGTCTGCAGCTGTGTGCAAATATTACTTGAAAGTTTAGACGAAACTTTGTTACCCTTTTCTATAAGATTAGTCAAGCGAAAGAAAAGCAAAGCAAAAAGTTTTTAGGTTATGTTGAAGCCTATGAGAGAAATTTCAGTACAAATAGAACTTTTAATAAATTATTTTAAATTTTTCTAGCAAGATTTTATATAGTGTATATAGTATCTGGCATATAGCTCATTACTGACTGTGTGTCAGTTAAATATGTTACACACACAGACTGCAAGGATATTGAAAGGACATTGCAGTTCATAAGAACGAAAGTGTAGGAATATGCGACAGCAACTGTCGCGATTTCGACTTGCCACAAAAGCCACAAAACCATATCAGTCTACCAATGCTGCCCTAGCAAACTCAACTCATTCTGTCAGTCAGTCATTCATTCATTCAGTCCAACTGTCACTTTGTCAATTTGTAGAGGGAAAGATAGAGAGAAAGAGAGTCTGTTAGCTGCTGAAGTCATTCACTGTCAGAGTACACATAAATTGAGTTTGATCAAATTAGTTTGTGTGTGTCTTCCTGTGTGTGTGTGTGTGCAGCAGAGTGTTGAACACTGAGTGATGTTTTATGCTGTCTTAATTTTTTCAATAGCTTCAACCATTTGGTGTTTGCTTTACAAATATATATATATATAGAGTTTCATTTATATCAATAGAAAACGGCATTAAATTCTTGCATCAAATGCATGCAATTTTTGTCTAACAAATCAAATTTTAAAATAGATTTTTGACAACATTTTTTATATAAATATAAAAACGAAATTTCTAAAAACCAAAAGTTTTATTTAAAAAATATTTTAAATCAAAAATATTGTGTGTGTTGCTTTTGTGGCCAAAAACAGCTAGCAAAATACATATGCAACTATTATTGTTATTTTAACCATATATATTTCTTACCAGCTGTCAGTTGCCAGTTACCATTTACCAGTTACCAGTTAACATATTTGGTTTACTTTTAGTTGAATGCACAGTAAACTGTCACTGGCAATATGAAAACAATAACTTTTGTTATTTTCTTTACAAAAGCAACCAACTATGCCTACAATTTTCAAGCCTAAAAACACCTCCCCCGCCTCACATATTTGGTAGCTTTAAAGTATGTATATTTGACTTAAGTTGTCATAATTTGTATAAGATTTTAGTTGACGTTAACTTAATTGTATAATAACTAATATTTTTCCTACACTAATTGTTGCCCTCAAATACACACAATCAAAAGAAACAAACACATACACACACAACAACAACAAATAACTATCAAAAATATTGTACAAAGTTTTCCACACAAATTGAAATTTGCATATTTGACATGAGGCGATATTGTGTGTGCAGTTTTCTTTTTTCTCTTTTTGACATAGTGTTTGACATTTTACCTAGAAGTTTTGGCCAACAATTTGACATTGTTGGCTTAAACAAATAAAAAAAAGTTTTCAAACTGTTTAACAGGTCTTAAACTAGATTTCATGTCTTAACTTTTTAAATAAATAAACTCTTTTGGTTCTACAAATTGAAGTAAAAGTACTTAAAGTTATTAGGAAAATTCGCAAAATGAAATAAAATTATTAAATTTACTTTAATGAGTTGATTCAAATATTTACTTATCATGCTATATAGTAAATATATAGTATAAATATCTATTTAATTTCAATTTAATTTAATCTAAAAGTCCTTTACACAATTTTATTGATCTCAAATATCTTCCAAAGGCAAACAAATTATTGTAAATTTTCCGTATTTTGCTTGTACTATCAATATCTCAATTTATTGACAAAAGTAAACCTAGTATAGTATTGCTTATTTACGGCATAAATGTGTATTGAGTCACCTTTGTGTTAGCCAAACTATATGATCTGAGCTTGGTTTATATGAAAATTGCTTTTTGTATTTGACAACTATAATGCTTTTATTGGGTAACACACAAAATTTATGCAGCTTGATGTGTGCTGGCAAATTATGTACACTTCATTTCATGTACAAGAAAATATATAACAAAAAAAAAAATAAAAGGAAAAAGGAAGAAAAGCAAGGAAAAAAGGTGCAATATATTTGGCACCCTACATACACACACAGAGACGCAGCCATCAAGGAAGGAAGGAAGTTAGCTGAAGGACTCTGTTTGTTAGCTTTGGACTGGGGTCAGTTTATTGTTTACGTTAAGCTGTAGACGTGCAAACGTTACCGTCATCTTGTGTAACAGCAGTAGAAAGTGGAAAGAGAGAGAGCAGCAGGAACAGGAGGAGCTGGGTGTCTGGTAAACTCGACAAATTCGACACAAATGCGAAAATGCGACAAGATTTATGCTAAAGTAATAAATATAAATGTGGTTTTGAGTAGAAAATAGAATTATATACATATATATATATACATACAGATATACATATATATGTACAAAGGTGCGTATATATAATATGGCATAGTGTTATTGGTATGTGCGAGCTGCTGCTGTACGACTCCCTTAACATGCTATTGCTGCTCTGCCTTAACGCAGTAAATCATTGTGGTTTGGCCTGGCAATTTATTGTAAGCGACTAGCCCCGCCCACTGTTTGCTGCCATATGTTTGAGGCAGCGTAAATATTAAAATAACTTAAAGAAGTGGCAAATTCTTTTACTTTGGCTCATACTACTACTATAGCCAGACGTATGGCATGGACATTGAGGCGCCTTCATAAATCACACATAAAGCGAGCAACATAGCGTATACGTAATCTATTTAAAAATGGCATTTTTTGGCAAGCAGCAAATAAATATACGTTTTTCCATATATAGATATAAAAATGTTCTACGTTTTTCCAATCACAGTATGTAATACACACAAAACGAGTGAGAGAGATAGAGGGGTGAGAATTGCTACTCCACCCACTTCATTTTGACAATTGAGCTTGGAATACGACAGACTAGCAAAAATATGCAAAATTTGCAGCTTTTACGGAATTTATGGTTATTTGTGTTGCACTCTTAATGCTATTGAACTTGCACTTAACAAATGGCATCAAGCCCAATGCCCAATATCAAATGCCCAAATCCCTATCCAGTCTATAGGAACTCCATTTAGTCGATGAAATGAAACGTTTGGCGTTTCCTCTTCCTTTTGCACTGACTTTTAACTCGCTTTTTCCCCCTTTTGATTTATTTGTGTGTATAAGTGCAAGTGTATGTGTGTGTGTGTGTGTGTGTCTATTTATTATTTTTCCTCTTCTATTTTTTTTTTACTTTTTTTTTTGGTTCTCTTTCAAAACATTTTGCAGTTACACTTTGTATATTGCAATTGAATATGCGTTTTTGATATCAGTTTGTAAATTGCAAAGGAAAATAATAAAAAAAAAAACGAATGAAATAGAAGCAAAACCAACAATGCAATGCAATGTTGTTATTCAAATGGAATGGATCTTTGAGTTACATTTACATTTAGAACAGCTAACGGTCACTGGTTTAGTTACACAAAAGTAAAAGAGTCCTTAAAAAAATGCTTTCAGATGATAAATATGCCAGATGCAAATGCAATATTAATCAAGACTGATGAACTTCAGTTGCAGTATTTTTACGATTATACATTTTGGTCACATTATACACATAATTATATTGAATTATCTAACACATAA
Source organism: Zygothrica quintamaculata (assembly GCA_037044455.1). Taxonomy (NCBI): domain Eukaryota; kingdom Metazoa; phylum Arthropoda; class Insecta; order Diptera; family Drosophilidae; genus Zygothrica; species Zygothrica quintamaculata. Next base: position 27,195 of record JBAMBS010000186.1, on the reverse strand, counting down.
TTCTCATACTCTTACCACTTTTATTCTGCTTTTGTTAGCTTAGCCTGAGGCTAATTAAAACTCATATGCACCAACTACCTAACTGACAATAATTAGCACACAGCCGCGTTCAAACAAACACACAATTAAAAGTGCATAAATATGCAAGAATTTTCATGTCAAACAAAGTTGAGGCAAGGTCTGTCTATATATCTACATAGCCACCCATTAACTCCCACCTGTAATATTGCTCTCTCTCTCTCTGTCTCTCCCTCTCTCTTATTCTGTCCCTTTTTCTTTCGATTTGTATCTCTTTGTGCGTTTTATTCACAGTTATTTCATCATTCAGAAACGTTGCTCGACTTCAATATACCTGCAGCTGTTCATAAGGATTTTATTTTAGCCTCTTCAAAATTAAAAAAAAAACTTTTTATTGTAAAATATTAATAATATAATAATTTTAAAATCTTCCTTTGCTATTAAACTATTAGAAAAAAATGACTTTTCATATTTGCTTTGTGCAAAAATATTAAAATTATTTTATCTGTAAAGCGCACTGTGCGCAATTAAGATGATTCAAAAATTTTATATTAAATTTTTTTAAATTAAAAAATATTTTACTATATTTTATTTTTTGTAAATAAAATTTTTTTATAATATAAATTTGGCTCAGAATAAAGCGTGAAATAATTTTTTTTATAATAATACATTTTTTTTTTTGGCTTAGTTCACATGACAGCAGCATAAAACCGCATGAAACTTTTTGTGTTATCTTCGAGCAGACAAATTTCTTGGCGAGGGAATTAGAAAAAAAGGAGTAGAGGGTATTAGAATATCAGCACGAGACAGGTATGTTGCATACAAGTGAGGCTAAGGCTAAACGCTAATGCAAACACAACACATACACATATATATATATACATAGCTACTCACGCATAGACACACCACCAACACAGAGCAAATAAAGTGAAACCATAATTGTTAAACTTGCCAACTCGACTTTCAACATTATTGTGTGGTGTGTGTTTGTGTGTATTTGTGCTGTACTCAGCCGTCAGCTACCGTTAGGGCTATAAAATATGAATAATGTCAGACAAATGTGCTATATACTGTGAGGGTATTAAGAGTGCGGGTTGATGCTCGTAATTTGATGTGAGTATTTGCTAAACCCGTTTAATGTTCCTGCTCCACAGCTCAAATCACACTAATTTCATTTAATTCGCTGCCAGTGGGTGGCACATTTTGTTGTTGGCCAACTTTTGTTAATAACCAGGCTAGATTTGAGAGTATATAGTACAAAGTACAATATACCATAGTATAGCACAGCACATTTTGTGGGTAGCTTTGTTAGTTTGTCTTTGAGAATGTTGTTGTATATTATTTTTAATGATATGATGCGCGGACGCATAACAGCAAATTGGCAACAGTTTCATGTGACTTAAGTGACAGTGGTTCATGTGATACTTAACTATGGCTTAACTATGGACCAAATGTTATTTGCATTTTAGCCTGTTGGCTATAAACTTCTAGTCAGGCCACGTGGGTGTAATTAACAGTTAAAAGATGATTTCAAGTAAAGTGTTGGCCAGTTGTTTGTCTCCTTTGCTGCTTTCTGACTGATAATAAGAACTGCCTCATCAAAATGTAATGAAAGTTTTACGACCCAAAAATGTAAGGTGCGGCAATTTTTCCATTTGCTGGTAGAATTTCCATGTTAACCCATCCTATATACATTTTCCTTTAAAGCATTTAGCATCGTTGGCATAAAAATGACTTTATATTGCATTAAGTTTCAACTATAAAATAAAAAAGAAAATTTTGTTTATTAACTTTCATATTTAACACATTCCTATGAAAGTTAAAAAATACATGTAAATTTTAATAAAAATCAATGACATCGACCTACAATTACAATTACAATTACAAACACATTTACAAGCAGCAAATTGTTCAACCTTAATTACTTAATGGTTTAAAAAATGGGCTTATTGAAGGCCTTGTCAGTTTAACTTGTATAAGTTCCGTTTTGCTTCAATGGCCACATCCTTTTGTACGTTTTATTATTTCTTCTCTTTTTTTCATAATTTCTTTTTGTGCCCCCTTTACCCCCGTATCAACGATGTACATAATGCAGCTGCCAAAATGCATGTTGTGAACAGAATTTAATTTTTAATTTACATGCTTTTCAGCACTTATACGAGAATGTATGGAAATCAAGAAAAGCATATTATTTTCCTATATGAACGCATATCAAATACTCTGTAAATTTTATAAAAAAAAATTTAAATTGAGGAAATTTCGTTATAAAATAATTTTATAAACGAAATTCCTATACATACCGCAATTATTTCAATTTTTTCCCACATAAAATTTAACCTGAAATATTTTGTTTATATATATATTATACCAATATTTATTTAATTTTTTCTTTTTAAAATTTTTTAGATAATTTATATATTTTAAGTATTTGTTTTAAATAAAATACTTGCATTCAACTGGCCTCAATTAAAGCTCGTTTTTTATGAGGATTATAGAGCATAAAAGCAAATAAGTACGGTAACAACAACGAGGATTTAAATATGCGTGCCCGAGTACTGGGATCTGTATTTATGTTTTATGTGTGTGTGTGTGTATGCAGTGATACATATAAATACAGATAAATACTATATAGATGTATATATAAATATATGTAAAGCTGTACATATGTATAGTTATGTAGATATAAGTGTAAGTATTGTAATGAAATCCCTTTAAATGTTTATGAAAAATTCATGGCGCGTGCAAATGGCGCGAAAACAAGTTGTCTACATGTATGTGTGCATGTATGTCTGAATGCACGTGCTATATATATATGCATTTGTGTAATATGTATATGTATATATGACCAGCATTGGGCAGCCACTGGCGGCTTATACAACTGGTCACCCAGTTACCACCCAATTACTCTAACCATTCGGTTGGGTGAAAATGACGGCGCCAAGCTTGCCAGACACGCAGCATTGCATGCAAAATATGTTATGAAAAGAATGCAACCAATGCATTGTGTTGTTGTTGTGACCATTGTTGTTGTTTCTGTTGTCGTTGGGCTGGTTGGTACACGTGCAAGTGCAGGTTGTGCTCAATAAATGGCCAAGTACTTGGATGCCTCATTTTAGGTTTGAAGTCGACGTTGCACGTGATCACACAAATATGCAGCCATTTGTTTGTTTTGTTAACTCATTTTACTTCAATTATGCCACAAACAAAAAAGTATTCAAATGAAAAATAAAAATAAAAATAATAATTTCTCTCCCCCTACATTGCAATGGAAAGTCCTAGTAAAAAAAAATAAAAACAAATTACACAAAAGTCGAAAATGTGTTGCATACTTATGTGCGTGCGCGTTAAACCGAGTAACACACTGAGCATGGCGTGTATGTGTATGTGAGAGAGACGGAGAGAGATGAGAAAGAGGTCAGTTGTTGGTTGGAGTTCTACGCTTATATAACTTTTGACCGTTTCAATACTAATGAGGCTGTCAAGTGTTTTGCATAAAAAACATCAAAATAAAAAGTGAAGGAAAATAAAGTAGGGGAAAACTGTTTTTTTTTGCGGGCGCGAGCGTTTTTTATGTTAATGGATAAAGCACACGCAATATATACCAGCACAGAAAAAGATAAACATAGAGTAAAAGAGAACGAGACTGAGAGAGAAGTAGTTGTAGTAAAGGACATACGTTAACAACACGCACACACAAAAGTAAATGAAACTAGGCAGCGTTTGTAGTGTGCAAGTCAATTTTTCGATAATTTGAAAAGTTTATTTAATACAAAACGTGATTCAATTACAAAACTGACCGAAAAATACACACGCACTGACTAACTGATGATTGCATAGCGCAAGGGAGGTGTAGTGGTAGAGTGAGAGTTGTGTTCGAAGGGAAGTGTAAAAGAGAAGCAACCAGCTGACTGCCCCTTTGCTAGGGTCATGTAACATAATGGTCGTTGTCCTGCGCGTTGTTGTTGTTGCTGTTTCTATTACTGTTGTTATCCCTGTCCAAATGTCCAAATGCCCCAAACTAGTTTCTGCTTGTAAAGCGCAGCGTGTACGCCATTTTTGTTGTTCAATTTGTTGTTGTTGCTGCTGTTGTGGGTGTTGGTGTTGGTGTTGCCGTTGCTGTTGCTTTTGTTTGGTGTTGTTCGTGACGCTCAATGGCGCTTTGTTAATGTAACGGAAATGTAACAGCAGCAGCAGCAGCAACATTTCTACTGTGAGGGCAGCTTCCAGCGGATGTGGTGCACGCTGTGATTGCGGTCAACGTCATCTTTTATCGAGAGTTGACATTTTTTTGTAAATTTTTTTTTTTAATATTTGTTATTTTGTTTGTAATTCACCTCAACAGCTGGCACAATAGTAACCAAAATTTATTATACACATTAAGTAACTTTTATTTTGGTTAATAATAATTTATAAATGAAAAATGTTTTTATGGTAAGAAATAATAATGAAATAAGTGCTTGACATTCGAAATGTTTATCAGGTAAGCAAATGGTAAGAGTTCTTGGTAAAACAAACTCAAGTTAAAAGACTCACACCAATATTAGTTGTCAGGCTGTGTCAACTTGCCGCATAGCCAATGAATTTTTATGCAAATTGCAATCGCCTTGCAGCTGACAACGTGCCACTTTCAACTTTTTCTGCGGCATCTTCACTTGCCCCCCAAAATAACTCCCAAGCCGACAGACAGACTTGCTGCCTGAGGCAATGGCCATAAATCTTTGAGCTGAAGGTTTGTGCAATTGTTTACCTTGTTAACTTTTCTAAGAGATGGGCGGAGCAGGGAGAGGAGATGGAGATGGAAAGTTGTTGAAAAATACTTGGCAATCAGGCAGCATTTGCATAATTTGACAATTGTTTTCAAATTGCAATAACAATTTTAGCTTAATTGTTTTGCACACGCCAACAAATATTCGCAGTGCTTTAATTTCCATTCATTTTATTAGTGCCACCAAAGTTGCTCCTTTTGTTTTTTCTGGTTTTTTTTTTGTTTTTGGGGTGCAACTGCCACATACAGAAAGTTTTTCAATTCAATTGTAATATAAATATTTTACAAATAATTGCTGTCATTCTATACACACACATACACACACATTGAAAAAAGTTTCTGTTTTATGTGACAAAAATTATTTTTTTCCTTTTTTTTTTTAATGGTCACAATTTGCTGCGTTTAGTGAATGGCCAGAGGGGTGTGTGGTAACACTAGATGAACCGCAGCTGGTGCTCAATTAAAATGCATGACTATTGTCAGGGGCAAATTACCATGGCTGGTGGACAATTCACAAACATTGGGACGATTAAGTAGAATGTAGAAATTGGGATAAACTCGAGTGTCAAAGTCAGAACAATTGAAATTGAGTTTATTTTGGTACAGAAATCGGGAGGGTTGCAAGCCAAATAGTAATGGGGGTACGATAAAGTTAAAGTTGTTGCTGTTACAAGTTGTGTTATGTAATTGCGATTGAGTATGTAAGTTTATCAAGTATATAAAACTTCAGTGCTTTAAGTTATACAAACAGCAGTGGAAGTTTGTATAAGCAACAGCTGCGATTTTCAAAATTGATGGCAAATTGTTGCAAGTCAAAAAGTTTTTGGAAAAGCCTTGCGGAGGGTTTGAGAAAATCCAAGAAATTAAAAGAAAAAGAAAATTTGAAAACAATGGTAATCCATATAGCAGCTAAATGCAGCATAGACAAAATCAAAACAGTTCTTTAATTTAAAGTACAAGTTTATCTCCTCTTACCACATATCCTGCCTGGGCACAGAATGCCTTGGGATAAACATCTTAACAAGGCAGATGAGTCACATATCTAAATGACTGGGTAAAACAACTGTCAGAATGATATGCAGTTAATGTATGTATAAACTTAAATTGCCATTTTGCATATGTATAAAAATCAAAGTCATGCAACATTTTGGCCATTAACATAAGCCAAGAATTTGCATAACCACATGGCAAATAGGTAAATGGCGACGTTTCGTCGAGTGCAAGTAATTAAATTGCTACAAAATTATACATTAAATGCCACAACTTGGCAACATCCGACGACGAATTCAACAACAATGCCACCAAAAAGCAGCTGCCAATGTTGTATGTATGTGTTGCACCTGTGTATGGCCAAAAGCAATTACAACAACAATAACAAACTAGGACTAACAGTCAGGAAGACAGTGTCGAGTACTTGGCCGGGTTTGGCTAACCAAGCCAACGAGCAACTTCCTGTTTTGAGAGTTTTGAGCTACCGGTACACACACACACACACGCTCAGCCACACACACATATTAAACGAAATATGTAAACGTTTATGCATATGCATGGCAGAGATGACCGTCTGATAAAATATCGAGATACTTTTTACATAAAAAAGGAACTTAAAATTTAAATAAATTCTACATACATATATATGTATATATACATATATATATATATATATATATATATAGCTTACAGTACTGCCAGGACTAAGTGCTGTACGTATAACGTTTACATAGTAAGAGTCAAGGTGGATTTGGATGCAAAGCGTTTGGCATAAACGGAATAATAAATTGTTAATTTATTATTAATTCTATTTCAAATTCTAACTTGCCACAGGATTACAGATATTTCTGACATCGTTACATCACGCCCTCATCTCTAAGTAGTATATATACACACATACACATACACACGCACATATTGTACGTCTGTTGCATAAATTTTGCGCATTGCGCTTCGTGCTGCCAAGTTTTGAAAGTCGAAAGCATTTGGTAAACGTTAGTAAAATTTGTTGCCAGAAGCGGTAAAATGGCAAAATGGCAAAACGACGCCACAAAATAAGGTTTTTGGGTTAAATTGTAAATTGTTTTTTTTTGTTTTTGCTGTTGACATTCGAAATTTACATAGTCAAATTTTATGCCAGCGAAACGATTGCTGTCATATTTGATGTGTTCAAACAACCAAATGCGGAAGTGCTGTTAGCTCTCCACACATGTTATACACATAATATACATTTGTATATGTATATATAAGTGTGCGTGTGTGCATATTTGTTAACTGCTTTTTAATTTGTTTTAATTACACACCAATTGCACATTGTTACAAGTTAGTTGTACTGTGCGCTTGAGCGCATTGTGTATAAAATATTCAACATATTTTTAAGTGCTTTGGCGCGAAAAGTGCACTGATCCTAGAGGTATGCAGTGAGCATTTTTACTTGCCAACAGCAAGCAGCAGCAGCCAGCAAAATACTAAAAAATAAAAAATATATATAAAAAAAAATTTATATATATATAAAGATAAAAACAAGACGCAAAGTCGGTAGTCGCTTTTGGTCAGTCTATAGAAATATCCAAAGAAAATTGCAAAATGCCTTTCCGCATTTTTTCCATGCTGAGTACTCCACCACCCCCAACTACACAAAACGTTGCCCAGCTACAAAAAAAGAAAATAGAAAAAAAAACATAAACAGCTGTTTCCGCTAAGTGTACCTACTACTACTATACCGGAAATGACAATGGCCTCTGTGTTAGTTGCGGCTCCTTGAAGCTGATGGCATGCAGACAATGGACAAACTCAACAAACTAGACAAACTTGGACATCAGCAGCAACAGCAGCAGTAGCAGCAGTTGCTGTGGGTGCACATTGGCATTTCACTCGACTGACTCCCCTTGCAAAGTGGTGTCAGATGTCAAAGGATAGCATCATGATTGCTGAGAAGCTTTTCACACTTTAACCGCTACTTTAGAATTTCTAAACAACAAAAAAAAATTTAAAAAAAAAATAAATAAACAATTTATAAACTTTAATATGAAACTGCTAGTGATATAAAATATCACTGTATATATACACTATATATATATAATCCAACCCACCTCTCATAGAATGACGTCAGGCTTATCAGTAAAGTTGGGTGTAAAATTCTTGTGGGGTTTTGATTACGAGCTCTACTTGAGACTCATTCAATGCTGTAATTAGCTTAAGATCGTGTTGCGTATGGCTGAATTTAAAGGAAATTAGAATGAAATGTTTATTTATAATAAACACCTCAATAAAGCAGCACCAACAGCGGTCGTAGTCGTAACAGTATCAACAAGTTGCCCCAGTTTGCTGCCACATCCAGCCCTTAGACCTTGCCGGCTTCTAATTATAAAAGAAACTAAGAGTTTTCCATAGCCAAAACATTTTGTGTTTTCATTTCAAACAACATCAACAAAAAAAGATATTTACCAAAATAAAAAAATAACAAAAAGAAAAGAGATGCAAATGGATGCGTAGCTTTTTAACAATTTCGAAAAAGAATCCGTTCTCATTTCTTGCTCATTTTCGAAAATAGCATTACAATATTGAAGGAATTAGTTTGAAAAGTGTCAGTCGTATACGAAACGCGTCGCAACGTGGCTGCCTCAACGATACAAGTGTGATCCAACTATATATATACATATATACATATATACATATATATATGTATATATATATATAAATAAATCTAAGAAAAGACAACAAAAAATAAGCAGAAGCTGTGCCAAAAAATTTCAAAATTAGAATGAAACATAGACACATAGAACTACTCTATGCAATTGTGTTGTAAATAAATTATTATTTTAACAAAAGATCAAAATATTTATAAATAATAATAATAGTGTTTAAAAACTATAACTAATAATGTCAACTATAAGCGCTGCACGCAAAGGTAGCGGCCAATTGGATGTGATGCAAAAGGCTGGCTGGAAGATCGATGAGAATGAGAAAGGTATATTGAAAAAAGCAATAAAAAATAATTACCAAAAATATATATAATATTTTTTATATATTACATATATATGCACATATAGCCTGCTATATAGATATAGATGAGGATGACGATACACACAATGATAGCCAGGATGAAAGTGAGCGTGTATACTCAAAGTGGTCGGAACTACCCAATCTCATACTGGAGGATATATTCAGATATCTATCGCCTAAGGAACGCTATTATGCCAGTCTGGTAAATGGGCAACTATATTAGATTTGCAGCTAAAGGTTTGCTAAATCATAGCTGCTCTATAGGTATGTCGGCAATGGTATAGAGCCATTTATTTACCCACAGTCTGGGATAACTTTGTTATCGATGATCGCACCCTAACACGTCCAAGGTATAACTATTATTCCGGTTGGCAATACTGTCTGGATCACATGAGAACACAAAACTGCCTGGCACGCATTGGTAGACATCTTAGGGGCATTGAATTTCGACCGTGGCACAGTTTTAATAATATATATCAATTTATGACAGTGCTATCCTGGAGCATTGATAAGGTAAGTATAATTGTAGTAATACTATAAAGTAAAAGATAACTAAGGATTAACATATATACAGGGTGGCGAAAGGAATGCACAATCAGATTTAGTTGGTATGGGTCGTCGCATACGCTCGCTGGTCTATCATTTCCCCTGCAATATGTCCCAGCCCAATGATCCTGAAGGTATTAAGCTCTTTGGCACTGGTGGACAACTATTGAAGGGTCTTAAGGAACTGTTACTACGTCTACCTGATCTACATACACTGAAGCTGATTGATTTTGTACTGGAACGTTTTGAGGCAAATCATTTGCTGGATGAAGTTGTATGCAGCTGTTGCACCAAAATGCGTGTTTTGAATCTGGTTAATGTAACAACAATGCATTGCCCCATTATGCATGTTGGACTCTTTCTCAATTTACAGGTAACTTGCACTAAAATTATCACATTATTACTTAGACATTAATAGAGTATTTATTGTACTTACAGGTACTAACGATATCACCACAAAATATAGACGATGACGTGATATCTTTGCTAGCGGATACAAAACTGCGACATTTGCATTTGCTGCAAAACTGCTATACACCCACACATCTAAGCATCAGTGCCTGTGGCGTCAAAGCCTGGCGTAATCTAAAGCAAACTAATCCCAGGTTACGTGTACATTTACGTGTAGAGAATCTAGTGGATGGTGAAGTTGTATTTCAACCAGAAGCACCAGTTCATAGCATTACCTATAGGGCACCACGTACACGGATACACACCGAGCTGGCTCTCCGTATGGTGGATCACTATAAGAATACATTGGCCATTTACGGCCATGAGATGTTGCCACGTTTTAGCAGTTCAAAACCATTTCATAGTCGCATTGATAGTGTGCTGTTGTTGATGTGCCGCCAATGCTTCAATATGGATACACTGGTAGGCAAATAAATAATAAAACTATTACTAAATACATACATATATATATAAATCCGTACATATTTTAAGATCATACGGGAAAAGATTTCCACCTCAACGCTGCTGCTGATTGCGCGTACTGCCAAGAATCTGCAGCATTTGTATGTAAGACGCTTTGCTGTCATCTTAAGATGCGACTGGCCCAGGCATCCGGAGTGGAACGATGAGTTTTATTTGTGGTTAAAACGAAATTCGCGTTCCTATGACTCTGTTGAACGTGAAATCTCTCAAATTCTTGGCTACAAATGGAATTTACTCAGTGATCGAGATTTTAAGCTGCTCAGAGTAAATGTTAAATCTGGCGCACCTGAGATATAACGAATTTAACAAAGAGTTAACTGAGAATTGTGATAAACGGTATAGAGCTTTAGTAAAAGTTGATTATTTGCCATATTAAATAAAGCAAATATATATTGAATATACTTACTAATTTTTCAACGCAGGGGAATTACTTTTGATGTATTAAAATGAAGTGCTAATTATTGGTGAAATTTATATTTTAGTCGAATTTTTTTCTATATAAGCATGGTGTCAGTTTTTTGGCAACACGCAGTTGGTTTAGTACTCTGGAGTGATGAAATTCTTGCTAGCTTTTTTGACACTTTTAGGCCTACTAATTGGCCAAATTGAAGCAATGCCATCGCCACATTTAATTGGATTTGGAGTTGGAATACCTACAACTTATTCGTATTCATCGCCGTATTATGAATCGTCATATTATGAAACACCTTATTATGATTCAACGATCTATCATCATCATCATCATTATCACTCTTCGCCTCACTATTATGAACATTACCATGATGATTACTCTGGACACTATGATCACTACTGGTAACACACACACAAATGGAAAACAACAGGTGGAAATTGTCAATAAAAAGAAAAATAAATAATAAAATTCTTTAATTGTGTTTCGTTTTCAATTGAAGTGATTAAATCCTAAACTATAGGCATATCTTTTAAATCAGTTAAAAGTGAAGTTCAAATAAGCGTCTAAGCCATAATATTAGTACGTTCAACTTTCGTTGAGCTATTCGTTCAATTACTTTCCTCAAAAGTTCAGTCAGTTTTGTAACACAGTTAAACTTTTGTAGCCGTTGCTTTCTATTGTCTTTCGTTAACAGTCGCCTACCATACAATAGTCAAGCCAAATCGACTTAAGCTTATACCAATGAAAGCTTCATATAAAGCTTACATAATTTTTTATATGTTGCAACGACCTTGAAGTGGCAGTTGCAACAACTACAACATTTATGGCAACCACACGCTGTACATCATATATAATTCAATGTCAGTGTCAGAAAGCTTTTACGGTATATGCATACTTTTAGGCATATTATTACGTATACGCCAGGCGTGCAGAGTACAAAAATAAATGCAAATAAATTTCAAATATTTATAAATAAAAAAAATAAATAAATAAAATAAACGTGCTCTAAAAAATCAAATAAAATAGTTTCGCTCATGAGCATTGCAAGTGGAAAATCTTTGGCGACCAAAGCAAACTGTTGCTGTTTTTGAGTGGCCAGTTTGGTGGGTGACAGTGAAGGCGCCGCATGCCAAAATTTGATCATGACCGCATAAAAAAAAATACAGCTGACTAACTATATAAATAAATATAAATGCGAAGAGGCGACAAACACGCAAGAACAATAGCAGCAAAAAGTAGCAGCAACAAACAAATAAAAATAACAAAACCAAAACAATCAATATACGTTTTGTGTTAGTTAAATGAAAAATTGTGTAACAATTATATCAAAATGAATAAAACTATATTACACTGGAGCTATTTAAATTTCAAGGATGTGCCCATGGATTTATTTCTCTATGAAGATCTGGAGGAAGTATATCTCAAAGAGAACTATATATCTGTCATACCCAATTGGCTGTTAACCATTTCCACACTCAAGTTCATACATTTAGGTGGCAATAATATAACAGAGTTACCCATTGACATTGATTTACTGGAGAATTTGGAATTCCTAGATGTGTCCAATAATAATCTAAAGGAATTACCAAAGAGTATAGGCTTAATGCATAACTTGCAACAATTAAATGTTAGTGGCAATCAGCTAAAAGAACTGCCAACGGGTAGGTGGCCAAAATAATGGATAAATTCAGCTCAAATTTAAATTACGTTCTTAACTCTTCCTTAGAGATGAGCAGTTTGCGTAATTTAATGCATCTGAACATTGCCAAAAATCAATTTCGTCGTCTGCCTCTACAGCTCAGTGAGTGCGTGCGTCTTAACGAGCTCAATGTAAGCGATAATGTGGAGCTACTGCATCTGCCAGAGCGTATTGCCAATCTGCCCATGCTGCAATCACTTGCAGCAGATCGTGAGTGAAAAACATTAAGCAAAGAGAATCTATTTAATTTGCTTAAATTGTTTACAGGTTGTGCTCTTATTTATTTACCGGCTGCACTCTCCAAGTTTATGAACCATGTGCGCATCTTTCACAATACCTGCGTAAATTACATACCCATGGTCTATGAACGTTTCTACCAGAATTTCTATGACAATAGACAAAAAGTGACGCCCATGTAAGTAACCTCTAACTAAAGTTTACCCATAATAATAGAACTCATTAACAGTACCATATCGAAGAAAGGTCTGTTCTGGATACGTGAACTAGAGACACATACCAGACTGTTACTGCCAGTGGGTACACGTAAAGTATTCCCTGTACCCTCACCAGAGAATCAAGTAACGCTCTACGATGATTGTCTGCATGCAGTGCAAACAATGAACCGCCAGGTACCTGTCTTTGAGAATGCTGCACTGCACCGTCTACTGCCTGAACCATATATGAGTTCACATATCAATAATGGACCCATAGCACGCTGCACAACATCCACGTGCTCCGGTTGCCTATATACGTCATATTATTTTATGGTTGTCAAACGGTAAGCAAAACTAAGTCAAGGAACCGGTTCAGTTTTTAGAACAAATTTTTAGCAAATTCGCAAATTTACCTACCAGAAAATAAACAAACGAATGGTAGCAACTTCTGACTAATATATTTATGACTGATTGTCGCATAACTTCAAATAACAACTTTGAGTATATATATAGTATATATATATAGATTTTGCTATAACCTAATTTCACTTTTTTTTTTGCAGTCGTGGTAGCGCTTCCAAACAGCTCTTCACCTGTAATTTTTGCACACATTTCTGTGCATTGTTGTGGCTATCAAATAATGCCAAAAAATATTATCAAGTTGACTGGCAGATTTCTGAAGAAAATGACGATAATGCTAACGTTTAGCTATTTTGTGATTTTTGTTTTAATTTTTGTAAATAAAATTAAGCTATTTAATTGATAGTTTTTAATAAGTTTACTAAAGTGTCCCAATGGCAACCGGCGCCTTCTCCAGGGGATGCACTTAAATAATATTTAAATGAGTAATCCTATATAAAACTCTGTGTTGGACCACGTTCATGGACATGCACATAATTATCCAGCACACAACGTGTAGCCTCGACATAGGCCTGGCGGCAATTAAAACCATGTTTACCCAACTTAAATGCATCCAGATAACGCACATCCAAGGACTTATGTGGTCTAAAGTTTAAAAGGACACTTATGTATGTATGTGTATGTGTAAGTAGTTTATCACACTTGCTGCAACTTACATGAGTAACCTGTGTAGCAACTGTGCATAGAGTCCATTGTGTTCATGTACTTGAGCATTCTCACAGATCAAACGCTCCAAACAAACTTTACCATTTTGTTGATGTTGATTCATATATTCCTCAGCAAATTCATAGAGAAACTGTTGAGGTTCATCTATTGCAAACTTTATAGCAGGATGCTCTTCCTCCTGCTGATCTCTAGTTAATGCAAGTGGTCCTTTTATGTGACGTCCATTCCAAAGATTCCACCAGTAAATTGGTGTTGTTGGTTCCATGAATTGATAATGATAATTCATTAGCCAGACCAGCTGACGCCAAGGATGTTTCTCCTGAAAATCCACTGGAAATGCTGTACCAGTGACCATCTTAAAAAGAGTAAGTATATTACAATACTTAAACATACACTAAACATTCTTATTAAAGGATATACCTTTATTACGCCACCATTTTGAAATATAAGAAAACGTTTTTGTCGGCGATGATGTCGCCAGGCAGTTAAATTTCCAGCCATTACATACATAGATTCCAATCCAAGAAGCAGTAATATTAATATTGCACTGTATGAAAAATAGGATTTAGATTATATATATTTAGTTCTGTGTATTTAGGGATTACTAGTCTATCAAAGTGCTTACGCACATTAGTTTCATTTAACCGCGTTATCGTGTTGCTTGCTCGAATGCTTAACTATTTATGATTCCAAACGCTTCCTATTGCATTGCCTTTTAGCCACATATTAACGACAACTTCTAATAACCAAGCCGAGTGAGAGGTGTGAGCTATATGCACGTGCCTTTCAACGGGTTTCCTACTAATTCATGACGACACAATTAACACTTTACTATATACGCTGTCTAGTTTCGCTACGTTTATTTATAAACAAGTATAAATTTTTTATGTAGTTTAATTAACTAATCTGCGTTACTAATTAGTAAGGCCTATACAATGTTTTATTTCGTAGCAAATTAGTTTAAAATTATTTAAATACTTCCTAATATATTTATAGTTTATATATATAATAATTTATAGTTATTTACATATATATTAAGGCCCTTTTCGTATGACCAAAAAACAGAATAAAAGAAAAACAAAATGATTTTATTTATATGGCAAAGTATTCATTCTCGTTCATTCTACAAATTTTGAATTGTTTTCCGCCGCCAAGTACGAACAGAATGTATCTGAAAGCCACTTAATTTAATTTAAAAATTTAAATTACCTGCGCTCGAGCTGCAGAGATCTGTACATTGAAATTTTTAAAAGAATGTTGCACTTTTACTTACGTTTCATAACGGCGAACTATTATGCGCTCTGTTAAGCTTCAGTGCAGCTACCTACCACTAGATGTCAAAAGATTTCATAATCGCTTTTGCATGTTAATTTCCATTTCAGTGCCACTCCCTGGCAAATATGGACCGATTTAAAATAAAATTTACTTTTTTGCAGTCGTGTGGCTTAATCCTGTCGATTGCAATTGGTTTTCTTTAAATCTGAGACATTGACCATTTTCGCCAATTTATACAGTGTTATCCCTTGCAAAATTGCTAAAAATGAAAAAAAAAAATTGTTGTTTTTTTGATGCCAAACTTTAGTGCTAATCCTAACGAGTCCTGCAAGGTATAAAAAGCTATATTCGGTGCATATATAGCATATAGATATAGCTTATTTAAAGATGCCTTATTTAAGGCCCTTTAATGAAATTTTAAATGTTGCAT
Source organism: Zygothrica quintamaculata (assembly GCA_037044455.1). NCBI lineage: Eukaryota > Metazoa > Arthropoda > Insecta > Diptera > Drosophilidae > Zygothrica > Zygothrica quintamaculata. Next base: position 11,601 of record JBAMBS010000186.1, on the reverse strand, counting down.
AGCTTTCGTATTTTTTATTTAATCTTAACAAAATTCACAATGTAGATAACAAATGGTCTACTTATTATGTGTGCGAAAAATAATTTTGAATGGTTGAAAATTGTGCTTAATAATAGTCATTTATTCTTTTGATGTCCTTTTATATCCTTTATATCCTTGAATATCCTTGCGAATTTAAAATTAGAATAAGGACCATTTTATTAGCTTTCGATGAACACGAAGCACACCCCGCTGCGTCTCTTAGTTTATGAGATATTCGCATTATTCCATAAATTCCACCTACTTCTGCATTCTGTTCGCCCGTTACTTTGAAATGAAAAATGCTGAAATTTGCCTAAGCAAAAATTACAAAAATTTGTGGCGCAAACATCCACACACACCTACACATACAAAGGGAAAATTGCTAATAACTCGTAAACTAGAAGACGTAGCGCAGTGTCCTTGGTGTCAATCGAAAGGTACTAAAAATCTCCTTATTATGAATCAGGGCTCGCAAGGATATGCAAGGACATACAGGATATGAAAGGTCTTTAGTGGTAAAAATGATTATATTGTTACTTAAACTAGCTCTAGCTTTGGCAAATATGGACCGATATCAAAAAAATTAACTTTTTTACAGTCCTGGATCTTAATCCTTTCGACTGCAATTAATTTTGTTTAAATCTGAAACATTAGCCATTTTTGCAAATTTTTGTAGTGTTACTCCTTGACGAAATTGCTAAAAATGAGAAATAAATTTTTTGCTGCTTTCTTGTTGTTATTTTATGGCAAACAATAGTACTGATCCTTACGAGTCCTGCAATGTATAAAAAGTTAAAGTCTGAACAGGATTGTCAAAAGCATAGCTAGAAAAGTAACAGGCTAACTTATCCTAGTGGTAGGTATCTGCACTAACGCTTAACAGAGCGCATAACGTGCGATGTTAATTAAGTCAAGTAAAAGTATGCAACATTCTTTTGAAAATTTGAATGTACAGCGCGTATGGCAGGTAAAAGTATGCAACTTTTTTTCAAAATTTGAGCGCGGGTAATGTAAAAATTTACCGTTATAGTCAATGAGTCAGAATGGAAAAAACCCAGTTGCATTCCACAGGACTAAGCCCCAGGACTCCAAAAAAGTATATTTTTTTAAAATTGGAGCAAAGTTGACAAAATTAGAGCTTGTTTAAGTTAAAAAACGTAATTTTTAACACTAAAGTCCTTTTATTTACTGTATATCCTTGCATATCCTTGCGCATACAAGTTCACAATAAGGAAATTTTTATTAGCTTTCGATTGACACCAAGCACACTGCGCTACGTCCCTTAGTTTACGAGATATTAGCAATTTTTTATAGTTTCCACCTACTTCCGCATTCTGTTCGCCTGTTACTTTGAAATGAAAAGGGCTGAAATTTGCTTAAGCAAAAATTACAAAAATTTGTGGCGCACATATCCACACACACTTTCACACACAAAAGGAAAAACTAATAACTCCTAAACTACAAGACGTAGCGCATTGTGCTTGGTGTCAATCTAAAGCTAATAAAAATTTCCTTATTGTGAACTTGTATGCGCAAGGATATGCAAGGATATACAGGAAAGGAAAGGACTTTAGTGGCAAAAATGCCTATTTTGTTACTTGACTTAGCTGTAACTTTGGCAAATATGGACCAATTTCAAAAATTTTTCTTTTTTGGAGTCCTGGGGGCTTGGTCCTGTCGATTGCAATGGGTTTTATTTAAATCTGACACATTGTTCATTTTCGCAAATTCTCTATAATTTTACACTATAAAGGTCTATAAAGTATATATTTTTTTGATCAGGGCGACTAACTCAGTCGATTTAGCCATGTCCGTCTGTCCATTAAATAAAAGTCAAATTGATTCTTGTTTTATCATATATTTATTTAATTAGGCATTCTCTATTCTTTTTAATTCCTTATATATATTTTACAGTATTTTTTCTTTAACTATTCGTTTAAATTTATTTTTATCTTATATTAGAAAAATATTCATTACTATATTTTTTATTATTTATTCATTTTATTTATTTTTTATTATATTGAATATATATTCTTATTTAATGTCTATATATATACAATTTATTTTGTTGGCAAGCTGTTCTTGCGGTCAATTTAATATTTGGATAACTGACAGGGCAAGTCGTTGAATGCACCATGACTACCAACGCTTCTGTGTGCTACAAGTTGCTGCTGCATGTGGCTGCCATGGCAAACGAACGGCATTGCCATAGTATTGTTTGTTCCATTTATCGAATAGTGAAAATGTCATAGCCGTTGAATAGTCCTAAAGTTAATGCGTAGCATTTATTGCCATAAATGTTATTTGCAACAATTTGGCCATAAACCTTTTATTATTTCTTCTAAATTTGGAGGTGATAAATATTTCATTTTGGAATTTCAAAATTAATCGTTTCAAATGTTGCGTCTACCCGGAATGCCGTTACTACCTGGCACGCAGTTCTATGATGTGAGTGACTGACGCTATTTTGGTGTTCCAATTGATTGATTTTCCTGAAATTTTTTCCATTGTTTTTTTTAGTATACCAAACGGCGACATCCACGCCGGCAAACGTTGATGCACTATCAGGGCATTCATATGCTATCTGATCGTAAGGAGCCGGAACTAGTAGAGCCCAATGGACCATTGGTAGATCCCAAATGTCCGCCAGTACCTCCACAATCAACTGCATTGTTTGCACCGAAAATGACCACCAAATTACCACCTTGGTTAGCATATGACAAGCAGGTGTTATGTTTTAATGCGTACTTTAAGGAGCCGCTGACAGAAATCTATCATGCACCCTACCAGGTGCGCAAAGTAAAGATTTACTTCTATCTGGAAGATGGCACGATGCAAATCACTGAACCCAAAGTGGAAAACTCTGGCATTCCGCAGGGGTGTCTTGTGCATCGTCAACGCATACCAAAATCACCACCTAGCGATCGGGAATTTATATCAATCTTTGACCTCAATGTAGATACTAATGTCCAGATCTTTGATCGTGTATATCACATCAGTGGCTGTGACATTTTTACACGGCAATTTCTCAATCGTGCTGGAATTCCTGTGCCTGTTGCACTGCTAGAGCCCAGGTACCACTAATATCTTTCTGCAAACATGGCAAATCTTAGTTGATCTTATTTTCTATTTATGATTAGTGATCCCACCACGGAAATCCGTATTCGTTCCGCATTGAAGCAAACAACCAGACCCGAAACAAGCGGCTTACCAAAGCGACATTCATTTGCACAATTTCTGGAGTTTGATCGTTGTGTGCTGAAGTTTCAGGGTTATTGGAATGATCGTTCGGAATATGGCGATGTAAGAAAGTTGGATATATGCTATTATTTGGCCGATGACACCATAGATATTAAGGAGAAGTTTCCCAGAAACTCAGGCCGTGAAGGACCCAGCACATTTCTTAAGCGCGGTAAACTGCCTAAGGATTTTACGGGTCCTGCTCTGCCTGGGCAACAAACTTCTCTAACTTTGCTCAATGTTTTGGGCTCCAACATGCGTGATGTGCGTTTTGTGGCCGATCCACTGAATACGGGCCAAAAGCAAGTTGATTACTACACAGATCAGGACTTGAAAATTGGTGCCGTGTTGAATGTGTTTGGTCGTGAAGTTGTTCTAGTGAGCTGTGATCAGTTTACGCAACATTATTATAGAGAAAAGGTAAATATAAGATAGATTTCTTTTAAGTATATATTTAATCCTACCTTTTGCTTTATAGTATGGTATTCAGGACTTTACACCTAAACCATTGCCAGTACTTAATGATGAACGACCATATGGCCAGGGAAGAATACGTCGCCTTCCACCTTACAATGGCTGGGGCAGTTATGAAGACTCTGAGGGCAATTGTCTCACCGTGGAACCCAAAGCACCACAAGCCGACTTCAACAAGCTGGTTAAATACGATGGTTGCATACTACGTTTTGGTGCCAAGCTTGTATCCGTTATACGAGAGAACTGTGAACGCAGCTTTGTGATGAGTTACTACCTGGCTGATGATACGGTGCAGATCTATGAGGTGGCAAGGCGCAATTCTGGCTTTCTGGGTGGAGAATTCCTGAAACGTGCACGAGTACCGCTGCCTGGACAGGACATGTTTAGTGCAGCAAGACCGCAATATTTCCGTGCCAACGATTTCTATATTGGTTCCAAATTAAACCTAAAGGATCACATATTTCATGTCATTTCGGCTGATGAGTTTACGTTGCTCTACATGGAACAGCATCCCAATGAGGTGATTATTAAAGGAGTTCGTAAAGATCTGAAATGATTAACTTTAATTAAATTTTTTTAACAGTTTCCAGTGGCTGACATACGTTCGATTATGCAAAAGATACGCGATGCAGTGCGCCCTCAGTACAAACAATTTGTGCTACGATGCAAGCCGGATGCTGATCTGGGCCCAAGTGCCATAATTAATTATGATACACTGAAGTCGACCTTGCTATCATATCTGTCCAAAGAATCCCTGTTGAATCATGAAATTGTCACTGTATGTCGTTACTTCTCAGCGGAGCAAATGCCACCACCAAGTTGTGATCGAAATTATGTGCGTGCTGCCGCTCAATTGGAACTGAAACGAGCATTGTGGAACAATGTTGAGGAGCTCACCGAACACTTAGCTCATATAAATCCAACATGTAAACCATATATAACGGAGGCACAAGTACGTTCTACACTACGGGGCTGTCGGCTGCCCTTCAGCCTAGAACTGGTCGAAGATATACTGCAGGTATTACAGCGAAACGAACAGGGCGACATAGAGGTGCGGGATGTAATGAGCTTCTTTAATATGAGCGCTGATCATGTGCCCGATATAGCACCACTGAACATTGCCTTCGAGCTGTGTCCCAAGCTGCCATTTCTACATAAGGGTCGCTTGGTGGATTTCAATTGGTTCTTGCAATATCTTGGACTGGAAGAGGAGCTAATACGCGCTAACTATTGATTTATGATTGAATATTAATATACATTTTTCAAATAAATTTCTTGGATTTTTAGTTTAGAGAACTATTTCAAAAAAAAAGGACACAAAGAGGTCCTGCGGACCTCGGCTTCCTTAATAATAATAAAAAAAATAAATAAAAATAATAAAAATAAAAATCTAAAATTATTAAATTTGTATATATAAATAATTAAATGATTTGATATAGACCTTTGAATTAATTATCCATAATATAAAAATGTTTAAATGCATGCTGTTATCTTTGAATATTAAGTATGTATATGAATCTGACCTTTATCCAGATATATTTGTAAAAATCAACAAGTGTTTAAATATTTCCAATCTTTGGTAGATTATATCGTGTGGGTGTGTTGTGTTGTATGTGTAGTTGTGTATATACATATAAAAAACATGGTGGTATATTGCACTAAAACTCTTAAGGAATGCGTACAACTGTATACTTAAAGTCTAATCGGAAATGGTTTTCTGACACGCACATTAATAGAAGTTTTGTGTTTACAGTTTGGACTCTGTTAACCAGTTGAATGATTGTGGCTTGCGGTCCGATGATGGACTAATAGCCACATTAATAATAGTGGGTTTATCCGTTAATTGATTAGCAGCCTTAATAGCATCTTGAAGTTGTTTAATTTCGGTACAGAAATAACCCTTCATGTTAAACATTTTCATCATCTCCTCATAACGCACCTGTACACCTAATGCCGATGGTGGTGTGCTGCAAATAACATGTGATAAGATTAGCTGCGTCTTAACAACTGATAAAGTGAATATCTTACATTTGGGTTAAATCGCCCTCACTGCGTAGAGCCTCAAAGGTATCGTTATCGAAGCCACCATAGATGCCATTGTTGTTAACAATAACAATTGTGATTGGCAGCTTGTAACGTACCATTGTCTCAATTTCCATGCCAGAAAAACCGAAAGCGCTGTCACCTTCCACGCACAGAACACGTTTACCAGGTGCAAAGTCTCGGCAATAGAGTGCAGCGGCCACAGCAAAGCCTGGACCCACACCCATAGTACCAAATGTACCGGCATCAAGACGATGGCGCGGTTGTTCATTGAGCAGCATCGAGCGTCCAATATCCATAGTATTGGCGCCCTCACTAACGATTATTGTATCACGTGGCAACAATTCGCGCAGATGATGGAAGACGGCATAGTAGTTCAGAGGTGATGTTGTATTAAGTGACATTTGCTGAACAGTATCACGATTTTGTTTGCATTTCCCAGCCAGCTGTTTCCACCAGTCCTGCTCAGAGCCAAAACGGAACTTTACAGCATTCATTTGCTCAAAGATTTGTTCAGCAAAGGGACGAATATCCGATTGTATAGCCACTGTCGAGATGACAGAATTATGTAGTTCCTCGGGGCAGAGATCTACTTGAATGAACTTTACATCCTTATCGTAACGAGGTGATCGTCCAAAGTGTAGAATCCAGTTTAGACGTGCACCCAATAACAATACTACATCGGCTTTTTGTAATGCCAAGGTACGCGCAGAAGAAACGCATTGAGCAGCCGTATCAGAGACCACGCCCTTGCCCATAGGTGTAGGTAGGAAAGGTAGATTGGTGTTCTCAATAAACTGACGAAGTGTTTTCTCTGCATGTGAATAAGCAGCGCCTTTACCAATAATCACCAATGGTCGCTTAGCGTTACGTAGCAGTTCAGCAGCACGTAAAACATCACTATGGGCAGGATAGGCCAATGGTGCGGCAGGATGCGGTAAGGCTTTGTAGATGCGCGACTCTTCAGCCTTGGATTGCAAAATGTTACCGGGGAAGTCCAAATAGGCCACACCGGGCCGTCCATAGGTTGTATAGCGCACAGCCTTCTCCACATGCAAGGGAATCAATGCAGCGGTGGGTGGACGTGCTGCATACTTACAGTATGGACGCGATAGTTCAACCTGTGGGCATTCCTGGAAACCACCAATGCCTTCATGATCCTGATTGGTTGCACCACCAATAACAATAAGGGGCCAACAATTAACCTGTGCATTAGCCATGCCACCTACAATTAAGTGCAATAACTTAATAAAGTTAATATATAAAAAGGATAACCTTTTACATACCCGTGACATGGAGCAAACCTGGTCCAGAAACAACCAGACAAACGCCGGGTTTGCCCGTTAAGTAACCAATAGCTTGAGCTGCATAGCAAGCCGCCTGCTCATTGCGCATTCCAATGTACTTTAAACCAGCAGCTTGAAAGGCCATAGACAGCTCAATAACAGGTATGCCGATAATGCCGAACACATATTCCACACCCTACAAATTACAAAGAGAGAAAATTTGAATTTATTTTTTTTTTTAATTTACTGTTAGAATTATAACTAGTTCTGTGTGTATTTATATATCAAAGGTAAAAAAATCGTGTGTTCTTTACGAATCTGATTAATAACTTAATCAGCTGCTAAACGCGTGTGAATTACAGCTTACTTTTCCTTCTTTAGTCCATTCTTAAACACCTTTGGAATTTTGGAACTGTGCCACTATCAAGATCCATTCATATCTATAACACTGTTAAACAGGCACTGGGTGGTAACAACAACAATTACCTTAATAAGAATAGCAACAACAACAATTGAGGGCATAGGCAAAATTTTAAGAACCATTGAACTTTGTACAAGAAACCGTTGTACAAGAGATAAGCAAAGGCTACTTGTATTAAATTTTTTATAATTCTATTCGTAAACTGCATACTGTGAACATAAAATTTTATACTATGTTTTACTCACCTGTTGCTTAAGCGACTCCGCTATAATTTGTACAGCTTCTACTTCGGTCATTTTCACGTTGTTATTCAGCTAACTTATAAACCGAAATGCGTTTACTCGTTTTCAACAGTTTATTTATAAAGTTTAATACATATGATAACACATCCCATATAAACCTTATATTAACGTGTGCATGCATACGAGCAAGTCATCACAGTGTGGCCAAATCTAAATCGTATGTAAACTTTCTGGTAGCACTAACAATGTTATCGTGCCATCGGTGAGTTTGGCGGTATTGTCAACAACTTTGAATGTTTGAATGAATTTTATACTGCTTCATCGCTGACTGTTACTGTTACACAACCTTTTAAGCGGTAAGCTTTGTAAATAATATTAATTAGATTAATTTACTTTTATTGAAAATAAATACAAATAAAATTTAAAAGTCTTTTTTATATATTTGGTTAGATTTATCCCAACTATCAAAGGATTACAGTTAAAAGTAGAGCCAATCCCAGTTTATATTGTTTATTTTTGTTTTAAAAAACCTTTTCATTTATAGAAACCATGTGTCAGCTTAAACATCTGCAAAACAGAAAAATAGTCAATTAAATGCAGCTGCTACTTTTAATTTATAAATTTTATTATTGTAGTCGGCTTTAGGTACGCCGGGATTTGCTACTCATTAGTTAACTATTTAACGATGATGATTTGTAAACAAAAATAAAATATATATATATAAAAACAGATTTTTTAAATTATAAGAATATATATTTATAGAAAGCACTCTTGCGGTGGCTACTGCATACGTCCACGGCCTTCATGCTAATTTAATAAATGGAATTTATCAAAAAAAATTATAATAAAGAAAAAACAAGCAAACTTTGCAGTTCTGCATTTTGATTAACGTTAAACTAATTGTTGTGTCAATTTGGGGTTTTTACTTGAATGCACAAAATTAACGTCTCATAAGACCTCAAGCGGTACAAGTTTTTTTCCGCCTAAAAAACAAATAAAGGTTGAAGACAAAAATTTTACAAAAACAACAACAAATGTTAATGATTAAGTAGCATGGGCATTGAAGCGAGAGCTTACATCTTTAAACTAAATATAACTAAATATATATATATATATATATATATATATATATATATAAATACCTTATTCTCAAATATCAAAATTATAAAAAATTTTAACTTTAAACAATAAATAGACAACATTAACTTTAATAGTAATATTATGGCATAAGTACTATAAACATCACAGAAGTTTGACACAACGCAGACTACAGCTTAGTATTCACAACATCGTCACGGGGTTCGCTGGTTTTCACTTCATTCCATTTTTGTATTTTTCCCGAACCGAAAAACCAGAAAAATATTGCAGGTAATATGTATGCAGCGGCGCCAATAATGAATATCCAGAACCATTCATCGATGGTGTTCTATAAATATTACAAATAAAATATAATTAATAAAAATATTATTCTTTGTTTTGTGTGGTAAGACTCACACTTTTTTTAGTGAACGCAGCCACAATTAACGGGGAAAAGAAACCAGGAGTAGTACCCAAGCAATTGATGATGCCGTACATGGTGCCTGCAAAGTTTGGTGCCAGATCTTGTGAGTTTGCCAAATTCGAGTTGGTAGCAGCACCATTAAATCCAAGCGAAATTGTCATTATAGCCACGCATACATAGGGGCCACGACCAAACAAGGCCAACACTAATAGCATAATGCAGATGAGCTAAAAAAAATAGAAAATTCTTCTGTATTCCTTGTAAGTATACAAACTAAAGATTTTTAGTATATATCCTCCTTTCTTCAACATATTCTTTTCTATTTTTTTAGCTCATATCTTGCCAGGCGTTATGCTATTAGTGTTGGCCTTCTTTGGTCGTGAGCCCTATGTATGCGTGGCTATAATGACAATTTCGCTTGGATTTAATGGTGCTGCTACCAACTCGAATTTGGCAAACTCACAAGATCTGGCACCAAACTTTGCAGGCACCATGTACGGCATCATCAATTGCTTGGGTACTACTCCTGGTTTCTTTTCCCCGTTAATTGTGGCTGCGTTCACTAAAAAAAGTGTGAGTCTTACCACACAAAACAAAGAATAATATTTTTATTAATTATATTTTATTTGTAATATTTATAGAACACCATCGATGAATGGTTCTGGATATTCATTATTGGCGCCGCTGCATACATATTACCTGCAATATTTTTCTGGTTTTTCGGTTCGGGAAAAATACAAAAATGGAATGAAGTGAAAACCAGCGAACCCCGTGACGATGTTGTGAATACTAAGCTGTAGTCTGCGTTGTGTCAAACTTCTGTGATGTTTATAGTACTTATGCCATAATATTACTATTAAAGTTAATGTTGTCTATTTATTGTTTAAAGTTAAAATTTTTTATAATTTTGATATTTGAGAATAAGGTATTTATATATATATATATATATATATATATATATATATATATTTAGTTATATTTAGTTTAAAGATGTAAGCTCTCGCTTCAATGCCCATGCTACTTAATCATTAACATTTGTTGTTGTTTTTGTAAAATTTTTGTCTTCAACCTTTATGTGTTTTTTAGGCGGAAAAAAACTTGTACCGCTTGAGGTCTTATGAGACGTTAATTTTGTGCATTCAAGTAAAAACCCCAAATTGACACAACAATTAGTTTAACGTTAATCAAAATGCAGAACTGCAAAGTTTGCTTGTTTTTTCTTTATTATAATTTTTTTTGATAAATTCCATTTATTAAATTAGCATGAAGGCCGTGGACGTATGCAGTAGCCACCGCAAGAGTGCTTTCTATAAATATATATTCTTATAATTTAAAAAATCTGTTTTTATATATATATATTTTATTTTTGTTTACAAATCATCATCGTTAAATAGTTAACTAATGAGTAGCAAATCCCGGCGTACCTAAAGCCGACTACAATAATAAAATTTATAAATTAAAAGTAGCAGCTGCATTTAATTGACTATTTTTCTGTTTTGCAGATGTTTAAGCTGACACATGGTTTCTATAAATGAAAAGGTTTTTTAAAACAAAAATAAACAATATAAACTGGGATTGGCTCTACTTTTAACTGTAATCCTTTGATAGTTGGGATAAATCTAACCAAATATATAAAAAAGACTTTTAAATTTTATTTGTATTTATTTTCAATAAAAGTAAATTAATCTAATTAATATTATTTACAAAGCTTACCGCTTAAAAGGTTGTGTAACAGTAACAGTCAGCGATGAAGCAGTATAAAATTCATTCAAACATTCAAAGTTGTTGACAATACCGCCAAACTCACCGATGGCACGATAACATTGTTAGTGCTACCAGAAAGTTTACATACGATTTAGATTTGGCCACACTGTGATGACTTGCTCGTATGCATGCACACGTTAATATAAGGTTTATATGGGATGTGTTATCATATGTATTAAACTTTATAAATAAACTGTTGAAAACGAGTAAACGCATTTCGGTTTATAAGTTAGCTGAATAACAACGTGAAAATGACCGAAGTAGAAGCTGTACAAATTATAGCGGAGTCGCTTAAGCAACAGGTGAGTAAAACATAGTATAAAATTTTATGTTCACAGTATGCAGTTTACGAATAGAATTATAAAAAATTTAATACAAGTAGCCTTTGCTTATCTCTTGTACAACGGTTTCTTGTACAAAGTTCAATGGTTCTTAAAATTTTGCCTATGCCCTCAATTGTTGTTGTTGCTATTCTTATTAAGGTAATTGTTGTTGTTACCACCCGGTGCCTGTTTAACAGTGTTATAGATATGAATGGATCTTGATAGTGGCACAGTTCCAAAATTCCAAAGGTGTTTAAGAATGGACTAAAGAAGGAAAAGTAAGCTG